>CM074291.1:5118196-5608196 GCA_037194245.1 Opsariichthys bidens
GTTCTCTGATGCGGCCGCGATTGCTGTGGTAGTATTAGCAGCAATAGTTGAAGTAGAATTAGAAAACTCCACACTTTTAGTAGTGGATTTATTAAAAAAACGACGAATGTCCATTTTGTTTATTCAGCGCGTAAAACAGAACGAGAAGAGCGTCCACTCACGTACCGCGATACTTTGAGATTCACAAATCGCGGGAGAATGTAATAAAGCTACAGTAATTAAAAATTAATTAGCCATATCTTACTCATTCTATACACAGAACTAATAAGATAAGACAAATAAAACGAGAAAATATGAATTCTGTAATAAAAAAAAATATTCAAAGCACAAGACAGGCATTAATTGGCTCTGGACTGGGGGGGCACTGCCCCCCCCCCCCCCCCCCCCCCCCAGACCCCCCCAAACTCCGCCTATGCTTTCTGGACCTGGACTTTACACCTTCTGGCTGTAATGAATTTGTTTATTGCCTCTTCATGGATTAGTAGAGGAGAAGATTTGAGATCGATTATTTCAGTTGCATAAAAAACAATGTTTTTTCAAACTGAGCATCCAGTCATTGCATTAATAAAGCGATCAGAGAACACAGAACTAGACTTCAGAAGTTTTTGACAAACTGCATAACTCACATTAGACTGATGTAACCTCTGAAACTGTCTACACTGCAAAATGAATCTCTTACTTGCACATTTTTGTTGTTTAAGGTGATTAAAGAGAATTCACGTGAGTTCAGATTCAGAATCTGTGAGTGTGAAACCCTCATGACACCAGCATTTGAGCAGTGAAGAATCACAACTCCTCTGATTGGACACTGCATTCATAAACTCAACAACAACGTGTGTGATTGGTTATCATGCTCAACACCGCAAACTACACGCGTAAAAGAAAATGACCATAAATATGATGAAACATGAACAAATCTAATGTGAATGTAATGCTGAAATTTTCATATTTATAGGCAACACTTCATATTACAGGAAAACTGCTTTCTGTGGGGAAAACACCCTCCTACTTTTATCCCCAAAATAACCTCTAGATAAAGTCACGATACATTTTTGTTGCAACTCTGGACTATATTGACAAGAGTGATGAAGTATTTACAGTGAAGCTTACGCTGGTGACGTTCGTTCCTTCTGTTTGATTCCCGGTGTCGGAGTATTTCCTGAATCCTTCCTCGTCGTGAGAATTTATACCACGTTACGTAACAAATTACTGTAGTTACTCTGTTCTGAACATCAAATCCTTAGTTTCTTCAGTCAAATGTAACATAACTAGATGGATGAATTAAAATATTTCCTCTTTATATTTAAAAATGACCTCAAGTTAGCATCAGGAAGCTAGTTAGCTAGCTAGTTAGCATCAGCTATTTTTCAAATAAAATCTTATAAATCATAATTATCGATTATATTCTTTTTATTTTACTCTGATTTTGCTGTAAATGTATAAAGTAACTTGCTTTGCCATCTGTGGAGCAAAACGACCCCTTGGTACAAATTTAATTTTAGTAAAAAATCTAATAACATAAACTCCGGACATTTTTTATACTTGGTTTATAATTTATGTCATTGTCACTAAAACTATGATAGCAACTCTGGACACATTTAGCTTTAGTTTCACAGAAACAGTCATTAAGAGAGGCTTTTCTCAACTGTCTCTTGATGTTGGTTTACACTGACTTTGTGTTTCTGTTTTCATTACTATCTTAATTTTTAATGTACAGATGTAAACTATATTCACTATATTCAGTGTTTAATAAATTTATTAGACCACCTCCACCCGCAGCCGCCCTAAACTAACAGACTGCTGATCACCAAAATCATTTCTGCTTCTGTGAAGGTTGATCCTCCAGCTCTTCAGTCACAGAAGTGTTTCTAATGCTGGACTATAATTGTTGTCCATGAATTTTCGAATTGACTGTTTTTCAAGAAAGGCAGAACAAATAGTAAAGCACTTTATAACGCTGCTTTTTTTCCCCAGACGCCCAAATACAAACAATAATAACAGAGACTGTGTAAAAGTTCATAAAACAATTCCAGCAAGAACACAAGCTGTTATTACAGCCAAAGGAGGCCATTCAAAATATTAAAAAACATTTTGAGCATTGTGTGTAAATGAGTATTTCATTGTTTCAGTTTTTTCATTTTTAGTTTTAAACAAATTTTTGACAGATTCCTAAAATATTTGTGTTCTCTCTTTATCATGACAGGTCGTGTAATAAATTAAACACTGCATGTTTTCACAGCATTCAATGGCCATGATTGTGTGAAGGACATTGGACAGGATCTGCAATACGGTGTTTTTTTGTCAATAAAATAATAATAATAATAATAATAATAAAACAAATAGGATTTTTATCCAATTATTCAAAAAATAAATAATGGACCAACTAATGGATTATCAAAATAATCATTAGTTCCAGCCCTACTATCCTCAATCTTCATTTCACTGTATATTAAGATTTAATTAAGATTTATTAAGTTTGTGTGCAAAATAAACTCCACCTGAGATCTCATACAGTTTTGACTCTCAGTCTTTTTGTCTCATTAAGGAACTTTAACACGCTTAATTTGAAAACAACTGAATGATTATTTGAAAACCTGTTTTTCTCATCTTTGATTAGATTGAACTGTATTGAACAGCAGCTCAGAGACAATGAAACACAGATATTCTCAGTTATCTATAGTGGAAACATTGAACATCGGATGATTTAGACCGAATCATGTCTGAATTCAATCCAACAACACAAAATACAGACGGTCTCGTCTCACAGCTGTTTTGAGGAACATCGTTCACTGATTGATGAATCATTCAACAACAAAACTAATCAATTAATTAATTATATTAAATTAATTATATTTAAATATAAAATATTCATTATTCAATTATATATAAAAAAAACAACAACAACATAGTCCTACTCACCAGTGACACTGAAAATCGTCTCTGAGGACCCTCTGGTGCTGCTGATCTTTAGTTTATATTCTCCAGAGTCTGTGGTTTTGGTGTTTGTGATCTTGAGATCTCCAGTCGGTTTGTCCACCTTCAGTCCGACTCCGAATGTTCCATTAGTTTGATCTGATACTGTGATCACACCGGCTGAAATACTGATTAGAAATATAAGTGTTCCATTGAACCTCCACTCTATCAGATCACTACCCTGTATTTGAACACGAGTGTGTAGAGTGACTGAATCTCCCTCCTTCACTGACACTGACTTCAGCTCAACTGCACCAAACACACCTGAGGAACAAACAGAAACAGTGACCCAGAGATGAAACTTATAAAACACTGATTTTGCTGATTGATCAGAGATCATTGGAAATCTCTTTTGATTTGCGGCTATTAATGAATATTATTATAAAATACTATTACAAAATAACCTAAAGCAAATATTGGCTTCCAAATAAATAAGATTGGGAATAAGTATATTACTTGAGTAAAGTTGTCCGCATATTCACAAATTTGAATTTCCTGGATCAATAACTCGTGATCTAAACGCTGTTACTACACAAATAACACCTTTTCAATCAGTAACAAGCAGCTACAGCCTAATTTTCCTCAAAACCAGCTTTCCTCCGCATAGGGTTGCCAACCGTTCCGTACAATACGGAATCACCCCGTATATTAAGGCATCAATGAAGTGTTCAATATGAAAGGCATGCTGAAGGTATAGGTGTCTAACTTGTAGTGTAGGCTGTTCTTGGACCTCATTATTGAAATACAAATAATAAAGTCTCAAGCACCAAAAGCAGCACATACTAGGCCAATTCTCTAAATTCTCTTCTTCTCTTTAAATGGAAAATATGCATTTTCATTTATTCACACATGGTTTCAACATTTATTTCAAACTTTTAAGTGTCATTGTTTTTTTGTTTTGTTTTTTTAATGCTTTATTGGCTGGAATTTAAAGGATTATGCCATGTAGGCTTATCTTCCTGACAATGTTTCTAAAAGTTTATGGTGTTTGTTGGAGCTAAAATAGGATCAATATAAATACTATGTTAAATAAGTATCTCATGTGAGCTATTGTTTGAGTTGCACCATCTAGGGGTTGAAGCTGGAGATGTAAGGCCTCTGGAAATAAAGGACCTGTGACTTCACCGGAGGGCGTGGCCAGAACGGGAAGTGACAGTCTTTGACCTCACGGCCTGACTCCATGCAAGACTTTCGAGAATCCACTCGTTATCTTTTCAATCCTTTATTTATTCTAGATTTTGATGTTTTTATTTTGCATACAGTAACTTTTTTGTAATAAATTACGCTTCAGTTCTGGAAAATGGTGTGGTGGACAGTGGAATCCTTTGGTCAGTGAGCGTCAAGCCTTTTTTCTGTTTAGCCACCAAAGTGGACTATGTATCCGCTACAAAAAGTCAAAGACTTCTTCCTACCAGCCGAAAAGCAAATGTGCTTGCATATGAAGAAGTGAAGTGCATGGATATCGATTAGCACATGGTATGGACTGTTTGTTTGGACCACATGGTATGTACAGCTTTATGCATTTCTTGAGTCAAGTCCTTGAAATGATGAAGACGAAATAGAACAGAATTTCAAATGGTATGGAAATCTGCTAAGGGAGTGTCCCTGAAACCATGCATTGGTAGAAGTCTACTATAGGAAGAGTAGATTATCGAATGATTTTATACCAGTTTGCCAGGCAACATCACAAGTCCATGCGTGTTGATTCCATGTGCTAACTTATCTAGCAAGTATGGAAGATACAGCTAATGAGTTTGGTGAAGAGAGAGGCAAGGGTGACCTCTCAAGCACGGTTATGGATCTAGAGGTTAATGGTCACGTGTCTAAGCTACGAAATGCTAGAAAAGGAAAGCTTGCCCACTTAACTAAAAGAAAAAACATAATGCTTGAACTTATGGAAGATGCTTCATGTGTGCAAGAAGTGAAGGAGAACTTAAATAAATTTGTGTGTCTATTGGATGATTTTAAATCTCTACAAGAAACATATCAAGAGTTGTTGTCAGAAGAGGGAGCAAAGCAAGATGAAACTGAATGGTTTAAACCTAAAATGGCAGACTTTAATGCTTTTCTCTCTTCTGTTTCTAAATGGCTGTCTGGAGTATCTATGGCTATGGAACCCCAGGAGATTGAAATTGCCGCAAAGGACAGCATTTCTCAAGTTTCCAGTCATGAGTCCAGATCAAAAGCATTCTCAGTTGCATCTGCAAGTCTACAGGCGGAAGTAGAAAGAGCGGCTATTTTAGCAAAGGTGGCTGCTCTCAGAGAAAAACATGACTTGGAGGATAGAGAGGAAGCACTAAACAGAGAGAGGCAAACAATAAAGAAGAGACGTGAAGTTCTGGAGCTGAAGGCACAGCTAGAAGCCTCATCAGCCAAACTTGCAGTTTTGATGTCCGCTGATAAATATCATGGAGCCTCAGCAACAACAGACTTAAAAGCTAACCGTCACGATGTGATGGGGCCAAGTGAAGGCCAAATTGACAGGAATGCAAATGCCTATCTTGCAGGCTTGTCATCAAAGAGTTATGCTTCCGAGTGTGAATTCCTTTCTTTGGATAAGGCCTCTAAAGCTCTTTCTGTTGTGCAAACCCCAAGTGTTCGACCCAAGGATGTTCTACCCAGTCCTATCCCACAGCAGTCAAAAGTCCACAATGCAGTCAGGAAGAAAAGCGAAGAGGTTCAACCATCTGGTCCAGTTAACCTCCATGCACGGACAAACTCACTCAATTCATCTACTGTGTCCGAGCAGTCTTCAGAGAGCAGTAAGGCAAGTACGAGTTCTGGTGTACATTTGAACAGTTTAACAAATATCCTTCAACGCCAAAATGACATAACATCCCTTCTAGTGAAACAGCATCAGCTTTCAAGTCTTCCTCAGAGAGATATCCCAATTTTCGATGGTGATATTTTGAAGTACAGGCCATTCATAAGAGCTTTTGAGTATGGTATTGAGCAAAAAACTGATAACAGTGCTGACCGGCTGTACTTTCTTGATCAATATACCAGTGGCTTTCCCAGAGATCTGGTAAGAAGCTGTCTTCATATGACCCCAGATAAAGGTTATGAAAGGGCAAGAAATTTGCTGCAGAAACACTTCGGAGATGAATTCAATATGTGTTCTGCTTATATGAAGAAAGCGTTAGAATGGCCTGTGATTAGACCTGAGGATTTTAAATCACTGCAAGCCTACGCAATATTCTTAAGAAGTTGTTGTAATGCAATGGAGGACATGAATTACTCGCATGAAATTAACCTGTCATCCAACATGAAAGTCTTGGTCATGAAACTTCCTTACAAGCTGCGGGAAAGTTGGAGATCATACGTGTGGGAATTTCAAGAAAGCCATAACATTAGGCCTCAATTTAAAAATCTCGTCCTATTTGTTGAGAAGCAAGTAAAAGTGGCTTCAGACCCTGTGTTTGGGAATATTCAAGATCAGTCCACAAGCAGAGCTAAAGACAAGTTTCCCACGAAAGTCAAGCCCAAGTCTGGCGGAAGTACTTTTGCAACTAGTGTCTCTACTCCAAGTTGCCAGTCCACTCAGCCGTCCACTAACGACAACCATTTGAGCCACTTATGCCATTTGTGTAGCAGTAGTGAACACACATTGGAGCAGTGTAAGATATTTAAGAAAAAGAAACACCGGGATAAAATAGACTTCCTCAAAGGAAAGGGAATCTGTTTTGGTTGCTTACATCAAGGCCACCTCAGCAAATACTGTAAGAAGAGACTCACCTGTACATCATGTTCTAAACAGCACCCAAGTGTCCTCCACATTGAGCCAACAGAACAAAAGGTAAAGCAAGAAAAGAAAATGAACACAACAGAAACTGTGAACTCTTCTGCTGTTACGCAACCAGCTAGTGGGCATATTGGGGCCGGTGTACAGGATAATGTTCTATCAGTGATTCCGGTAAGAGTCAAAGCCATTAAGGGTGACAAGATTATCCCAGTCTACGCTTTCATTGATCCCGGAAGTTCCGCTACCTTTTGTACGGAACGTCTGATGTCTCAGTTGAACGTCAAAGGTAAAAGAACTAACATTCTGTTAAAGACATTGAGTCATGAGAAGTCCATGCCAACTTATGTAATCACAGGATTAGAGGTTTCTGGATTAGACAAAAACAATTTCATTCAATTGCCCAATGTATTCACACAAAAGGAGATGCCAGTCACCATGGAAAACATACCCACAAAAAAGGATCTTGCTAGATGGCCTTACCTGCAAAAGGTTGATATCCCCGAGATTGATGGCAACATTGAGCTACTAATAGGAACTAATGCCTCAAAGGTCATAGAACCATGGGAGATCATAAATAGTCAAGGTGAGGGCCCATATGCAGTCAGGACCTTAGTAGGATGGGTAGTTAATGGACCCTTAAGAGGAGGGGAATCCAGTGCAAGCCGTGACCGTCCATCTGCAACCATAAATAGAATCTCTGTAGAAAATTTGGAAAAGCTGCTGATTAGTCAGTACAATCATGACTTCAATGAAAAGACCTCAGATGAAAAACGTGAAATGTCATTTGATGACAAAAGGTTTCTTAAAATTGCAAATAAGTCAATCTCACTACTGGATGGACACTACACACTCAACTTACCATTTAGGAAAGATGATGTGCTAATGCCCAACAACCGCCACATGGCCATGCAACGTCTTCTGAGTCTTAAAAGGAAGTTCAAGAGAAATGATTCATTCCATAAAGAGTACACATTCTTTCTCAGTGACATGATAGATAAAGGATATGCTGAAGTGATCCCACAGGAAGAGGTAGATCAAGAGGAAGGAAGAGCCTGGTATATTCCACATCATGCAGTCTACCACCCCAAAAAGAATACACTTAGAGTTGTGTTTGACTGCGGCGCAACATATCAAGGCGTGTCCTTGAACACAGAATTGTTGCAAGGGCCTGATCTTACCAACTCACTGGTCGGAGTTCTGCTTAGGTTTTGTCAAGAACCCATTGCAATGATGGCAGACATAAAATCTATGTTTCACCAGGTAAGAGTCTCAAAGGCAAATGTAGACTTTCTACGCTTCTTGTGGTGGCCAGAAGGGGACATTGAGCAAAGTCCAATAGAGCATCGCATGTTAGTGCACCTTTTTGGAGCTGTCTCTTCTCCAAGCTGTGCAAGCTTTGCCTTGCGAAGAACCGCAGAAGACAATAGTCATTTTAGACCACAAGTAACCAACACATTAATGCATCATTTTTACGTTGATGATTGCCTAGTGTCTCTGCCCACAGCATCGGAAGCAATGCAACTGAGATCAGACTTGGTGGATTTGTGCAGCTTGGGAGGATTTCAACTCACCAAATGGGTGAGCAATAGTAGAAACCGTCTTGTCTGCCATTGAGAAGGAGCAAAGAGGAAAGAACATTAGGTCCTTGGATTTAGATAAAGACAAGTTACCAGTTGACCATGCCTTGGGACTCCAATGGAACGTAGAAGATGACACCTTTAGATTTACCATCACACTCAATGAAAGGCCCCATACTCGTAGAGGTATTCTCTCCATGGTTAGCTCTGTCTTTGATCCTCTTGGAATTTTGGCACCCCTAACTCTTCCAGCCAAACAATTTTTACAGCAGCTGTGCAAAGAAAATTATGGATGGGATAAGCCAATATCTATGTCTCAGTCTAGAAAATGGCTAAGTTGGATTCATGACCTCCCCAAGTTGACAGCTTTCAGTGTGCCACGCTGTAAGAAACCCAATGGATTTGGTAAGCCACAGTCCTTTCAGTTGCATCATTTTGCTGATGCCAGCGAACTTGGATATGGAACTGTAAGCTACATTAGAATGACCAATGAGCAAGGTAACATTCATGTGTCTTTTATGATTGGTAAAGCAAGAGTTGCCCCTCTAAAGCAGTTGACGATACCACGACTTGAGTTGGCAGCTGCTGTATTGTCTGTCAAAGTAGACAAGATGCTCCAGTCAGAAGTGCAGCTCCCATTGAAAAATTCACTTTTCTGGACAGATAGTCAGGCAGTGTTAAAATACATAGCCAATGACAGTGTAAGATTCCACACGTATGTTGCCAATAGGGTATCATTCATAAGAGAAAATACCAACACCCAGCAATGGAGGTATGTACCCAGTAATGACAATCCAGCAGATGACGCGTCCAGAGGGCTGAGTATACCAGTGTTTCTGGAACGCAAAAGATGGATTTGTGGCCCGAATTCCTCTGGCAACCAGAACTCAGTTGGCCAACTGAAGGGTATAAACAGGAGTCCCTAAGACAGGATGACCCAGAGGTTAAAGGTTTTACCATTGGGTGTAACGTGGTTACTCAAAGTGCACTGAGTCCTACTCAAAAACTTCTTTCTTACTTCTCAGATTGGACCAGATTGCTTAAAGCTGTTGCTTGGTACCAAAAACTTGGAGATAATCTGTTGGCTATCGCTGCTAAAAGGAATGAACTTTCCACTCACGTCAGCACTCGTTCTAGCCATCAAAAACTGGCTTCCCAGCTGCATATCTTCAGATCAACACTTAGTGGTCAGTTCTTGTCTGTGAATGATCTTGGAAGAGCAGAGAAAGCTGTTGTATTCTATACTCAAAGACAAGCTTTCCCGAATGAATTTGAAAGGCTAAAAGTTACGCCACACAATGTTAAAAAAAGGAGTACCCTCTACAAACTAGACCCAGTGATTAAAGATGGATTACTAAGGGTAGGAGGACGACTGTCAAGGGCGACTATGTCAGAAAACATGAAGCACCCCATCATTCTTCCAAAACAATCTCACACCTCCTATCTGTTACTTCGCCACATTCATGAAAGGTACGGACATTGTGGAAGAAATTATATTCTTGCCCAGTTGCGTAGGAAATATTGGATCATTAGTGGCAACACTGCAGCAAGAAAAATAATCTCAAAGTGCGTAACATGCAGACGCTTGAAAGGCAAAACTGAGGAACAAAAGATGGCTAATTTGCCAAAAGAAAGAACGCAACCAGATCTCCCACCGTTCACAAATGTGGGAATGGACTATTTTGGCCCAATAGAAACAAAAAGAGGAAGAAGTTTTGTCAAAAGATATGGGGTACTCTTTACATGTATGTCATGTAGAGCCGTTCATCTTGAAATGGCCAGCTCTCTGGACACTGACTCCTGTATCCATGCATTAAGAAGATTCATATGTAGGAGGGGCCAGGTAAAACACGTCTGGTCTGACAATGGCACCAATCTAGTAGGTGCATACAGAGAACTCAAAAAAGCTTTCATCAATCTGAACAGCAGTAAGATTCAAAGGGCCATGCTCCAAAGGGGAATCGATTGGAGTTTCAACCCACCAGGGGCATCTCATCATGGAGGCGTGTGGGAGAGACTAATCAGGTCTGCAAGATGGATCTTAAATTCTCTCTTACACCAACAAGTTGTAGACGATGAAGGTCTTCAGACATTGTTTTGCGAAGTTGAGGCAATTCTCAACAACCGTCCAATCACCACTGCATCCTCTGACTCTTTTGACCTGGAGGCTCTTACACCTAACCACATTCTCTTGCAAAACTCACAACCTGTTCTACCTCCTGGTGAGTTTTCCAAATCTGACTCTTACACCAGGCGCCGGTGGAAACAAGTGCAATACTTGGCAGATTTGTTCTGGAGGAGGTGGACACAAGAGTACTTAACACTAATGCAAGAGAGACAGAAGTGGTCTAAAGCAAGAACCAATCTCAAGGTTGGAGACATTGTGTTAGTGGTTGACCCTACCTCTCCACGATCTTCATGGCCACTTGCAAGAATTATAGAAACAAAACCTGATTCAGATGGGATGGTCCGGTCAGTCAAACTGCAGACAAGGACAAGTATTATAGAGCGACCCATCACAAAACTGTGCTTACTATTGAAAGATGAGCACTAAAGCTCAGATAAATGGAAAGTATATTTCTTTATATTTCTTTTCTTTTCCTAATTTGATTACTTAGATTATTTATAGCTCCTTTTGTTTATGTATATAAATGTTTAACGTTATGCTTAAAACATTTAGGGGCCGGATATGTTGGAGCTAAAATAGGATCAATATAAATACTATGTTAAATAAGTATCTCATGTGAGCTATTGTTTGAGTTGCACCATCTAGGGGTTGAAGCTGGAGATGTAAGGCCTCTGGAAATAAAGGACCTGTGACTTCACCGGAGGGCGTGGCCAGAACGGGAAGTGACAGTCTTTGACCTCACGGCCTGACTCCATGCAAGACTTTCGAGAATCCACTCGTTATCTTTTCAATCCTTTATTTATTCTAGATTTTGATGTTTTTATTTTGCATACAGTAACTTTTTTGTAATAAATTACGCTTCAGTTCTGGAAAATGGTGTGGTGGACAGTGGAATCCTTTGGTCAGTGAGCGTCAAGCCTTTTTTCTGTTTAGCCACCAAAGTGGACTATGTATCCGCTACAGTGTTAAATAGAGGTTGATGTTTAATATCTATTGGTGAAGCTATATAAATAGAAAATGAGTAAAATTCAACAATTTGAACATGGAACCACATTAAATCTATGGTATTGAACCATATTAAAGGGCCTTTAAAATAAAGGATACAAAAGAAAAGTTTATTAAGAATGAGAATATAGAAATTTTGAGATATCTTTAATACTTTTCGAGTTACAGGCACACAAACTTTGGAAAAATATTATATATGGCCCTCAGATTGTTCAATTGAGCTGATAGAAGAACACAAGATATGTTTCTAGTTTCTACATTATTTGTTCTTCAGAAAAATCTGCGACTGTTGAAAATGTGTAAAATTCACTCATGGAGGAGATACTGAGATCCCTGTCTCTAAACCATTATGGGCTTTAAAAATTAAGAAAAGTTTAAGAATTATAATCTAAAAGGATATTAAGATATCTGTAATATGAGTTACAGAAATGCACACTTTTGGTGAAAAACACAAGTACTTTTCTCAATTTTTGAGCTGTTGGCATATAACGCAACAAAGATTGCTAAAGTCAACATATTTAACTAACAGGCCTAACAATCGTGGTGGTGGTGAAGAGAGTCAACATTTAGTAATCTGAACTCATCCAGAGTTTAAACTCTGAAGTGAGTGGTGCATTACAGTAAAACTGATTCAATGGTGTGAGACTCAGCAGTGTTGTAACAATCAAATAATATATATACATTTAAAAAAAATAAAATTTCAGTCTGCATGCATTGGAGCAAGAGGCTTTTTTTAAAAAACTCACCATTGTTGTGATTCGTACGTTGATTCTTCATGGGCATTTTTCTGTGAACTATTACATAAATCTTACCTATTAAATTTACATATGATTGACAAACATGAATCACATTAAGTTTATTAGTCTGTTTATGTTAAAACTATGTCATCCAAATGGATGGAAAATTGCTATGTAATTAAATTACATAAAACTTATGTTTAGATTGAAATATTGTTTTTGAGTTTAAAAATGAAATAATGATGTTGTTCTAATGTCATTTTACACCCCTGTAATCTGACTCCAAATCTCAGGTCAAAATTTTCATTGGGTATTGAATGTAAATATACATCCGTTACATTTAATATTTGTTCTTCATTCATGTTTGCCTTTCTTCAAAAGACAAAAAAAATAAAACAAAAGAAAGAAAGTTTTTTTTTCTTTTTTAATTTTTTGAAAAAAGAAAATCAAAAATTTGAGCAGGGAAGGTTTCTGTAATTTGGTTGATCTCAACATGAAATTACCCAAATGTGTTTAAGTCCGAGAACCTTTTATACATCTTTTATACACATATTTAACTGCAGATACTGAAATGACATACACTTGTGTGGTACAGTACACTGTGAAATTTTAAAAAATGCAATAAACATTAATTTAACAACATTTGATGTAACCGTGGCGAGGGGGGCGTGGTCAGCGAGGTCTGCAGCGTGAGAGAGAGTCTGGAGACGCGCGGTGAGTGGATTAAGCGTGAATAATGAACACCTGTGTCTGGTTCCAGTGATTGGCGTGGAGAGACCGGATAAAAGGGAGCGGCTGGAGGAGGTGCGAGAGAGAGAGACGGGCTGGGAGAAAGCTGACTGCTACGGAGAAAGTGTTACATTCCGAGTGGACTTTGTATATGCAGCTCAGTAGAGCCGTTTATGTTGATTTAAAGAGAGTGAATAAAGTAGTCACAGTCCAACCCGACCCCGTCCTCTTCCTTCCTTATTGTGAACTTACGAACTTTATTACAGTAACATAATACTCTAATGTACATAACTGATTAGAAAAAAAAACAAGAAAAACTAAGAAAGAGTTATTTCAACAAAAATACATCAAATGTGAAGTGTCACGCAGGGAATTGTGGGAATACCAATTTACAGGTTTTCACTGTAAATTATACAATGACTTATTTTTCATTTAAAAAAAAAAACTGCAAATTTAACAGTATTTTTTCCGTAAAATTCCATTAAATTTACTGTTAGATCTTTTACAGTTATTTACCGTAAAAGGAAATTTTTTGTAAACGTATTTTTCATCGTTTGTTTTTTACAGTTAAAGTCATTTTTTATATTATTTTGTACAAATATTTTGAGTGTGCCTTATTTTCCTTTCCAGAAGTTGGCAACCTCCGCAGTGGGTAAAACATTGATCTCACTGACTGCGCAGACTGAGAGACAGATGTGAAGGGACCGTCTGCAAAGTGCAAAACCCAAAACCCGTTACTACAAAAACAGTCAATAACTTCACTGTAGTGTCGCCAAATTCAGTTCACACATCACTGCTGTCCTGCTGGTTAAACTACAACACTTAATGAAAAAATGGCTTTTTTATCATTTTTATGATTTTATATAATGAACATATTCAATAACTGCAGTACACTGTTTCCAAATTTAGTTCAACATCATAAAAATTATACAAAAAGATTTTTTTTTTCCAATAAGTGTAGAAGTATAACTGAATTTGGCGACACTACAGCGTGTAACATTGAAGTTATTGGCTGTTTTTGTTGTAACGGTTCTCGGGTTTTCCCTTCGAATCTGTCTCTCAGCACACAGATCAATGTACTTTTGTACACTTTGAAGGAAATTAGGTTGTAGCTGATTGTCTGCGTTACTACGATTGAAAAGAGTTTGTGTAGAACAGCGTTTAGCTCACGAGTTACTGATCCGGGAAATTCGGATCTGTGAATATGCGGCCAACTTTACTAAAGTTAAACACATTTAGAAGTCCTAACGTTATGTGTCTGCAACAAATGTAACCTATAACAGTGTTAAAAACACCGACTGTATGGAAACCGTGTCTACAAGAAATACTGTTATAGTGTTATTATCTTAATCACAGTAAAGGCTGGTGAAGGCATTTCAACACACTTCACTTCATTCTTGTCTCCCCCAAAACCCTTAACTCAGTTCGCCTGCATCCTAGTGTCTATTATTAACATTATATTAAACATTACAACTGAGACAAACATATTAGGTGATGCAGTCCTTGTTATTGAACAATAGGTCTATACAAAAAGATGCCTCGATGAAAGTGATCACGGTTATTATATTTAAAAACTATGTAAGTAAAAGAAAACGCGCACTTCCAGTGTATAAAAACGAAACCGAAAGTACTGCAGCTTCTGTGCTCAAACAATGAACTTACCGATCACGAATAAAGGGAACAGAACCAGTATGAGTGTGTTCTTCATCTTGATGCTGAGTTGTGTGAATATATCCTCTGAGTTATTAAAGTCCTGGTTGTTCGTCAGAGATGGTTTCTGAGCCGCACCCTCAACCGGAGGTATTACACGAGACGACTGACAGAGACAAAACCAATCACATACAGACTATAATTACAATTATCAGCGAATTATCTGCATGAATGCTGTTGCTATGCTGAAACATCAGATCGACGGGCACTTTCAAGAACAGTAAAAGCGCAGTCCTGCAGTCCAGTGTCTGAAATGGCTGAGTCTTCCGTTTGTTTGAATCACACGCATGCGCACAGCGCCACTTGCGCACGAAAATATGATCTTGAAATGAGTCGTAGCTAAAACAATATTTGGAGCACATTTTAGAAGAAAACGCTATTTAAGTCTTTCTGATGAAAAATTCCATGTTTACCTGACAGGGCATGTTCTTAAAAACATTTGTTTTTGTCAACGTCTGTAATAATCTACAAAGTGCAGTGTATAATATCATTAACATTAATGATAAATTATCAGTATATCTTCCATTCTTTTCCATGTGCATGTTCCAATTTGCATATACTCCAGAATGTTATGAAGAGTGATCAGATGAATTGCATAGTCCTTCTTTGCCATGAAAATTAACTTAATCCCAAAAAAACTTTTCCACTGCATTTCATTGCCGTCATTAAGGGACCTGCTGAGATCATTGCAGTAATGGTCTTGTTAACTCAGGTGAGAATGTTGACGAGCACAAGGCTGGAGATAATCATGTCAGGCTGTTTAGAGAATGGCAGACTTGACATGTTAAAAGGAGGGTGATGCTTGAAATCATTGTTCTTCCATTGTTAACCATGGTGACCTGCAAAGAAACGCGTGCAGCCATCATTGCGTTGCATAAAAATGGCTTCACAGGCAAGGATATTGTGGCTACTAAGATTGCACCGAAATCAACAATTTATAGGATCATCAGCAACTTCAAGGAAAGAGGTTCAATTCTTGTAAAGAAGGCTTCAGGGTGTCCAAGAAAGTCCAGCAAGTGCCAGGATCGTCTCCTAAAGAGGATTCAGCTGCGGGATCGCAGTGCCACCAGTGCAGAGCTTGCTCAGGAATGGCAGCAGGCAGGAGTGAGCGCATCTGCACGCACAGTGAGGCCAAGACTTTGGAAAATGGCCTGGTGTCAAGAAGGGCAGCAAAGAAGCCACTTCTCTCCAAAAAAAACATCAGGGACAGATTGATCTTCTGCAGAAAGTATCGTGAATGGACTGCTGAGGACTGGGGTAAAGTCATATTCTCAGATGAAGCCCCTTTCCGATTGTTTGGGTCATCTGGAAAAAGGCTTGTCGGGAGAAGAGAAGGTGAGCGCTACCATCAGTCCTGTGTCATGCCAACAGTAAAGCATCCTGAGACCATTCATGTGTGGGGTTGCTTCTCATCCGAGGGAGTGGGCTCACTCAGAATTCTGCCCAAAAGCACAGCCATGAATAAAGAATGGTAGGAAAACACCCTCCAACAGCAACTTCTTCCAACAATCCAACAACAGTTTGGTAAAGAACAATGCATTTTCCAGCACGATGGAGCACCGTGCCATACCCCTTTAAATGTGGTTACCCAAATGTTTCTACAAAATCTTCGCTCAGAGCAATAACCCGTCAAAGTTCATCGTGATACAAAGTCTATGGGATTTTTTGCACGCTGGGTGAACATCATACAGTAAGTGAAGGAGGGAGATTCAGTCACTCTACAGTCTAATGTTCCTGAAAGACAGAAAGATGATCGGATAAGGTGGAAGTTCGGAACTGAGAGGATTCTAATAGCTAAAATCACTGGAGGGAAGAGTGAGATCCATGAAGATCTTGATGGGTTATTCAGAGACAGACTGAAGCTGGATGAGAAGACTGGATCTCTGACCATCACAAACATCAGAGCTGAACATGCTGGAGTTTATGAAGTTGAGATCAGGAGCAGCAGCAGATCAGACTCTATACACAGATTCAATGTTACTGTCCATGGTGAGTAGAGAACTACAGCTCACTTTTATAGACTACAGATTTTTGCAGATTAGATCATTCTAACTAAGAAAATTATTCTGTAATGCAAAATTACAGAATTATTTGACATTTCTTCATAACAATTTAATTCCATATCAAATGTCTGAACATGACACTTCTTACTTCTGGTAGTCATAAATTTCTAACAAAATTCATCTATTTTTTTATACTGTTATAGTTTTTCATATCAAACTTGTAAAGCTCTAAATAAATACGTCATGACAAGAAGAGCTTCTGTTTTTTCTGATCAGAACTGCAGATTACAGGATCATGTTACATCATTACTATAAAAATATACTATTATTTTCAAAGCTCAAAACTTCCTTCTTACAAAAACGTACTGAATTTTTTGAAATGAAGCAGCATCAAACACTTGATCTCTATGAATCATGTCGGCACAGGACCGTCTCCACAGTAAAACATTGATTTGACCGCTGATGTCCAGTAGATCATGTGATCAGAACAAAACAGCCGTTAAACACAACGGTCTCATTAGGAGCTCAAACAAGATATTTCCCCCGTTTCCTGTATAATCGTTAGTCTACTATGATAACACGCGCTAGATCGCCATTTTGGACTGTTGAAACACACAGTTTTATCATATACGACAGTATTCAACAGGTTTCTATAATTCGTGTTTAGTTTTTGGGCCAAAACCAAACCCTACATTCAGGTGGTCAGAGAAAGGGTGGAAAATGTATTACGAAGTTATTTATGAAATAATACAATTATGAGTTTATCCTTAGAATAAACTCACTGACTGACACTGCCAAAGCACTTTAACAGATCCGTTACAGATTTATTATTTCTCCTCATTCACTCACACTAATGAATGTCCCTCTTTAGCTGCTGCAACACCAGACCTGCACTCCACATCACTCTCCACATCATGTCCTTCAAGCTCACATTTTCTGATAATGCTGATCTCTGCTGCTGCTGGATTTCTGTTCCTGGTGGTTTCAGTCGGGATCTTCTGCATCTACAGGAAACAAAGAAAAACCAACCAACAGGGTGAGTGCTGCTGACACGTCTGTAAAAATATATTAAGTATTGTAATAAATAAGTATATTATTTTAAAGTGCAGCTCAAATAATGTATATGCGTGATGAACTGACGTGTTGTTGTTGTTGTTGTCAGTTGAGACGGGTGAGGAGATCACTTACGCTGATCCCACATTCTACAAAAGACAGAACGGTCAGAACACACAGAAATCGGTAAGATCGCGTCATCAGTTTCATTCTCAGCAGTCACATTTAGATGTGTTTAGTGTTTCTCTGTATATGGGTTTGCTTCCTGATATTTTTTAATTAAATTAAAAACAAATAAAACGACTAATTTTGATTATTTGGAATCAAGTAAAGTGAAAGTGCCTTTAGGCCGTGTGTCCATCACACTGTTTTTTTTCCCGAGGCTAGCCTATTTTTCCAATTGTTTTCAATGGGAGTGTAACTCCTCGAACCCGGGTCTAACAAGGAGGCTAAAAGCTGCAACTTCAAGCGTAGAGTCTCTTGAGGTCAGAGGAGTGAGCTTTACTCGCACAGTAACTACGAGCTCGCCTCCGTTACAGCAGCGCTGGATTTATAAAGCGTCAGGAGTGTAAAGAGGCGCCAAATGTCTATTTTACGCTGATGCATGAAGCGCTCAGAGCTTTTGGCCGGTCACAAAGTTGAATATTGTGAAAACGCAGCACTCACTGTCACTTTGTACCCAGCCGTCCACAGGAAGAGGGGTGGGACAAATCCAACACTGAACAACCACCACATTCTGCTTGTACAACGTGACGAAAACAAGCATAATAACACAACAAAATAATTTAAATCAAGAGCAACATTTTTGTATAGAAACGATACAGAAACAAACTAACTATCTGTGAAATGAGGCACTAGTAACACGTCGCAGATATTCTGCATCACAGGAAGCAAAGCCTCTCAACTGAAAAAAAAAATACTGCAGTGGCGAAACGTTTGAAGCAGAGCATCAGGGGTTTCAGTAAAGAGGTTCAACCAACTCTGAGCGCAGACTTTGAGTCTCACTTAATGACTATAACAGTTTAAGACTGATCTGAACACACTCCATGATTTTAATGCTGACTGCAAACACACACTAAATGTAGCTGGTGTGTTTGGACGTGATCGGTCAGAAGTGGGTTGTTTGCACATGACGAAATGCAGCTGGAGGGCAGGAAGTGATTTTTTTATACAGGAATATATTTTACATTGTTTATGGTTGCTCAAATCGATCAAACCGAGAAACCACAAGGTGTAAATGTAACTTACCTTTTTTAAACTTTAAAAGTTGTCGCCTTTAATAGCGTTTTGTGTCAGCTGATGATGAAATTAATATGGAATCCTGCTTATCTTTTTTGTTTTTGACTTGGATAAATATTCACATTCGTCATGGTGTCGTTTGCAGGAAGATTATTGCGTGATCATTTGGTGTTTTTACTGAAGTTCTGTGCAGTTCTGTTCAACATGTTGATCCGGTTACTGTCACGTGCTGAGTATGCACTAATTCAGCCACTATATGGTAGAAAATGTCAAAAAAAGTTTTAATGTTGTCTTTGTAAATATTCACTTTTCCCATATGGTCACGGAGGGTCACCTTCAGCAGACACACTGTATTTTTGGTATTTATTTCAACAAATGACAACCAAATCAAACCCATAGAAGTTAATGAACAGTTTTGAAGAGGCTGGATGTAAATTATGCTCCTTCACAAGCTGAGTGAGAGTCAAACTCCCAAATGTAATGTTAATTATTAACCAAACAAGATACAAAAACACTCAGCTATGTGCTTATTTTATTGAGTGATGGCCAGTTTCAACCAAACATTATTAGATTTGCTATATGGCGTCTTCCCACTAGAAATGGCTGCCTCAGTAGTTTAAGCCACTCAGCAAAAATGATTAAAAAAAGTGACGCAGTACTTCTTTAGCAGTTAAACAGCAAGTCCACCCAAGTTTTCACACGTCAAAAAAAAGAAGAAAAGAAAATTCTAGAAAGTTTGTTCAGGCAGCCTGATTTGAACATGTTCAGCTCCTCCGTTAATGCTCATAGTATTCCCATCCATATGTATTATATTCTTGACCTTTTAATTAGAGCTCTGGAAAACTGCCAGTCCATTAAACTTTTTCCAAAAATATCCTCATTCTTCCTCCCCATTCTTAAAGAAATTCCATAATAATAATAATAATAACAACATGACAAAATGTGGAACAAGTCAAGCGCTGTGAATATTTTCTAGTTGTATGTTTTGATTACGGCTCTGAATCCAATCCGGCCGAAGTCTTTGACCAAAACCTGATTTTCTCAGCTTTTTTCATTCAAAATGTTATTTTTTGATTAAACTTACCTACAATGAAGCATCGATTAAAACACAATGAATGAAGCTACAATAAAAGGAAAGATTTCAAAAGTGTTGAGGACGACTCGTGATACATGTGAAGACTAAAACCCTTTCACCTCGACGATGTACTGACTGGTTTCATAGATTATTTTTGATGATTTCACCAGATGAAATGCATGTGTAACTACATATTCACAGTACGATGAATTCATTGGTTTATTTGGTAGCATTGCACAGAATGATTATTATAGTATTGAGTATCATTGCTCCCTACACACAGATGAAGCACAATCTCCACCTTCTATAGTCCATCTAGCTCACAAACTACAACCAGGACAAGATCACCTGAACCACACGATCGCAACGTGCAAATGAAGGACAGAAAACCTGTAACGAAGGAGTGCGTGACAACGCGGGTGCATATCCAAATGCAGCCTTTATTATAACGGGGTAGTCAAACAGGAAATGGTCACAGAACAGCAAACAGGTAAAGCAGAAGATCGGCAGAATCGTGGTCGTTAGACGTCGAGACGGGCAGCATATAATCACAGTCCAGTAAAACAAAGCGATGGTCAAAAGGCAGGAAGATAAACAATAACGAATGCCAGGAGAAAGGCAGGGTAATAACCGGAAGACAAGACAGGGATAAACGCTCAGCAATGATACCACAGGGAAAATCAAGACCTCGCATGGATGTGTGGGTGTAGTGTGCTTATATGGTGCAGATAATGAGCTGCAGCTGGTGAGGTGATCAGTGATTAGGTGTGGGGCTTCTGCCTGAAATGAGTGAGTGGGTGTGTAGTGCATTGTGGGAAGTGAAGTCCGGGAGTGAATGTGCATTAGTGTGTGTGAAAGTCCAAGGTGAAGTGCCCTCTAGTGGTTCTCACGGGCACTTCAGCTGACGATCGTTACGAAACTATTGTGAATTTGTTTTGAGAGCAGCTCACGCCTGAATCTGCCACTAACAAATCCGTAACCAAAGGCACTTACTATTAAAAAAAACCTCTTTCTCTTCTTTTCCACGTTTTACTAAAACTGGCCATTTTTTTTTACTAAACCTGGCAATCAATACTGACAATTTGTTTCTTTGTATGTTCTGTGTTTTCTTTCTTTTGAACAGGAGGATGACGTGATATACGCAGGTGTCGTCACCAGACGATAATTCAATTTTCTGATGCTTTTTCCTCAATGTTCTTATCAAAAGGCTTTTCATGCACACTAGAGATGTTATTGCAGCAAAGGGGTTTAAGATTCAAAAGAGCTTTAGTGTATTGTACCGTACTGTTTTCTGAAGAGCGCATGTGGAAGAGATGCTGAAGCAGCTCAGATGTTTGTGTGAAGCCGATCACAGATATCAGTCATTGTTTGTGCAGATTAAGATCATGACGTTAACTCCACATTTCTGAACACTGCAAAAAAACTATTTCTTAAATGCATGTAAACTCAGGAAAATAATGTTACTTTTTCTCAAATATGTTTTTAGTTGCGTTTTGCGTAATTTTTTCTGATTCTTGTGATCCTGCATGTTATTTAGTGTTTCAGTTATAGTAAAGGTTAAAAGAACAGCTGAGCATCATGGGACATTAACTGGATTTTGTTCAAGAGTTTTTCAGTTTGAACATCACTTTAGATTTGAGTTTCCTCTGAGCTCTTAAAACCCTCATGAAGATTCTCAACAAGCCCAAAACTCCACATTTACCATGAACTGAATTTAGCAACAAATTTGGGGAGACAAAAAGTTACAAAGACAACATAAAAAAGTAAAACTGAGTGGCATCATAAAACCTAAAGTTCATAACTGGGACTGATGTGAGAGTCACCAGGGAACGGCTCAGATATTTGTTCATAAGTTTTATTTTGAGCAGGGTATTGTTCAGCTTTACTCTGTATGTTCAGGAAATGCCAGCAGACTTTAAACAGCCATTTATATGTTTCAGCAGCACCTTCAAATCAAGTCACTGATCGATATACATTAAACTCCAGAATACATTTCATTTTGTGATAAATATTAGCAGCAAACTGATGTTTCTTGTGTATTTTTTCAGTATTCAACAGACTCAAACCACAGAAGGCCTCATTTTTTTAGATCTGGAAAGAAATGTGGGTTCATCTGTCAGTTAGAGAGCTTGTGTTTGAGACTATGGTTTATTACTGGACGTTTGTGGTTAATGTGCATCTGTCTTGACCTGAGAACAGTGTGAGTGTGTATCTTTGAATCAAGAGTGGCTGAAGAACTTCCTCAATTTTACTTCCTCTTTATGCACAACAACTTTTTACTGCAAAATGTATTTTTACAGAATGGAAAGTGTTTGACTAAAATAATCTGAGATCTTACTGTGTGAATGTGAAATATTAATGTCATATACTATGTGTATGAAATATAAGATTAATATTCAATATGCATGTCTCTATATATCCGTGACCTTATACTCATGAACTCATGCGATGATCCTGCAGAGATAAGAAGTGTTAGTTTCAGCAAGTTATTTGCAGCTCAAGCAACACTTCGATATTTCTGAGAAGTTTCCACAACTCTTATCAAGACGCCCTTTTTTGCGAAGAACACATCATGTTGATCTGTGAGTGTCAAAGACACAAACAAGTGAACCATTTTAAAAATAAACGCAATGCCTTATTAACTGCCAGTTTCATTATTTATTGTGTTTGTGATATTTTGCGTTTATCATGCATAAGTGATGATTTCTCTTGTTTTCATACATTGAGGAGTTTCTTACTAAAACTGATGTTTTTTCATTAGCATAATTGTTGCTTTAAGGTCATGTGACATACAGCGTCACTACAGTTACATTAGTGACTTTTCCAGTAACCAACTCTTTTCCATCACTAGCATGTAGCATGACCGTCTTCATGTCACGTGACTGATGGCTCTACATTAAAACTTCCTTCAGCAGACTATTTATTCTATCAAAATACTTTAGTACCATTTAATAACCATCACTGGAAAGAGATGCTTTTTGTCTCCGAAACTGTAAATTTAACCACAGGGCCTAACAAGGCTAAGCTAACCGGCTAAACTCTGACTGTCATGACGCCGTTTGCTCACTGTTGGATTTGCGCTCTCTAGTGTTCAAAACAACAATTTACCTCAAACAATAGCAGTACAGTTAATAAATGGGGCGCTGTAAATAGATTAGTAAGTCACAGATACTTTCAGTATTTTCTTGTATTGTATTTATTTATTTTACATATGCTGTAAAGAGTCAATCACATATAAGTTCAGATTAAAGATCTTCATCACTGCCAGACAATGTGTTTGTCTGGTATCAAATGACATTCGGTAAAGATTCACTTCATTCAGGATTCTTTTGGATCTCAGGATGTTCATTATCATGTTTTTCTACTGAAAAGCTGCTCCAAACGATTCATTTCGTCCGACCTTAAAGGGATAGTGGACTCCAAAAATAGAAAGAAAATTCTGTCAAGTTGTTCCAAAAACAAACATGTATGAATTTCTTTCAGAAGATATTTTGAAGAATGTCGGCAACCAAACAGTTGATGGGCTCATTTGACTTCTATAGTATTTTTTTCCATACTATGGAAGTCAGTGGAATTTGATTCCCAACATTCTTAAAACATCTTTTGTGTTCAGGAGAAGAAACTCATAAAGGTTTCGAACAACTAGAGGGAGAATAAATGAGGACACAAATTTAATTTTGGGGTGAACTATCCCTTTAACGAATCATTCAGACTGACTGGGAAATCGATTCAAAACATTCTTCTAGCCAACACGTTTGGGCAATTCATTAAAAAGAACCGACTCAAATGAGTGATTCATTCACGAATGAACTGGTTCTAATTCTAAACAGCCGACAGAAAATATGATTGCCGACATAAAAAAATAGCCTATTACTTTTTTTTATTTTTAAATGGCGATATAAGTGTGATTTGCAGTGCAGTTTAAAGCAGTTTAACAGAAAGAGCCTTCATACTAATTTATTGCTATAGACGGTCCATAACTGTTTTTGAATTGAATGAATTGCTCCAGGAATCAAGTAACAACCATTACGAACGATTTATTCCAGTTCTGTGCTTCACAACGCCAAAAGATTCAAGAAATACATAATTAAAATTGTAATCAAAGTTCAATGAGAAATTTGAAACGGTAACATTTTCAAGCAGTAGAGCTCGGGAAAATGAAGTTAAACCCCAAATGAGTCAGGAAAAAGCGTACAGACACACAAATAATCACCTCGAAGAATCCTGATGGCGCCAAACTCCTCGTGAAGATCTCCACCTGCTCCAGTTCTGGAGTAAAAGTCACCTGCCGAGATGTTGCTTGCTAACGCGGTCACTAGGGTGTTCTGTGTGGTTGCTAGGTGGTTGTTTACCGGTCTAAAATGCAAAATCAACTATGAAATTGCTCGGGTCCGTCATTCGACCGAAGTCTGTGGGAATTTTTTTTATCTGTTTATCGTCCGCCAGGTGAAAATCGTAAACGTGATCACTCACTAGCAAATTATAACTGAAGTTGGTTTGATTTAATTTGATTTGATTTAACAGTTTATTTAAATAAATATCAAATATATCAAAGATGAACACTTTACAGTTGGTTTTATGACTGCAAATTTTCCCCTTCAAATGTTATTGAGCTTTAAATTATGGCATATTTACGTATGAGCCCATATACAGTAGTGAAAAATAGCAATATTTACATATGATTTGACAGTTTATTTTAATAAATGTCAAAAAACATGAAAAACACACCTTATTCGAACATGTTCAGCTCCTCCGTTAATGCTCATAGTATTCCCATCCATATGTATTATATTCTTGACCTTTTAATTAGAGCTCTGGAAAACTGCCAGTCCATTAAACTTTTTCCAAAAATATCCTCATTCTTCCTCCCCATTCTTAAAGAAATTCCATAATAATAATAATAATAACAACATGACAAAATGTGGAACAAGTCAAGCGCTGTGAATATTTTCTAGTTGTATGTTTTGATTACGGCTCTGAATCCAATCCGGCCGAAGTCTTTGACCAAAACCTGATTTTCTCAGCTTTTTTCATTCAAAATGTTATTTTTTGATTAAACTTACCTACAATGAAGCATCGATTAAAACACAATGAATGAAGCTACAATAAAAGGAAAGATTTCAAAAGTGTTGAGGACGACTCGTGATACATGTGAAGACTAAAACCCTTTCACCTCGACGATGTACTGACTGGTTTCATAGATTATTTTTGATGATTTCACCAGATGAAATGCATGTGTAACTACATATTCACAGTACGATGAATTCATTGGTTTATTTGGTAGCATTGCACAGAATGATTATTATAGTATTGAGTATCATTGCTCCCTACACACAGATGAAGCACAATCTCCACCTTCTATAGTCCATCTAGCTCACAAACTACAACCAGGACAAGATCACCTGAACCACACGATCGCAACGTGCAAATGAAGGACAGAAAACCTGTAACGAAGGAGTGCGTGACAACGCGGGTGCATATCCAAATGCAGCCTTTATTATAACGGGGTAGTCAAACAGGAAATGGTCACAGAACAGCAAACAGGTAAAGCAGAAGATCGGCAGAATCGTGGTCGTTAGACGTCGAGACGGGCAGCATATAATCACAGTCCAGTAAAACAAAGCGATGGTCAAAAGGCAGGAAGATAAACAATAACGAATGCCAGGAGAAAGGCAGGGTACTAACCGGAAGACAAGACAGGGATAAACGCTCAGCAATGATACCACAGGGAAAATCAAGACCTCGCATGGATGTGTGGGTGTAGTGTGCTTATATGGTGCAGATAATGAGCTGCAGCTGGTGAGGTGATCAGTGATTAGGTGTGGGGCTTCTGCCTGAAATGAGTGAGTGGGTGTGTAGTGCATTGTGGGAAGTGAAGTCCGGGAGTGAATGTGCATTAGTGTGTGTGAAAGTCCAAGGTGAAGTGCCCTCTAGTGGTTCTCACGGGCACTTCAGCTGACGATCGTTACGAAACTATTGTGAATTTGTTTTGAGAGCAGCTCACGCCTGAATCTGCCACTAACAAATCCGTAACCAAAGGCACTTACTATTAAAAAAAAACCTCTTTCTCTTCTTTTCCACGTTTTACTAAAACTGGCCATTTTTTTTTTACTAAACCTGGCAATCAATACTGACAATTTGTTTCTTTGTATGTTCTGTGTTTTCTTTCTTTTGAACAGGAGGATGACGTGATATACGCAGGTGTCGTCACCAGACGATAATTCAATTTTCTGATGCTTTTTCCTCAATGTTCTTATCAAAAGGCTTTTCATGCACACTAGAGATGTTATTGCAGCAAAGGGGTTTAAGATTCAAAAGAGCTTTAGTGTATTGTACCGTACTGTTTTCTGAAGAGCGCATGTGGAAGAGATGCTGAAGCAGCTCAGATGTTTGTGTGAAGCCGATCACAGATATCAGTCATTGTTTGTGCAGATTAAGATCATGACGTTAACTCCACATTTCTGAACACTGCAAAAAAACTATTTCTTAAATGCATGTAAACTCAGGAAAATAATGTTACTTTTTCTCAAATATGTTTTTAGTTGCGTTTTGCGTAATTTTTTCTGATTCTTGTGATCCTGCATGTTATTTAGTGTTTCAGTTATAGTAAAGGTTAAAAGAACAGCTGAGCATCATGGGACATTAACTGGATTTTGTTCAAGAGTTTCTCAGTTTGAACATCACTTTAGATTCGAGTTTCCTCTGAGCTCTTAAAACCCTCATGAAGATTCTCAACAAGCCCAAAACTCCACATTTACCATGAACTGAATTTAGCAACAAATTTGGGGAGACAAAAAGTTACAAAGACAACATAAAAAAGTAAAACTGAGTGGCATCATAAAACCTAAAGTTCATAACTGGGACTGATGTGAGAGTCACCAGGGAACGGCTCAGATATTTGTTCATAAGAGTTTATTTTGAGGAATCAAGTGTGTGAAATCTGCTAAATGACCGTTTCTGTTGATAACGGTACAAACACAACAACAACAACAACAACAAACACAACAACAGTGCGAGCAGAGTTTGTCCGTTAGGATTCGGTTTCTAGGATCATTTGCCACCCAGAAATTAAACTAGAATTAGAGGGAAGAATCATATTCTGTAATGTCCTTCTTACACAGGCACTATTTCATCATATCAAGGATTTTAGAAGTTAAAAATAATAATAATAATAAACTTTTTAAAAGTAATTAGCATTGAAAACATAAATTTGGTGAATTCAGGTTGATTGAGACACTCAATGGGATCATCTCAATGGCAAAAAGTGTCCCAATTACTCTGAATTCACCCTGATTTACTATATATTACTTAATATGACCTCTTCTTTCACAATCTTTCTGATACCACCATACATTTACTGTTGTAAAACAATAATGATTATAATACCGGTTTGATTTTTCCATTGTGAATTGCTCTAAGAACAAAACATCCCTTGTTTGAAATGGCCTGGAGTGAATCTTGAGTCGGAAAAGCTTATATGTGCAGAGATTTACAAATAAAGTGAAGGGCGTCTGGGGTCAATGAGAATCAAACCCACAACCTTCAGGTAAGCAGTCTGACTCTCCAACCATTGGGCCATAACTGCTGATTCAGTTACACAAAATACAACACACATTATTACTAGAGACGATTGATTTGACTGATATTTACATCTTTCTACTTGGATCATCAGCAGTAAATTGATTTGACTGATAAATGAAGCCATCTGGTGGATTTCTGAGGCATTACAGCATTAAAGCACTGTGAGCTCAACCCTCACTAACATGAGTTTCAGTAACTGGATCTGAACTCTTGGAAGAAATCTGATTCATGTTTAATAATGTTAAAGTTACATTGATTTCATGAGGCTGTTGGAGAGTTTTTCTTCTCCAAAGGAGAGTCTGTGTCCTCTGGCTCATTTCTGCTCCATGTAGTGGAATCTGACACAAAACAAAAGATATTAAGAGACAGATTCAATTAAAAATGAAAAACATGAGACTCAAAACCAGTGTTTTTGGATGTACAGAAGAGAGTTGATCAATTAAATGTGTCACAATATTATTTTTTCATAACAGTGAAGAATCCACTGAGATTGGAAAATCACTGGATATAACAGACAAACACAAAATCAATACAATATTACTGATGTTGAGAACTTTTTTTCTTAATATCTCAAGTTAGTCTTTTTTAGGGAAACAGATTTTGATCCGAGAACTATTTAAAATGATCAGATCTCTTCAAATAAATTCAGTTCTTGAACTGATTTCACGGCATCAGGATTGAGATTGATACTGTTATGAATCCGGTTCTGTTGTCCTCCATTCACCCACTAGATGTCGCCCTGCCATTTCAGACTCTCTCATGGACTCCATACACCACACTACACTTCCCATAAGCCCCTTGTGTTAATGACTGCCCAGCTGTAGCCAATCAAGCTCCCCATTGAAGTCTGTTCGGTTTCACTTGTTATTTGTGAAGTATTGTTTCCCTGTAACATTTCTGAGCGCTACCCTTGTCTAGTTTACCTGTTTTTTGATGTTTATCTGCCCACTTTTGACCTATTGCCTGGATATTTACTACGAGTTTGCCTGTTATATATTTATATGTCTTGCTTTCTTTCATTCTTTATGATATTTCTCTCTCTTTCTTTCCATCAAAACTTTTTACTGCAGCATTATGGAGATATGTCATTATTTTACTTTATACACTTATAAAAACATTTCTAATAAGTAGAAAAAACTAATGGCGTACAGTGTGTATTCTGTCTGTATACTAGAATGATCGGCATATTAATAAAGTGTTATTGAACAATTATGAGTCACTTCTGATCATCGCCACAAGAGGGCGCTAGTAGCGCGTGATAATAATCATCGCCAACATCGCGTGTATTCAATAATAACACACAAAACATCTGATATAAAAACTCCGAAATACACCGAGCAGAAAGATTAACACAAGCAGAATGATTCTAGACGAAGGAAATTAAAATACAAAACAAGAAATATATAGACGACATTCACTTACTTGATATGAACGCACAGCAACTCAATATAGAGTTAAACTGGACAGCAATAGAGCATCGATGAATGAAATATAATGAAGATGGCAAATTTGACACTTTCTAAAATACGCTGCATCTTTGTTTACAACACGGTTCCGCTTCCGCACACGTGACGCTACGGTGACATTGTGCGCTGTGATTGGTCAGGATATTTAAAGCATGTGGTCTTTTGTACAGTATGCATGCCTCATATGAAACCATTTTACTGCAGCATTTTGGAGGTTTGTCAGATTTAACTTCATAGTAAACAGCTAATGTCTAACAAGTTCATATAGGGCACATCACATACAGTTAACATCTTATATGAGTCAATTTTACTGCAGTTTTTTTTAGATATAATACTTTTTTTTAATTCAATGGCCTATAAAAACCCAATTTCAAACAAGTACAAAAAGGAATGGTCCATTTTTATAGGGGACATCCCATAATATATGCACACCTCATATCTAACCATTTTCCTGCAGCATTTTTTAGATATATGTCATTATTATACTTTATTCGCCTATAGAAAACTAATTTCTAATAAAAAAAGAAAAGAAAAAGGTCAGTTTCTACAGGGGACGTCCCATACAGTATGCACACCTTATTTGAAACCATTTTCCTGCAGCATTTTTGAGATGTGTCACTTTATTCGACTTCAGAGACCTATAAATTTCAAATAAGTAGGAAAAACAATGTTCAGTTTTTACGCTCCGTCTAGGTTAAATCGTAACAAATAAAAAAAGAAAAATGCCTCCCCCTCGCTCAGTCCACAGAGGGATCCAGGAACCGGTGAATTAAATCGTTAAATTGGAGGAGAACTGACAGGCCTTGGATGGGAGACGCGAGTCACCCGCCGGGTGGCAGATGTTGGACGTGAGGGGATTCTGGCGTAACCCTTGCCCGCCCAACCATCCAAGGTGGTGAAGGAGGAAGAGGAACCAGATCGACTTTGGACAGAGGAAGGTGGTTTCCATGATCTGGTCACCTCCTCATACACCTCAGAAGAAAGGTACCGGAGCAGGGTGCTGAGAACCAGCACGGGCCACCCCGTGAGAAACCGGTCATCCAACTGAGAAGGTTTTAAATTGCTCTAAGAACAAAACATCCCTTGTTTGAAATGGCCTGGCATGAATTTTTGAGTCGGAAAGACTCTCCAACCATTGGGCCATAACTGCTGATTCAGTTACACAAAATACAACACACATTATTACTAGAGACAATTGATTTGACTGATATTTACATCTTTCTACTTGGATCATCAGCAGTAAATTGATTTGACTGATAAATGAAGCCATCTGGTGGATTTCTGAGGCATTACAGCATTAAAGCACTGTGAGCTCAACCCTCACTAACATGAGTTCCAGTAACTGGATCTGAACTCTAGGAAAAATGCATTGGTCATTATAGGAATTACCTGGAATTACCACGACTAAAGTGCCCTTGAGCAAGACACCAAACCCCTAATTGCTCCCCGGGTGCTGTCGCAATAGCTGCCTGTGTGTGTGTGTGTGCGTGTGTGTGTGTGTGTGTGTGTGTGTGTGCGTGTGTGAATTAAAAATGAAAAACATGAGACTCAAAACAGTGTTTTTGGATGTACAGAAGAGAGTTGATCAATTAAATGTGTCACAATATTATTTTTTCATAACAGTGAAGAATCCACTGAGATTGGAAAATCACTGGATATAACAGACAAACACAAAATCAATACAATATTACTGATGTTGAGAACTTTTTTTCTTAATATCTCAAGTTAGTCTTTTTTAGGGAAACAGATTTTGATCCGAGAACTATTTAAAATGATCAGATCTCTTCAAATAAATTCAGTTCTTGAACTGATTTCACGGCATCAGGATTGAGATTGATACTGTTATGAATCCGGTTCTGTTGTCCTCCATTCACCCACTAGATGTCGCCCTGCCATTTCAGACTCTCTCATGGACTCCATACACCACACTACACTTCCCATAAGCCCCTTGTGTTAATGACTGCCCAGCTGTAGCCCATCAAGCTCCCCATTGAAGTCTGTTCGGTTTCACTTGTTATTTGTGAAGGATTGTTTCCCTGTAACATTTCTGAGCGCTACCCTTGTCTAGTTTACCTGTTTTTTGATGTTTATCTGCCCACTTTTGACCTATTGCCTGGATATTTACTACGAGTTTGCCTGTTATATATTTATATTTCTTGCCTTTCTTTCATTCTTTCTGATATTTCTCTCTCTTTCTTTCTTTCTTTCAAAACTTTTTAACCGCAGCATTATGGAGATATGTCATTATTTTACTTTATACACTTATAAAAACCTCATTTCTAATAAGTAGAAAAAACTAATGGTACAGTGTGTGAAATGAAGATGTTCGAGTTTAGATTTAGATTTGTGCGAAACGCAGCACACAGTCGGTCAGAACTGAGAGCGGCTCTGAGGTGAAGAGAGACATCAAGCAGGGTCGAAGTTCTCACTCGCTTGAGTATAAATGTAACAAATTATAAAAGAGAAATAATCTTATTAATATATATACATAAATATATTTCACAAACATAAACACCACTTAAATAATTAATCCGTATTCTGTCTGTATACTAGAATGATAGGCATATTAATAAAGTGTTATTGAACAATTATGAGTCACTTCTGATCATCGCCACAAGAGGGCGCTAGTAGCGCGTGATGACGTTCAGCTGATCACCGCGCGATAATAATCATCGCCAACATCGCGTGTATTCAATAATAACACACAAAACATCTAATATAAAAACTCCGAAATACACCGAGCAGAAAGATTAACACAAGCAGAATGATTCTAGACAAAGGAAATTAAAGTACAACTCAAGAAATATATAGACGACATTCACTTACTTGATATGAACGCACAGCAACTCAATATAGAGTTAAACTGGACAGCAATAGAGCATCGATGAATGAAATATAATGAAGATGGCAAATTTGACACTTTCTAAAATACGCTGCATCTTTGTTTACAACACGGTTCCGCTTCCGCACACGTGACGCTACGGTGACATCGTGCGCTGTGATTGGTCAGGATATTTAAAGCATGTGGTTCTTTTGTACAGTATGCATGCCTCATATGAAACCATTTTCCTGCAGCATTTTGGAGGTTTGTCAGATTTAACTTCATAGTAAACAGCTAATGTCTAACAAGTTCATATAGGGGACATCACATACAGTTCTCATCTTCATTCAAAGCTGGAGAACAATAGTCTGTTAAGGAAGGAGAGGGAAGAAGGGAAAAAGAGGAAAAAAGAGAGAGAAAAGGTAAAAAAAAAATGAGAAGAAAAGAGAATAAAGGGAATTTTGTGCCTTTCTCCTCTAAAAGTAATATTTTTGAGAGTCTGTGTACAATAAGTTATTTTAAAAACATTTTTTTTCTGTTTTCCTGTACATTTATATGGTAGAAAGGTTGATCACAAGGTGGTCAGTTCGAATCCCACTGTTGCCAGAAATTAAGGTTGTTACTCAATGATGTAAATTAGTGAGTTTTATTAGTAAAAATCACGTAAATGGTGACCATGTCATTGAAATGATTTCTGCTATGCCATTTTGATATATAAGTGAACATTGTGTTAATGATATATCACTGATTCTTGATATTTACAATTCTGAGTTTGTGCACTTTTAATTTTAAATATATTTCTGCTCCAGTTGTTTTCTAAACATTACATTAATCCTATGAATATAACATAAAGCATCATGACATTACAATATTTGTATAGCAAAGCAAAACACAAAGAGAGAGAGTTATTTAATCATGACCAAACTTTTATTGTCAAGCAGCCATAGCCAATCATCCATTAATTCCTTGATTCATTCACATTTTAAATCTTTTAGTCATTATTTTGCATGTGCATAGGAACAGAAAACAGAACAAGACACATCAATAAAAACTTTAAAATGTCCACGGCTCTGGTGCAAAAGAACAGTAATAACACAGAACTAAACACAGAAATAAAGCTCTCCAGTGTCCACGGCTCTTGTTAAGTCTTTGCAAATTAAATGTCATTTTCAAATAGATCATCTTACTGGTGTGGAATCCACGGTTGCACGGTCCCTCTGTCCATGGGCCTGCATGGGGCATCTCTCAATCTGAAAAGATAAGAATTGTAATTTTCTGATATTGTCTGGACCGTTGTCAGGTGACCTGCATACTGTATACTGCGTTATGAGATACAGGTCACTTTGCTTTACCTTCTGATGGAGGTCGTACCACTTCTGCTGCCTTCAGGATGATCTATTTCCTCCTCCAGAGCCGACTAAAGCCCTCAACCTCGCCATCCACTCGCCATCTCCCCTTTCCTTTCTTTGGCTTTGTGCTCATCTAAACATAACATGGAAATAATAGAAAACAAGTGTGTTTTTGCAAGTACTGGACGACTACACTTTTTCTTTTTCCCCCCATAAAATTATAATGATACAACTATAAATTGGCAACACTTTATTTTAGGGTCTTTTAACGAGTTGCTTATTATCATGTATATTACAAGAATGTTGACCGTTTATTAGTGATTATTAAGCTCATATTAATGCTTTATTCTGCATGACCATATTCTACATTCATAATCCTACCCTAAACTTAACAACTCACTTACTAACTATTAATAAGTAGTAAATAAGGTGTTTAATATGTGAAAAGTCATAGTAAATAATGAATACATGTTCTCTACACTAAAATGATCGGCATATTAATAAAGTGTTATTGAACAATTATGAGTCACTTCTGATCATCGCCACAAGAGGGCGCTAGTAGCGCGTGATGACGTTCAGCTGATCACCGCGCGATAATAATCATCGCCAACATCGCGTGTATTCAATAATAACACACAAAACATCTAATATAAAAACTCCGAAATACACCGAGCAGGAAGATTAATACAAGCAGAATGATTCTAGACAAAGGAAATTAAAGTACATCGAAGAAATATATAGACGACATTCACTTACTTGATATGAACGCACAGCAACTCAATATAGAGTTAAACTGGACAGCAATAGAGCATCGATGAATGAAATATAATGAAGATGGCAAATTTGACACTTTTCAAAATACGCTGCATCTTTGTTTACAACACGGTTCCGCTTCCGCACACGTGACGCTACGGTGACATCGTGCGCTGTGATTGGTCAGGATATTTAAAGCATGTGGGCCTTTTGTACAGTATGCATGCCTCATATGAAACCATTTTCCTGCAGCATTTTTGAGATGTGTCACTTTATTCGACTTCAGAGACCTATAAATTTCAAATAAGTAGGAAAAACAATGTTCAGTTTTTACGATCCGTCTAGGTTAAATCGTAACAAATAAAAAAAAGAAAAATGCCTCCCCCTCGCTCAGTCCACAGAGGGATCCAGGAACCGGTGAATTAAATCGTTAAATTGGAGGAGAACTGACAGGCCTTGGATGGGAGACGCGAGTCACCCGCCGGGTGGCAGATGTTGGACGTGAGGGGATTCTGGCGTAACCCTTGCCCGCCCAACCATCCAAGGTGGTGAAGGAGGAAGAGGAACCAGATCGACTTTGGACAGAGGAAGGTGGTTTCCATGATCTGGTCACCTCCTCATACACCTCAGAAGAAAGGTACCGGAGCAGGGTGCTGAGAACCAGCACGGGCCACCCCGTGAGAAACAGTCATCCAACTGAGAAGGTTTTAAATTGCTCTAAGAACAAAACATCCCTTGTTTGAAATGGCCTGGCATGAATTTTTGAGTCGGAAAGACTCTCCAACCATTGGGCCATAACTGCTGATTCAGTTACACAAAATACAACACACATTATTACTAGAGACAATTGATTTGACTGATATTTACATCTTTCTACTTGGATCATCAGCAGTAAATTGATTTGACTGATAAATGAAGCCATCTGGTGGATTTCTGAGGCATTACAGCATTAAAGCACTGTGAGCTCAACCCTCACTAACATGAGTTTCAATAACTGGATCTGAACTCTTGGAAAAATGCATTGGTCATTATAGGAATTACCTGGAATTACCACGACTAAAGTGCCCTTGAGCAAGACACCAAACCCCTAATTGCTCCCCGGGTGCTGTCGCAATAGCTGCCTGTGTGTGTGTGTGCGTGTGTGTGTGTGTGTGTGAATTAAAAATGAAAAACATGAGACTCTAAACCAGTGTTTTTGGATGTACAGAAGAGAGTTGATCAATTAAATGCATCACGCAATATTATTTTTTCATAACAGTGAAGAATCCACTGAGATTGGAAAATCACTGGATATAACAGACAAACACAAAATCAATACAATATTACTGATGTTGAGAACTTTTTTTCTTAATATCTCAAGTTAGTCTTTTTTAGGGAAACAGATTTTGATCTGAAAACTATTTAAAATGATCAGATCTCCTCAAATAAATTCAGTTCTTGAACTGATTTCACGGCATCAGGATTGAGATTGATACTGTTATGAATCCGGTTCTGTTGTCCTCCATTCACCCACTAGATGTCGCCCTGCCATTTCAGACTCTCTCATGGACTCCATACACCACACTACACTTCCCATAAGCCCCTTGTGTTAATGACTGCCCAGCTGTAGCCCATCAAGCTCCCCATTGAAGTCTGTTCGGTTTCACTTGTTATTTGTGAAGGATTGTTTCCCTGTAACATTTCTGAGCGCTACCCTTGTCTAGTTTACCTGTTTTTGATGTTTATCTGCCCACTTTTGACCTATTGCCTGGATATTTACTACGAGTTTGCCTGTTATATATTTAAATGTCTTGCTTTCTTTCATTCTTTCTGATATTTCTCTTTCTTTCTTTCTTTCTTTCTTTCTTTCTTTCTTTCTTTCTTTCTTTCTTTCCATCAAAACTTTTTACTGCAGCATTATGGAGATATGCCATTATTTTACTTTATACACTTATAAAAACATTTCTAATAAGTAGAAAAAAACTAATGGCATACAGTGTGTGTTCTGTCTGTATACAAGAATGATATGCATATTAATAAAGTGTTATTGAACAATTATGAGTCACTTCTGATAATCGCCACAAGAGGGCGCTAGTAGCGCGTGATAATAATCATCGCCAACATCGCGTGTATTCAATAATAACACACAAAACATCTGATATAAAAACTCCGAAATACACCGAGCAGAAAGATTAACACAAGCAGAATGATTCTAGACAAAGGAAATTAAAGTACAAAACAAGAAATATATAGACGACATTCACTTACTTGATATGAACGCACAGCAACTCAATATAGAGTTAAACTGGACAGCAATAGAGCATCGATGAATGAAATATAATGAAGATGGCAAATTTGACACTTTCAAAATACGCTGCATCTTTGTTTACAACACGGTTCCGCTTCCGCACACGTGACGCTACGGTGACATTGTGCGCTGTGATTGGTCAGGATATTTAAAGCATGTGGGCTTTTGTACAGTATGCATGCCTCATATGAAACCATTTTACTGCAGCATTTTGGAGGTTTGTCACATTTAACTTCATAGTAAACAGCTAATGTCTAACAAGTTCATATAGGGGACATCACATACAGTTCTCATCTTCATTCAAAGCTGGGAACAATAGTCTGTTAAGGAAGGAGAGGGAAGAAGGGAAAAAGAAAAAAAAAAAGAGAGAAAAAAGGTAAAAAGAAATGAGAAGAAAAGAGAATAAAGGGAATTTTGTGCCTTTCTCTTCTAAAAGTAATATTTTTGAGAGTCTATGTGTACAATAAGTTATTTTAAAAACATGTTTTTCTGTTTTCCTGTACATTTATATGGTAGAAAGGTTGATCACAAGGTGGTCAGTTCGAATCCCACTGTTGCCAGAAATTAAGGTTGTTACTCAATGATGTAAATTAGTGAGTTTTATTAGTAAAAATCACGTAAATGGTGACCATGTCATTGAAATGATTTCTGCTATGCCATTTTGATATATAAGTGAACATTGTGTTAATGATATATCACTGATTCTTGATATTTACAATTCTGAGTTTGTGCACTTTTAATTTTAAATATATTTCTGCTCCAGTTGTTTTCTAAACATTATATTAATCCTATGAATATAACATAAAGCATCATGTCATTACAATATTTTTCACAAATGCCTAATGAAAGTTTTGACTGATACTATAGCAAAGCAAAACACAAAGAGAGAGAGTTATTTAATCATGAGCAAACTTTTATTGTCAAGCAGCCATAGCCAATCTTTCATTAATTCCTTGATTCATTCACAGTTTAATTCTTTTAGTCATTATTTTGCATGTGCATAGGAACAGAAAACAGAGCAATCCACATCAATAAAAACTTTAAAATGTCCACGGCTCTGGTGCAAAAGATCAGTAAAAACACAGAAATAAAGCTCTCCAGTGTCCACGGCTCTTGTTTAGTCTTTGCAAATTAAATGTCATTTTCAAATAGATCATCTTGGGCCTGCATGGGGCATTTCTCAATCTGAAAAGATAAGAATTGTAATTTTCTGATATTGTCTGGACCGTTGTCAGGTGACCTGCATACTGTATACTGCGTTATGAGATACAGGTCACTTTGCTTTACCTTCTGATGGAGGTCGTACCACTTCTGCTGCCTTCAGGATGATCTATTTCCTCCTCCAGAGCCGACTGAAGCCCTCAACCTCGCCATCCACTCGCCATCCCCCCTTTCCTTTCTTTGGCTTTGTGCTCATCTAAACATAACATGGACATTTTTTCATTTAGCAGACGCTTTTATCCAAAGCGAGTTACAAGGGGAGCAGTTAGGGGTTTCATGTCTTGCTCAAGGACACTTTAGTCATGGTATTGAAGGTGGAGAGAGTGCTGTTTATTCACAATCCCCACTTTCAATTGCTGTCGGCGTGGGAATCGAACCAGCAACCTTCAGATTACAAGCCAGACTCCCTCACCACTAGGCCACGACTACTCCCATAATAGTAAATAATAGGAATTAATAGTAAACAAGTGTGTTTTTGCAAGTACTGGACGACTACACTTTTTCTTTTCCCCCCCATAAAATTATAATGATACAACTATAAATTGGTAACACTTTATTTTAGGGTCTTTTAACGAGTTGCTTATTATCATGTATATTACAACAATGTTGACTGTTTATTAGTGATTATTAAGCTCATATTAATGCTTTATTCTGCATGACCATATTCTACATTCATAATCCTACCCTAAACTTAACAACTACCTTACTAACTATTAATAAGTAGTAATTAAGGTGTTTAATATGTGAAAAGTCATAGTAAATAATGAATACATGTTCCCAACACTAGAATGATAGGCATATTAATAAAGTGTTATTGAACAATTATGAGTCACTTCTGATCATCGCCACAAGAGGGCGCTAGTAGCGCGTGATAATAATCATCGCCAACATCGCGTGTATTCAATAATAACACACAAAACATCTGATATAAAAACTCCGAAATACACCGAGCAGAAAGATTAACACAAGCAGAATGATTCTAGACGAAGGAAATTAAAATACAAAACAAGAAATATATAGACGACATTCACTTACTTGATATGAACGCACAGCAACTCAATATAGAGTTAAACTGGACAGCAATAGAGCATCGATGAATGAAATATAATGAAGATGGCAAATTTGACACTTTCAAAATACGCTGCATCTTTGTTTACAACACGGTTCCGCTTCCGCACACGTGACGCTACGGTGACATTGTGCGCTGTGATTGGTCAGGATATTTAAAGCATGTGGTCTTTTGTACAGTATGCATGCCTCATATGAAACCATTTTACTGCAGCATTTTGGAGGTTTGTCACATTTAACTTCATAGTAAACAGCTAATGTCTAACAAGTTCATATAGGGCACATCACATACAGTTCTCATCTTATATGAGTCAATTTTACTGCAGTTTTTTTGAGATATAAGACTTTTTTTTCAAGTCAGTGGCCTATAAAAACACAATTTCAAACAAGTATAAAAAAGGAATGGTCCATTTTTATAGGGGACATCCCATAATATATGTGTAACGGTTGTGGACTCCTATACGGCCGTAAAATGTTCCACACACTCGTCACCAATTGTAAAGGGACGACTCGTACAAGCCTCTGGTTGTGTTCTTCTTTTATTTTCTGCAGCAACTTCTTTTTTTTGTCTGAGGATAACATCATATGCATCACCGCTGTAGTGTCAGCCATTCTCTGCTGAACTACTTTCAACATGTAACAATTCAGTATAACAAACAACACGAATAAACATAAAAATTACATACCTGAGGATTACCAGGGGTAATTACACTGCAGACATGCATCACTGAAATAAGAAAACATGAAATGAACAAACTCTCCAACGTAAATAACCATGGTGTTCCATTAACCCATTTAATACTGCGTCATCAGCAGCACGTTCATCTCTCCGCATGTGACACGAGGTACAGCAATAAACGCTTTAACAAGTTTATATATATTGGATATTTAAACCAATCCAACTCAAAGTATTGTTAATGTAATTACAAAGATTTTACATATGGAAAAACTCACGTTAAACGAACATTTATCACCTCTTTGTACACCATCAACAGGAGAGAACAGAAACACGCTTACCCGCTGTAGAGTCAGCCATTCTCTGCTGAACTACGGTAAGCATACCGGGACAAAATACTAAAAAGTCTGCAGTGCGTTAACCACTAGGGGGCACCAAATCACTATTTAAGCTTTACCCTACTAATTTCGTGTAATTCGATGAATATTTTTCAAAGGGACAGTTCTTTCTTTTTCCACTCCGTTACATATGCACACCTCATATCTAACCATTTTCCTGCAGCATTTTTTAGATATATGTCATTATTATACTTTATTCACCTATAGAAACCTCATTTCTAATGAAAAAAAGAAAGAAAAAAAGGTCAGTTTCTACAGGGGACGTCCCATACAGTATGCACACCTTATTTGAAACCATTTTCCTGCAGCATTTTTGAGATGTGTCACTTTATTCGACTTCAGAGACCTATAAATTTCAAATAAGTAGGAAAAACAATGTTCAGTTTTTACGCTCCGTCTAGGTTAAATCGTAACAAATAAAAAAAGAAAAATGCCTCCCCCTCGCTCAGTCCACAGAGGGATCCAGGAACCGGTGAATTAAATCGTTAAATTGGAGGAGAACTGACAGGCCTTGGATGGGAGACGCGAGTCACCCGCCGGGTGGCAGATGTTGGACGTGAGGGGATTCTGGCGTAACCCTTGCCCGCCCAACCATCCAAGGTGGTGAAGGAGGAAGAGGAACCAGATCGACTTTGGACAGAGGAAGGTGGTTTCCATGATCTGGTCACCTCCTCATACACCTCGGAAGAAAGGTACCGGAGCAGGGTCCTGAGAACCAGCACAGGCCACCCCGTGAGAAACCAGTCATCCAACTGAGAAGGTTCCGGACACGGTGGAGGATTCCAGGTGAGCCCGACCTTCTCAACGGCCCGAGAGAGCAAAGCAAAGCTACTGTCCCAGAGGGAGGCAACGCAGCTGAGTCTTCATCTCCAGACAACTCTTGCTCACCATCGAGTCGTCAGCAGATGCTCCAAAGCAAACAGATGGTCGCTCATGGGATGGACTGCCTCCACATTTATCAGGTCGTGTGACGCAAAGTTCACACGTCAATGTCCATTGGCTTGTTTACACTCGAAGTGATGGACTCTGGATTCATCGGTTCGGGACCAACTTAAAGGGAACAGTTTTTACATACATGTACACACATTCTCTGGGGTTTCATTTATAATTGTTACTTTGACATTTAGCTATATGTAGTTCAATGTGTAATAATTAATTAATCAATAAGACGTTCAAATTTCATTTTGGAATTATTTTTCAACCACGACGGGATGTGATGAAGGTCTTTTCAACGGTCATTAAACGCCCAAATGTTAGCTGGGTTATCATCTGAGACCTTTATCTACAAAAATATCAATTTTTAATAATGTAGTTTTTTTTAACATCTAAAACGTGTTTTGTCCCTCATCTCAAGAATCAGTGAGCGGCATCAGTCCACACCACAGCTATAATGATAATGATATAAACCACTTTCAGAATGATTTTTTTTTCAGCTGTTGAACAATAAAATTAAAAAAATATGCCAAGGACACATATCCTTTTTTATCTGTTAATATTATGATAAAAACATGACAGATGTCAACCACCCAGGTCAAAATGTCTTGTGACTGATCCTTCTATGTAACATATTATAGATTATAATATTACTAAATTATTGTTATTTATTATATAACTTCTTCCAGCAGGAAAAAAATGTTTTAAGAGAACACCAAAAACACTTAATTCAATTTGAATGTCCGTCAATTATGCTTTTTGCCTGCAAAAATGGTATAATAACAGTATAATCGGTAACAACCGTAATAAAAAATATATTTAAAATAAATTTATTTCATACTAAATAAAGCTCAAATATATTAATATCTTTACTGACATACCGCTTATTAAAACTATAATTAAACTTTATTTGGTACTACTTGTCCACAGCGCACGTTTAATATTCAGCCTGAAATGTGTTTTCATGTCAATATTGATATTGTATGAACTTTGAATAATATTAGTCTTTAAATTTTTGCAATAGTTTTCACTTTCGCTCGATCAGATACACTTGTATGTCTTTAGTTGGACCGCAGCGACTTCTGCACAATTAAAGTACAACATTAGTTTGCCAGACTTTACCAGTTTATTATTCCAAAAGTACAATCGCAGGTTATTTTTATTAAGAAGCAACATAAATATGTAAATGTATTTGTTGTATACTTGGCATAAGATAGATGTATTTAGGCCTTGCTAATTGTGGATGTAATACCATGTGCTGTAGATTTTCTATTTCAGTGAATTTATGTGATATTTCCATCATCAACAACTGAAGTAAACAAATAATGAGTTTAACAGCAGAAAAATCTCTCAGACTCATTTACTGAATTCTGTAAATCCATTAACAAACACACAATTAATCACACAAACTTTATTTTCACAATACACAATGTGAAGTGAACAAACTATGAAGTTTCATATTATAATAACAGCGGTTTATAGAGAAGCGTAAGCTGAATAATGAAATGTTGAGATGATCAGATCAATCTGGATCTGCTGTATGAACAGAGTCTCAGTGCAGTTCAGTCTTCATCAAACTCTGAATTCAGACACATTTAAGATTTCGCATTCACATCTTATCATGTGACGGAGAAAAACACATTCAAGGTTGAGAAGTGAATAATTCACAAAATATTTTAGCATGAATACTTAAACATGAATACAAAACTGTGCAATGTAACAGAGCAAGAGCATCAAATAAACATGTTCATTAGCTGGAGAGCAACAATAATGCAGTCGTCTGACAGCGTAACAAACTACATTAGACAAATTCAGTCAATCAGCATCAGCGTGAACAGAAAACTGTTACAGTAACTCCATAATAAAAACAAACTAACGTCTTCACTCATCAGTTTCATATCGCAAAAGCACAAACGGGTCGATTTCAAACACTCTTCATGTGTTTTTTGTTAAATAAACTACTGATTTTCAACTGATTCAGTGGGTTTGTTCAGTTCAGTCTCTTCTTGGCTTTGCCCATTCACTTCTATAACTGTGAGGAAACACAGAAAAAAAATATTATAATAAGATCCCCTTCCTTCATCACAAGAGGAGCGAAATCTGAACAGCTCGTTTCGTCACGTTTGCAGACAAAGAGTTACAAAAGAAAAGATACTGGGTTTTCCTCTTTCACAGCTTCTGGTTTAGTAGATACACAGGGACTGATTATAGCACTTTTTAGTCAGATTTTCATGATATGTCCCCTTTAAGTATCTTGTTATTTTCCACAGCAACATTCACCTCAGGAGCCGTATTCACAAAACATCTTAGCAAGGAGAAACTCTTAAAAATATGGGAATGTCAGTCCTAACTTTAAAACATATTTTGAGTTATAGGTAAGAATCTACGATCAAACGCCAAAGTCTGGCAGCTGTTTTCTCAAGTTCACATTTACAAATGATTGAATAGAGTAAAAAAAAATACTTAAGTGTATTTGTTGTGCTGTCCCAGAGGATCGAGGGCTCGAGCTTGGGATTAATTCAGCCCAAACCCAGAGTTCTCCTCCGTATCCCCAGCGAGAGAGAGGAACAGGGTGACGGAGGGATGCAGAAAACTGTGGCGGTAACTATAGGAGAGTCGGCTCTCGTGTGTGTAGATTTACCTCCGCTCGAGCCGATTAGACCGTTTGAACGTGTTTCTCCCAAACTTTGTTTAAAACATCATTTGTCACGTGAATTCTTCAATCTCTCGAGACGCAAACATGTAAGAGCCGGACAATTAACTGAACATAGTTTAATTAGTGACACTTAGCCATCATTTTAAAACCTTTAGTTGACTATGGAAACATAATATCTCATTCTACAATATTTCTATGATAAATCGCTGACAGAGACTCCTCCCCTCAGCCAATCACTGCAGGCAGAGTTAATAAGTGTGATGACATCATCAGGTCAAACCCCGCCCCTCTCTCAGCTCAAGACTTCTGTCTTTCCTCAGCAAAAGTTTGCAGCTTTATAAAGAGGTTTTGAGAGAAAACTCGAAAAATCTAAGAACTTTTACTGCTATTTAGGAGGAACTTTTAGTGGTAAGATAAAATGTTTTGTGAATACGGCCCCTGATGTAAAATATGTTAATATCTGAATGAAGATCGGAGCGTCTCAGAGAATAGTGTTCATGAGGATTCTCTGTAACGTTTAGTCAGAAAAATTCATTAAATCAAAAATCTTTATATTTGTATTAATTGTGTTAATGTTGTAAGGATTTCTGAATGAACAGGAATGAATCACAAACATCTCACAGTGTTTGTTCATCCTGATTAATACCATGTCCCTGAAAGCAAACACAGATTAATTTATTGTACATCTTTCACAATCACAGACAGACAAGAACCTGCTTAAACAGGAAGAGCTGTCTAACGGACATGTCATGTGACCAATCACAGTTTTGTTTAGTAATGAGACATAAAGCAGATCATATAGTTGCTACAGATTTGATGTCACTATCTTTGAAATACAGAAATATAGTCATTATTTTATACTCAAAGTTTTCACTGTATTAATATTTTACCTTGTAAACAGACGGATTAAAACTGTGTGCTCTTATTTCAGAAGCTCCATAAATCGATCAGATCATCTCTGGAGTGTTTCTCCAGTAATATCAGTCTGTGCTGATGCTGATGTGCAGATGTTTCATGTTTTTCAGGTTAGCTTTGAGTAACACATTGCTTACAGTTCAGATTGACACACGGTTTGTTCTTTATTCTGAAGTCAAGAAGCACAAGCTCAGTTTTTCTGTATTAATGATGTTTCTTTTGTAATGCTGTTTAATATTATAATCTTAAATCCCATCATTGTGATGAAGTCTCATCAGACACAAACATGATGCTGAGATCAAAGATCATACAGCATCTGCAATAACAGTTCAGATTGAGTTTCTACAGACACCGATGCAGGACATGATCTGCTATTGTCTTAATCAGACTTGATGTTTTTCTCCATATTATATGAACTGTGTAATACTTACTTTTACGTTGTTTTGCTTTAGATTTCTTCCAGAGATAGATCATCACACCACCACCAACAGCTGCCAATAACACTAGCACTGACACAATCCCTGCTATCTCTCCTCGAGACAGACCTGAAAGTGGAACAGATAAACACAGACAATCATTAGTGTGATTGTGTCTGATCTATAACAAACTTGAAGATAATTAAATAAATCTTATCTTTGTAACAAGAATAAATGGTCTATAATCGTCGAGAATAAATGCAAATCTGTGTCGATTCAATGATATCTTCTGAAAGACTCAAGCTACTCACCACTGACAGTCACTCTGAATCTCTTCTGTATAGTAAATGTGCTCTTGATGATCTTTAGCTGATAAAGTCCTGAGTCTCCTCTGCTGGAGTGCTCGATGGTGAGATTTCCAGTTTGAATATCTAGATTCAGTCTGTTTTCAAATCTCTCATCATTATTGGTATATGATGGACTGTTGCTCTTTCCATCAGTTTTCGCTATGATGATGTTTTGAGGTCCAAACAGCCACTCCATCAGATCAGCTTGTTGTATTTCAGTGACAAGAGTGTTAAGAAAGACAGACTCTCCATTCTTCACTGTCACCGTCTTCACTCCATCCGTCTCACTGCTAAACACACCTGAAGAACAAACAGAAACAGTTTCTCAGAGATTAAACTTGGCAGTAGCAACCCTAGAAATCCCAAAGCGACACGTTCAACCCCATCTAAACATGTTCAGCTTGGATACGGGATGATTTAACACAGCCTGACACGCCATTAGAAAGAAAAAAAAATAGTGCAAAAAAACAAAACAAAAAACAAAGCAAGTAAAAAGAGGATTAACAACAAGGTGTGATTTTATTGTTGGCCATTTCAGAAGTCTGCAATCTTGATTTCCTGTAGGCAAAATTAAAGTGTGGTCGGCGTTTGACTGGATTCAACACTCAGTTTTGTGCATTATATCAATAATGAAACCAAATAGAGAACTTTTGAACAGAAAGGTAAACTTAAAGTCCCTTCAGACTGCAGAGAAGCCGGTTATCCCGGTATATTTTCTGTTGATATGAAAAATTGTGTAGATCTAGCAATCTATAGCGGGTGCATTATGACGGTATGATGAACTATATGTCTTTCTCCACTGACGAGTTGTTCAAAACGTTTCTAAGGATGCTGATTGTTAGAAAATAGCTGTCCGACTCTGATGGCGAACGGGAACATTGTTTGTGTGACATTAGCGACACATTATTAGCTGTTTGATAATGTAGTCCAGCAAAAGGCTAATCATATTCATTACTGTCATGTTGTAAAAAGTGCTTCCATTGTGCGGCGTTTACCTCAGTAAGTTTAGTGAGTGCATCTCTGAGCTGGTGTGAGCGAGTGGAGGCGGGGCTAATTTGCATATTCATAGATCTGCGTATACTAAATGAAGCATAGAGTTACATTCAAGCTATTTTAAGACATGAGGAATTTTTTTCACAGGGAAAAAAACATTTAAATATGTCATTTTGGTGATCGAAGATGAGTTTTAAGGGATAAAATTATTGACTACAGCGCTAATTTGAGCACCTAAACTTTTCACTAGACTGATCACAGTCAAAACATGATACTGACAGAATCTAACAGAATTTAAAACATTATAGAAAGTTTGATTGACTCACCAGTAATATTAATATGGAATTTCCTGGGTACAGTCGTAATGCTGCTTTTGATGAATTTTACTTTATAATCTCCAGACTGATCTCTTCGGATGTTTCTGATGGTGAGATCTCCGGTCTGATCATCTTTCTCAGTGTTCTTCCATCTCGGACCAACAGAGCCAGTGCGAGTAATGAGGGCTTGATCTCCAAACCACAGTACCGCATCATCTTTCTGTATTTTAGTAGTACCAGTGTGTAAAGTGACAGAATCTCCCTCCATCACCATCACTAACTTCCCTGTCAATATCAAACACATGAGAAGAACAAACAGGAACAGTTTTGAGAGATGAATTTTATAATGCTGACAGTTTAAAGTGAGTCTGAAATACACAGAACACCTGTGAATTAAAATCGAATTTAAACCTAGAAATAAACAAAGTGGTTGGAATAAAAAAAGTATACTGTAAAAGATGCAAGATTCTGCATGTGTAACAGAGTTAAAAAATATTATTGTTAAATTCAGCATAAATTGGGAAACTCTCCATTGGCTGTTGTGTCAGTCTTGTAAGCGCACATGATATTGCGGGGCGGAGCTATACCATTAGAGTCTCGTAGCTCGTCCTGCTGACGAGTTACAGTAAAGCAACCACGAGTGACCATCCACCTGATCTCAGAGTGTATTTATTCCACACATGGATCTCAATTTGCTCATGTAGCTTCAGTGCTGCTACCTTACATCAGAATAGACACACACCAATACTGAGACATTCTCACATTCATTAGAGTGATTGTGTCTGATTTATAACAAACAATAAACATCAGCACTATATAACCTGAGTGAAGATCTGATACTGTAATGATAAAGACAGACATTATTAGTGAGAATGTGTCTGATCTATAACAAACACTATAAACGTCACAAATGAGAGCGCGGTGGTTCCTTCTGCTCGCCACCAAAGGGACCCTCTCTCGAATATTAATCCCATTGAACTACGTTTCCCTCTCACGCACCTGTCACTGATTACCCTTGCACCTGACTTTCATCAGTGGATTATTTAAGCTGCTCAGACTCTACCTCATCATTGTGAAGTTTTCTTTTGCCCTAGTGAACAACTCTGAGCGTTTATTCCTGTCTTGTCTTACCCTTGGACTGTTTATTCTCTTCAAGATTCTTTGTTACCTTTCCTGCACTGTTTTCTGTTGTGGACTGATTCATGATTGTTTACTGCCTACTCTGACCTTGTGCCTGTTTTCGAATCACGAGGTGCCTTATCTCTACTGTTGTGTTTGCTGGTGATTGACCTTGATTGTACAACCAAATTTGTAATAATGCTGCAACTGGATCCTCAATTTGGTCATTTCCAATCATCGGAGAGAACATGTCCGCCTCAATGCGTATGGTGGTTACAGCCCTGAGATATATATATATCTATATATATACATACATACATACATGCATACATTATATATATCTCAGGGCTGTAACCACCATACGCATTGAGGCGGACATGTTCTCTCCGATGATTGGAAATGACCAAATTGTCGCCTCCAATATTTGATATTTCTTTGTTACACACCATCGGATGACGTACCGTTTAAAAAGTTAAATTTTTATACTGGTCTGCCTCTGCTGTCTAACAGCACTCGTCAATGTCTGAATGATGGCCAATCAGATCAAAAGAGGCGGGGCTTACTATTCACTGAAGACGAGTGTGAATTCCAACGCTGCGCTTTTAGTTTTTACAGTGAAAGAGTGCCTGCGTGGTAAGATATAAGTAGATAAACATTGAATATTTGACAACTATTTTATGATGGATATGACCCACAGCAACTTTTTTTATGGAATTACTCCATTTTGAATTGAGAATATGTTTAAATATCGTTTAAATGTCATTCATAACTGAATGTGAACTTAACTTTGTTTTTTTGTAGATTTTTTGACATACACATACAATCGAGTAAATGTATGCATATTTTTAAATAAAGTATTATTTTCAAAGAGAGATTAACTGGACTACTTCACAACTATAGGCTCAGATCTAAAACGTCTTTTACTTTTCTTATATATCTTTTATTCCCTTAAATCCCTTGTAATCTTTTAATTTTTTTACATAAAAAAAACCTTTTGATCCCCCCCAATGTTCAAAACATGGTTATGGCCTTAATATAAATAATATATTTAATTTAATAAGGGGGTTTAACGTCGCCACCTTAGCTGTTATAAATTCACTGTAAACCACGGCTTCTTGGGGCTTATTGCTTTCATAAGCCACGAAAGAGAAGTGAATCTGCCACTGATATGATGCTTTCTGCATGTGCGCTCAGAGCGAAACATGGAAAAGTATTGCCTTTGTCTTCGGTTGTAAGCCTAAATTTTCAAATACACATAAATGTCAAAATGCCCGCCTTGGTGAGTATTCATGTGAACACAGACGACGTAAACACTGGGCAATGTTCTTCATTCATTCATTCACTCATACACACACACACAAAACTCAACTTCACAGTGAAAGCCTTGCATAATTAAATTCATATTTCAATTTGTTATTTGTTTGTTGCATATTTGTTTGCTTTTAGTTGTCTATGGACCTAATGTTTTTATTATTGAAATGCTATTGAATATATATATATAATTTTATTAATATTTTTTTTAACCAAAAATGAAAAATAGTTCTGGTCAAAACAGGTGTCTGACCTCTGATATATAAAGCACATTGTTTAGCAACTAGGGCCCTAAAAATGTGATTCTATTGAACGTGAATCTGCAGCCTTAGTTGACAAATAACACATCTTCATCTGTGGTGAAGGACACAAACACCACGTGAGCGTCACTATGGAGAGCAGAACGTGTCCAAATTCATGTCTCCATTTCAACTCCTTTCCCGACCGTGGCTCCAGGAACAGGGTTGTGAAACACTAGACTACTTAAATACCTTGTCCTGGAGCCTATCATTGTGGAAACGTTTAAATTTCAGCATCTAAACTGTTGAATGGAGTGATCACTCAATATATGATAATTATATTATAGAGGATTATGCAGATTACAATAAATTCAATATAAATATCTACTCACCAATAATATTAATATGGTATTTCCTGCATGAGATCACATTGATGGTGTTGATCTGTACTTTATAATCTCCAGATTGACGGCTTTGGATGTCACTGATGTTGAGGTCTCCAGTCTGTTTATTCACATTCACGTTGCTCCATTTGTAGGACACATCAGGGCCGTTTAACCCTTTAACTTGCTCGAGACCATCGATGGTCCCAAAGTTTGTTGGATTACATTTACGGCATGTTTTTACTATAAACGTCTTAATTTTGACAATCAACACGTCATTTGAATGTTTAAAGGTTCAAGCACTTTATGGTCATGATTTCATAGCAGTAGCCCAACATCCGTTTCATTTGTACTAAGGTTTCGCAGCAACACACGCATTATAAAAACAAGGAGTTCTGAATGCATTTTGTCCAGTGATAATAACCGATAAATTCAGTCGCACAAACATCAGTGCAGATTTCTTGATGATAATCCAGAACACAATAAGTTAGACTTGTTCACCCAAAAAGTGCTGATTTAAGAGGAATATATATATTGATCAATTCTGCATATTTTCATAACACTTATTAAGAGATCATTATAATTTGGTCAATTTTCCAATACTTTACTCACTGTAAGGTGTGTTTCAGTGGTAAAATACTGTATAATTATATTAGATATAGTCTTATGAACAGAATAGCTCCGCCCCCAGCATTCTTTCTGCAGAGCTGATTGGACAATCATTCCGAATATTAAAACAGCGCCACCAGCTGTTGTGATGCTCAAATATACACACTGTAATATTCTCTGCACTTTGTAGCCAAAGTATTGATGGAATAAAAACTTTACCAATAAAAGAGACGACTACAGAAATTACATTGATAGTTTATATTCCACAATCAGTCTTGTGCAGATGTTCAGTCATAGACGTCTGTGTAACAAGGACTCTTATTATTTGTATTAGATGTGTCCATCAGAAATGGGTCATGTTGGAATTTTTCAGCTACTTTTTAATGAATACTGTGAATTTGGACATTTGAAGTAGTCTACTGTTTTTCACGTTGAATAGTATGGATAATTAGAAGTTGTCCCTCTGGATCAGCTAAATGGATTGTCCCACAAGTGGAATATCACCATTTTTTAAAATTATTATTGTTTAGCACAATTATTATTGTTTAGCACACACAGAAGGTCTATGTCCTATTTTTTCAAACAATAATGTTTAATGCACAGGCAGAGATTAAACGTTTGCAGACTGAATATAACATGTAATATATTGTTTGTGGAAGAGCGCTGCACTGGTGTAGATTTGACAACAGCAGATGAAGTCAGTGTGCAGCTTCAGAGTCAGAGAACAGAGAGAGAGTAATGTGCCGTTCAATGTGTGAAGAGCGGATGACACAATAAAAGTCTAAAATCACAGATTTGAACATTTGTTTAACTGACAACAGAAAAGCAGGAATTATGAAATAAATCACTGCCACTATAAACCTGCAGTCATGACTGTAATCTGTCATTGTGCCTTCAAAGTCTTTTCAGACAAAGTTTGACTGTTTTAAAGGGTTAGTTCACCCACAAATGAAATTTCAGTCATTAATTCCTCTCCCTCATGTCGTTCTAAACCTGTAAGACCTTTGTTCATCTTCACAACACAAATGAAGATATTTTTGATGAAATCTGAGAGTTTCTGATCCACACAGATGTCATTGTATCTTTTGAGGTCCAGAAATGTGTTAAAGACATCATTGAATCATTCGAGGTGACTGCAGTGGTTCAATCTTAATGTTATGAAGCGACAAGATACTTTTTGTGCGCAATAACAAAACAAGAATAACGACTTCATTCAACAAATTCGTCTGTCCCGTCATTCTCCTGCAGCAGAGCTTCTGCGTTTACGTCTGAACACCGACTCAGTATTGGCTCTGATCATGTGATCACCACGACACATTCATGTGATACTGACGCAGGATCCGGCCAATAACGAGCCGCGTTCAGACGTAAACACAGAAGCGCTGAACTGCGCTCACTACGTCAACTCTGTTCAAACTGGAGAATAAAGTCAACACCACTGCCTATGTGTGGATCAGAAACCATCGGATTTCATCAAAAATATCTTCATTTGTGTTCTGAAGATGAACAAAGGTCTTACGACATGAGGGAGAGGAATTAATGACTGAAATTTTCATTTTTGGGTGAATTAACCCTTTAATGTTATTTAGTTGTAAATATTGCTTTATTGTGTTTAACCAAAAAAGTATCAGTTGTCAAAGTGCTGAAAATTAATATTTACTTTCTTTAAGAAGAAAAGCTTACAGGAACCTTATTTTTACTTCAAGTTTGAATTATATCTTGTTCAGATGTTTGGCTTTGGCTTCACTCATTTTTGAGTTGCTCTGGCACAGTTTCACATATTTATTTCTAAACAGTTTTATATGCAAATAAATTGATCTTTACTTTCCAAAATATTTAGTCATCGCCCACTTTTTGTCTATATTGTCATGACTGATGCTTGTACTGGAAGGAGAAGCTCACAGCTCTCATCTTTCTAAAGACACCAGAGTTATGTCTGCAGTCCAGAGGGTTCAGGAACTGTGACTGATTTAGTTTGGGTTCGTCTGTTCTGGGTTTGAGCTCGTCTAAAGGGGCGACTGTTAATAGGTTAAGCGAGCGATGATGACGTCTTGATCTCCAAACTTCCACAGTATCTCATCATCTCTCTGTATTTTAGTGACACCAGTGTGTAGAGAGACAAAATCTCCCTCTATCACTGGCACTGACTGCACACCTGATTCAACAACAAACACATGAGGAACAAACAGTTTTGAGAGATTAATCTAATGATGCTGTCAGTATAAAATAAATCTGAATTAACATGAACATGATTCATACCGAGGGTAACTGAAATTATTATTATTATTATTTTCATAGAAAGGAAAAATAAATTATCTGTTCCAAACTTTAATTTCATTTTACTCTCTTTGTTAATAATTGACTGAGAAAATGACAAAACTTAATATTAAAAAATAACTTTCTTTGAAGTAATGAAGAGAAATGTGTTCATGAGATCAGTGTAAGTGAACATGATCATATTTACTGTGTTTGGACATTTATTAACTGAACAGAATCATTCAAAGCTTCACTTTTCATTTCATTCAGTAAACGATTAGTGAAATTATGTATGAAGTTCAGAACTCAATTAAGAATCGCTTCAACATAATGCTTTAAAAGTCACAAACATAGTTTAGCCTTATTTCAGAGCAAATTTGTCAATATAAACTATTCACACATTATTATTAAATTATATTTACATTTACATTATTAAATCATGATCAAACTGATGGACTCACCTTCAACAGTCACAGTGAATGTCTTGTGTATGGTGAAACTGTTCACACTGCTGCTGATGTCAGCTTCATAAACTCCAGAGTGTGTGTATGTGATGTTTGTGATGTTCAGAGATCCAGTCTTTTCGTTCAGCTTCAGTCTGTCTCTGAATATCCCATCAAGAACATCATAATCTACAGTGTTTCTGTCAACCATTAAATTTATTTTAGTCATTGAAGTGTTTTCAGCTTTAAACCTCCACCATATCTCTTCATCACTCTTTTTTTGAGTGTTTAGAGTGATAGACTCTCCCACCGTCACGAACTTCACTGGATCAGGATCAGACACACCTGAGGAACAAACACAAAGCGTTTCTGTCAATTGTCACGTTTATAACAGTCAGAGAACAGATTTAACAGATCATTGAATCTTATCTAATGTCTTTCTTTGATAATGTCAGTAATTTTTCTTCATCTATTCATGTACAGTTTATAGTTCATGTTTTCTCCAGCGCTGGTAAAGCCCCAGCGATCAGCAGACATCACTCTCTTCCAGTTAGAAAACACAAAGATGCACAATAATCCTTCAGAAATCATGTTAATGTGCTGCTGACTGTGTTTTTCTCTCACTATTGTTTAATATTCTGAAGTCTCAAACCCACTTGCAGGACAAGATCTGCTTTTAAAACTGACCGAACACAAGTTCACTGATAGAAACACATCAGTTTGTTGAAGAGTTTGAGCAGTTCTGGGAGAGTTTCAGGAGATCTGGGAAGTGTTTGAGGAGTTCTGGGAAGAGTTTCAGGAGATCTGGGAAGTGTTTGAGGAGTTCTGGGAAGAGTTCAGCTGTACGATCTGTGATTAACATCAGGACACTAAAACCAATGGAGTTTACTGTAGAAAATGGTGAAACCTCAGCTGAACACACATCACACATGATGATATTGTAGTTCTAGACTGAATGTGAGCTTTTGACTCATCTGAGTTACATAAAAACTGATTCAGTATTCCTCAAAATGAATTAAAACAGTGAAATACAAACCTGCAATAATTAAAAATGATCAATTACACAAATATACTTTAAGTATTTAATCTCTTTAACCATTTTTTTCTTTGCTGCTGACCTTTAATGATCCAATTCAACCAAACCAATAAGAAAAATCACGTTAGATAAACATCACATTTGTCTGGTTTTTTATTGTTGAAGTAAGAGTGTTGAACTTCTGTCTCTTCTTCTTTAATCCAGAATGGCAGCACAGCTGAAAGGTTTGTTGGAGCAGCGCCCTCTACTGTACAGCTGTGAATCTGAGGCATTTCACATCTGGTGTGAGAGAGTATGGAGGACCAGGTGTGCCACATAAAAATAAAACGATGAATCAATTAATTCATTTAATAATTCACTCATAAAAATGTAAATAAATAAATCACTTTTATATAGGCAAATAAATAGACGTATTTAAAGTTGTTTATTTAATTCCTGTTTTTAAACGTAGATTAATAGAACAATAAAAAATACATTTGTAAATAATTTTAAATCTCTTTTTAAATCGCTTTTTAAAAAAAGGATTTGCCAATTGCTTTTCTCTCTCGGTTTGCCAAACGCTTTTCTTCATCCATTTGTCAATCGAGTGCTAAAATGATATTGAACAGACACACGTGGGAGCAACCAATCAGCTTTCGCCTCAATTTGAAGAGCCGACCCAGAAGAGTTCGAGCGACGCGATCACGCAAAGTGTCAGATGAATCTGAATGTGTTTGGAGAGGTTATAATGGTTTTCATCCTGCCGTCTCTTCTGCCGGTACATCAACCACTGGTGTTGTTCGAGAACGCTCGGAAGTTCAACCATAGCGTGAGGGAGTCGCTGAATGACCTCAAACTGAACCCAAATCCCTCCATTTATTGTACAAGCACAATTATCCCTCAACTGAAAAACTCTTTTACATATAAAATGATAATCGAGAGGAGAATTTCTTTCGCAAAAATCAGCTAAAGCTAACAACTCATCTACAATACTTCTAAAAACACATTTAGCATTCGCCTGACATCGCGTTGCTCAAACTCTTCTAGAGAGGGTCGGCTCTTCAAATTGAGGCGAAAGCTGATTGGTTGCTCCCACGTGTGTCTGTCCAATGGCATTTTAGCACTCGATTGACAAATGGATAAAGAAAAGCGTTTGGCAAACCGAGAGAGAAAAGCAATTGGCAAATCCTTTTTTTAAAAAGCGATTTAAAAAGCCATTTAAAAAGCCATTTAAAAGACGATTTAAAAAGCCATTTAAAAGACGATTTAAAAAGCCATTTAAAAGACGATTTAAAAAGCGATTTAAAAAGAGATTTAAAAAGCCATTTAAAAGACGATTTAAAAAGCGATTTAAAAAGAGATTTAAAATGATTTACAAATGTATTTTTTTATTGTTCTATTAATCTACGTTTAAAAACAGGAATTAAATAAACAACTTTAAATATGTCTATTTATTTGCCTATATAAAAGTGATTTATTTATTTACATTTTTATGTGTGAATTATTAAATGAATTAATTGATTTGATTCATCGTTTTATTTTTATGTGTCACTCCTGGTCCTCCATAAAAGAGCCTTTACATTTGCCAAAAATAGAACTTATGTTTTATTACACATCACTTTACTTTCCCTAAAAAATGCAATTACTTTCAGTGGTACCTCAATATTGTATTGTATGAACTTTCCCCAACACTGTGAATCAATGAATCAATTTCTGAAGACTGGAGTAATGATGCTGAAAATTCAGATTTGATCACTGAAATATTTACAGTTTAAAATATATTCACATAGAAAACAGTTATTTAAATTGTAATAATATTTCACTGTTTTAATGTATTTTTTAATAAAACAAATGCAGCCTTGGTGAAGAGAAAAGACTTCCTTCAAAAACATGAAATAAAAATGTTAACAAGCAGAATCACTGAAGAAAAGAGAAACACAAGAAAAAAAAGCCATAAGAAAACACTGTTAATGCTAATTAAGATTTATTAAGTTTGTGGGCAAAATAAACTCCACCTGAGATCTCATACAGTTTTGACTCTCAGTCTTTTTGTCTCATTAAGAAACTTTAACACACTCAATATTGAAAAACAACTGAATGATTATTTGGAAACCTGTTTTTCTCATCTTTGATTAGATTGAACTGTATTGAACAGAAGCTCAGAGACAAAGAAACACAGATATTCTCAGTTATCTATAGTGGAAACATTCAACATCGGATGATTTAGACCGAATCATGTCTGAATTCAATCCAAGAACACAAAATACAGACGGTCTCGCCTCACAGCTGATTTGAGGAACATCGTTCACTGATTGATGAATCATTCAACAACAAAACTAATCAATTAATTAATTATATTAAATTAATTATATTTAAATATAAAATATTATTCAATTATATATATATATATAAAAAAAACATAGTCCTACTCACCAGTGACATTGAATGTCGTGTCTGAGGACCCTCTGGTGCTGCTGATCTTTAGTTCATATTCTCCAGAGTCTGTGGTTTTGAAGTTTGTGATCTCAAGATCTCCACTCGGTTCGTCCACCTTCAGTCTGCCTCCGAATGCCCCATTAGTTTTATTTGTTACTGTGATCCCAGCACTGGCTGAACTACTGATTATGAATATAAGTTTCCCTTTTAACAACCACTCTACTTCATCACTACCCTGTATTTGAACACCAGTGTGTAGAGTGACTGAATCTCCCTCCTTCACTGACACTGACACTTTATCTGCACCAAACACACCTGAGGAACAAACAGAAACGGTTATGAAACTTATAAAACACTCTGATTGATCAGAGATCATTGGAAATCTCTTTTGATTTGCGGCTATTAATGAATATTATTATAAAATACTATTACAAAATAACCTAAAGCAAATAATGGCTTCCAAATAAATAAGATTGGGAATAAGTATATTACTTGAGTAAAGTTGTCCGCATATTCACAAATTTGAATTTCCTGGATCAATAACTCGTGATCTAAACGCTGTTACTACACGAATAACACCTTTTCAATCAGTAACAAGCAGCTACAACCTAACTTTCCTCAAAACCAACTTTCCTCCGCATAGGATTGCCAACCGTTCCGTACAATACGGAATCATCCCGTATATTAAGGCATCAATGAAGTGTTCAATATGAAAGGCATGCTGAAGGTATAGGTGTCTAACTTAGGCTGTTCTTGGACCTCATTATTGAAACACAAAATAATAAAGTCTCAAGCACCAAAAGCAGCACATGGTAGGTGAATTCTCTAAATTCTCTTATTGTCTTTAAATGAAAAATATGCATTTTCATTTATTCATACATGGTTTCAACATTTATTTTCAAACTATGTTTCTAGTTTCTACATTATTTGTTCTTCAGAAAAATCTGCGACTATTGAAAATGTGTAAAATTCACTCATGGAGGAGATCACTGAGATCCCTGTCTCTAAACCATTATGGGCTTTAAAAATTAAGAAAAGTTTAAGAATTATAATCTAAAAGGATATTAAGATATCTGTAATATGAGTTACAGAAATGCACACTTTTGGTGAAAAACACAAGTACTTTTCTCAATTTTTGAGCTGTTGGCATATAATGCAACAAAGATTGCTAAAGTCAACAGATTTAACTAACAGGCCTAACAATCGTGGTGGTGGTGAAGAGAGTCAACATTTAGTAATCTGAACTCATCCAGAGTTTAAACTCTGAAATGGGTGGTGCATTACAGTAAAACTGTGATTCAATAGTGTGAGACTCAGCAGTGTTGTAACAATCAAATAATATATATATATTTTAAAATAAAATTTCAGTCTGCATGCATTGGAGCAAGAGGCTTTTTTTTAAAAAAAACTGTCACCATTGTTGTGATTCGTACGTTGATTCTTGATGAGCATTTTTCTGTGAACTATTACATAAATCTTACCTATTAAATTTACGTATGATTGACAAACATGAATCACATTAAGTTTATTAGTCTGTTAATGTTAAAACTATGGAATCCAAATGGATGGAAAATTGCTATGTAATTAAATTACATAAAACTTATGTTTAGATTGAAATATTGTTTTTGAGTTTAAAAATGAAATAATGATGTTGTTCTAATGTTATTTTACACCCCTGTAATCTGACTCCAAATCTCAGGTCAAAATTTTCATTGGGTATTGAATGTAAATATACTTCCATTACATTTAATATTTGTTCTTCATTCATGTTTGCCTTTCTTCAAAAGACAAAAAAAATAAAACAAAAGAAAGAAAGTTTTTTTTTTTTTTTTTTTTTTAAAAAGAAAATCAAAAATTTGAGCAGGGAAGGTTTCTGTAATTTGGTTGATCTTAACATGAAAATTACTCAAATGTGTTTATGTCCGAGAACCTTTTATACATCTTTTATACACATACTTAACTGCAGATACTGAAATGACATACACTTGTGTGGTACAGTACACTGTGAAATTTAAAAAAAAAATGCAATAAACATTAATTTAACAACATTTGCTGTAACTGTGGCGAGGGGGGCGTGGTCAGCGAGGTCTGCAGCGTGAGAGAGAGTCTGGAGACGCGCGGTGAGTGGATTAAGCGTGAATAATGAACACCTGTGTCTGGTTCCAGTGATTGGCGTGGGGAGACCGGATAAAAGGGAGCGGCTGGAGGAGGTGCGAGAGAGAGAGACGGGCTGGGAGAAAGCTGACTGCTACGGAGAAAGTGTTACATTCCGAGTGGACTTTGTATATGCAGCTCAGTAGAGCCGTTTATGTTGATTTAAAGAGAGTGAATAAAGTAGTCACAGTCCAACCCGACCCCGTCCTCTTCCTTCCTTATTGTGAACTTACGAACTTTATTACAGTAACATAATACTCTAATGTACATAACTGATTAGAAAAAAAAACAAGAAAAACTAAGAAAGAGTTATTTCAACAAAAATACATCAAATGTGAAGTGTCACGCAGGGAATTGTGGGAATACCAATTTACAGGTTTTCACTGTAAATTATACAATGACTTATTTTTCATTTAAAAAAAAACTGCAAATTTAACAGTATTTTTTCCGTAAAATTCCATTAAATTTACTGTTAGATCTTTTACAGTTATTTACCGTAAAAGGAAATTTTTTGTAAACGTATTTTTCATCGTTTGTTTTTTACAGTTAAAGTCATTTTTTATATTATTTTGTACAAATATTTTGAGTGTGCCTTATTTTCCTTTCCAGAAGTTGGCAACCTCCGCAGTGGGTAAAACATTGATCTCACTGACTGCGCAGACTGAGAGACAGATGTGAAGGGACCGTCTGCAAAGTGCAAAACCCGAGAACCGTTACTACAAAAACAGTCAATAACTTCCCTGTAGTGTCGCCAAATTCAGTTCACACATCACTGCTGTCCTGCTGGTTAAACTGGTTAAGCTGGTTTTTATGATTTTATATAATGAACATATTCAATAACTGCAATACACTGTTTCCAAATTTAGTTCAACATCATAAAAATTATAGTATAACTGAATTTGGCGACACTACAGCGTGTAACATTGAAGTTATTGGCTGTTTTTGTTGTAACGGTTCTCGGGTTTTCCCTTCGAATCTGTCTCTCAGCACACAGATCAATGTACTTTTGTACACTTTGAAGGAAATTAGGTTGTAGCTGATTGTCTGCGTTACTACGATTGAAAAGAGTTTGTGTAGAACAGCGTTTAGCTCACGAGTTACTGATCCGGGAAATTCGAATCTGTGAATATGCGGCCAACTTTACTAAAGTTAAACACATTTAGAAGTCCTAACGTTATGTGTCTGCAACAAATGTAACCTATAACAGTGTTAAAAACACCGACTGTATGGAAACCGTGTCTACAATAAATACTGTTATAGTGTTATTATCTTAATCACAGTAAAGGCTGGTGAAGGCATTTCAACACACTTCACTTCATTCTTGTCTCCCCCAAAACCCTTAACTCAGTTCGCCTGCCTCCTAGTGTCTATTATTAACATTACATTAAACATTACAACTGAGACAAACATATTAGGTGATGCAGTCCTTGTTATTGAACAATAGGCCTATACAAAAAGATGCCTTGATGAAAGTGATCATATTATTATATTTAAAAACTATGGAAGTAAAAGAAAACGCGCACATCCGGTGTGTAAAAAAACGAAACCGAAAGTACTGCAGCTTCTGTGCTCAAACAAACGGACTTACCGATCGCGAATAAAGGGAACAGAACCAGTATGAGTGTGTTCTTCATCTTGATGTAGAGTTGTGTGAATATATCCTCTGAGTTATTAAAGTCCTGATTGTTCGTCAGAGATGGTTTCTGAGCCGCACCCTCAACCGGAGAAATTACACGAGACGACTGACAGAGACAAAACCAATCACATACAGACTATAATTACAATGAACCGCATTTATCAGCGAATTATCTCGATGATTTCTTCTATCCTGAAACATCAGATCGACGGGCACTTTAAAGAACAGTAACAGCGCAGTCCTGCAGTCCAGTGTCTAAAATGGCTGAATCTTCCGTTTGTCTGAATCACACGCATGCGCACAGCGTCATATGATCTTGAAATGAGTCGTAGCTAAAACAATAATTGGAGCACGTTTTAGAAGAAAACGAGATTTAAGTCTTTCTGATGAAAAATTCCATGTTTAGCTAACATGACACGTTCTTCAAAACAGTTGTTTTTGTTAAAGTCTGTAATAATCTACAAAGTGCAGTGTATAATATCATTAACATTAATGATAAATTATCTGTATATCTTCCATTCTTTTCCATGTGCACGAGAAGGGGTGAGATATGGAGACAGAGTGGTTACTGTGGTAACGAATGAGGCCTGCTTGTGCCCACCTTGGAAACATCTGATGGATAAATATTGTATTCTGAGTTGTGTGAACGAGGAAGCTTATAAACCTAACAAGTGAACAAAATGACATGACATTCATTGGTCAAGTTTAATTGTAACATCTTCATAAAATGTATGGGTTTGTGAGTTTATGTTACACATCTGTTTCTTTTTATCTTAGTTTTTCTTACAGATGGTGATTGAGAAAGATTATTGATTGAGAGATACTATCAACATCAGCCCTCCTTTTGTGTTTAAGATTATATATTTAATGAAAAATAAAAAATTAGTTTACTGTTTGATGGATATTTTAAATTAAAAAACAGGTCTGGTAAAAGGTTCAATTATGGCTTTCGGTGTGTTCAGCCACTTAAGGGCCACCAGCCCTTCACAGAACTCTGCCATATAAGAATAATATATAAGGTTCAGATCTGTTCATATAAGGGACAGATCTGGGCTGGCAAATTAGGAAACTACATGAAGACTGAACCATCAGATCAGTTTTTCTTCTCACAACTTTTACAACAAATGTGCTCCAGAAACATTGTTAAAACAGTCGATGTGACTGCAGTGGTTCAACCTTAATTTTATGAAGCGACGAGAAAAACAGGAAAGTATCAGCTCGGCCCAGAAAGAGAGAAAATAGTATAAAGTGATATGTAATGATGTTATGAAGATTACTTGCAGATCCCTTCACCCGCTCTATTGGAAACCGTAATTGGACCAGTGGGCGGGCCTTACAGGCTAAACCACTGAACTGGTAAGCAGAAGGTTGCAGCCGTTTCCACCGGTGTCCATGGACTGTTGTGTCTGTTTAGTTCTGTCATGTCTTATACGAGCGTATGGGACGCTCGGTGGGTTCAGGTGCAGTACAACAAAGATGGGTAGTGTGTGTTTCCGGTAAGAGAAACAGGAGAGGGAATCCCAGTTTAATTTGTTTAATCAAAGGGGGTTTGTATATGTTAGTTCACACATGTGGTCTGTAATAAGCAGAAGAGAAACAAGGAAAGCAATTTTAAATAGCAGTAAATCACCCAATTATTCAATCATTAAGAAATATGTAGATTAACATACATGGTTTAACGGTGTGGCGATTATATTTTACAAATAATTAAATAAACAATGATAAGCAAATCACACGATCATTGCGTATTTTCAACATTACGATCAGGAAGCATGTAACGTCCTCAAATTCGACATTTTCAAACAATAGTGAACAAACTGGGCGAGATGTAACTAGTAAGTGACCATAGCAACTCAGATTGGGATAGAAACACATCCATTCGTTCGTCAAAGTCCGGTATGAAAACATTAGGTTTCACTTTGTGACGCAGTTTGCAACGCGATTAATTTACAGGCAAAGATCGCTATTCAGAACAATAGTATTGGTCACAAAGGCAAAATATATATGAGAACTCACCCATAATCATTTACACACTGGAGAAAACATATACAAACTTGAATAAACAGTCCAGCCAGCCTGATACACATACGTAACTCAGCTGCCGATTCTGACTGAGTTGCAAAATGCTACATACCACTAGGGGCATGTTAGGACTTTCTCACACAGCCGCCCCCAAATGTTAGTAAGGACATTTGAAATAGTGAGAAACTCTAACTAAGAAGTAGGCTCAACAGGGTCATCATCAGGCAGTTTAGGGAGAGACACTATACGGGATACAGGTCTCACATACGTGCGATTATGTACCTGAACCTCAACTGTTCTGGTACGTCCATCAAGTCCAGGGAAAATATTAGTCACTTTACCTACTGGCCAACATGCACGTGGAAGCTGTGGGTCAACTATCAGTACCACTTGGTCTAGACCAACTTCTTCACCATCTTTATGCCATTTTTGTCTTTCTTGCAGTTTTGGGAGATAGTAATGGATGAATCTAGACCAGAAATGGTCAGCAAGTATTTGGGTATGTTTCCATCTTCTAGTTCCCAAAAGATTACTAGAGTCATACAGCACTTGTGGGAGTGAAGAATCGTGGCGACCCATTAGGAGGATGCTAGGTGTAACTGGATCTGGATCCGACACGTCTGAGGACACGTATCCTAAAGGTTTGGCATTTAGGATACCCTCTACCTCAATGAGCACGGTACGCAGTACAGTTTCGGTCACTGTTTGATCCTTCAGTACCACCCTTAGGGCCTGTTTTATTGATTTAACTTCCCGTTCCCAAGCTCCCCCGAAGTGAGGGGCACCAGGTGGAATAAATCTGAATGAAATCTGTTGTTCTTTAAGTTGTTCCCTTAGTTGAGGCATCATGGCTTCATAGGCTACTCTCATCTCTTTGTCTCCTCCAACGAAGTTGGTACCGTTATCGGAAAGGAGCTCAAATGGTTTCCCTCGTCGAGCTATGAATCTGCGGAGAGACATCAAGAATGCATCTGTGTCCAGGCTCTCTAATAGATCAAGATGAAGACAACGAGTTGTCAGACATTTGAATACAATTCCCCATCTTTTTTCATTTCGTCGGCCGATTTTCACTGTGAATGGACCGAAGCAATCCATTCCAGTGGAATAGAATGGGGGTTTGTACAGACGTAGACGTGCTGGTGGAAGGTCAGCCATTTTGGGTATATTAGGCTTAGCGCGCCATTTTCGACAGTCCATACACATGTATTGATGCTTCTTGATGGCTTCCCTTCCTCGCAGAATCCAATATCGTCTTCTTAGCTCAGCAAAGACTCTTTCTGGCCCAGGATGTAAAAGGGAGGCATCATAGTTCTTAATCAGAAGCTTGGTTAGGTTGTGTTGCGGATCAAGCACAATGGGATGTATTGCGTCCAATTCTATATGCTTAGCATGTCTTAGTCTCCCTCCAACCCTGATAAGTCCACTGTCTTTATCGTACTCGGGTGATAAGGACGCTAATCTGCTATTGGAGGGTATTGGTCGTTCAGAGACGAGAGCCTTAAACTCCTCAGGAAAGGAATCTTTCTGAGCCTGATGTAGGAGGAGCTTCTCTGCTAAGATGTAACTCTCTGAATCATCTGTTGACTGCGTGGATGATCCAGCCGCCCCATGAAGGGATGTCACTGTAGCCTTTAGTAGTTCAGTCCAGTTACTAAATTGGTTGACATCAGGAAGGGGAATGTCTGAACTAATGCTCACTTGCAGGCAAATTGCTGACTTTTTCAACTCTGCCTCTTGTTCAGGTTCGTCTGTTGGCAAAGTGGGCCAACATGACTCTGGCTGATGCAGGAAATTTGGTCCGTTAATCCAAAAGCAAGGTGGGGTTAAATCCTTTAACGATTGACCTCTTGTTATGATATCAGCAGGGTTGTTCGCTGAATCGACGTACCTCCAGGAATCAGTGTCGGTGAGTGACTGAATTTCAGCCACCCGTGTTCCAACGAAGATTTTGTATCTGCATGAGTCAGATTTAAGCCATTGGAGGACGGTTGATGAGTCTGACCAAAGAATGACGTGATTGATGTCCACAGTTAGTTCTGTTTGAAGGATATTGGCCACCTGTGCTCCGGTAAGTGCCGCACTAAGCTCCAGTCGAGGGATTGTCATTTGTTTCCGAGGTGCCACTCGCGAACGAGCCAACACGAATGAGACATGTATATGTCCTTCGTTGGTTTCTGTACGCATGTAGGCCACTGAGCCATAAGCCCTCTCAGATGCGTCGCAGAATATATGTAAATCCCTGTTGAGGATTTCTTGAGGCCCCTCAAGTGGAGTGTAACACCTTGGAATTGCAATCTGATTCAAACTTTGAAGCTCTTGTTGCCAGTCTTGCCATTTGGTTAATAGGCTGTCAGACGTGATGGGGTCATCCCACCCAAGATTGTTCTTCCACAAATCCTGGACCAGCACTTTGGCTCGGGTAGTAAATGGGATTAGATAACCCAGGGGGTCATATTGAGATGCCAAAACTTTGTAAACGTTACGCAGAGTGGGTTCAAGGCATTCGGATTGCCTAGGTTTGTAGCTGAACGAGTCTCTGAGGCAGTTCCACAGTAGCCCAAGTGTACCTTCCAGCAGGTCAGTACTTTTCTGTGATAGCCACAGCTCACTATTCTGTGATCTTGCTTCAGAGGGAAGATGCTGGATCACCTCGGGTCTGTTGCTGGCCCATTGACGGAGCTCAAACCCACCAGTGAGTAGAAGTTGCCATAGGGCGTCTACTAATGCTCTAGCTTCAGCAACAGTTTGGAGGCTATGGAGACAGTTGTCTACATAAAAGGAACTTTTGACCGTTCTAACCAGAGCTGGATCCACTTGAGGGTGGTTCTGAGCAATTTCCTGGAGTGCATATATGGCACAGCACGGGCTGCACGTTGTGCCAAATGGTAAGACTTGCCATTCGTAGATCTTAGGCTGTTCTGTCCTCCGCATATCTCTCCACAGGAAGCGCACTATAGACTTATCACTTGGCAAGAGGCGAACCTGGTGGAACATGCCTTTCACATCTCCGCTGATGGCTACAGGATATTCACGGAACCTCAGTAGGACACCAAGTAAAGATGGACCAAGAACGGGCCCAGGCAGGAGAATGTCATTCAAAGCTTGGCCGTGGTATGAATAAGAACAGTTGAAAACGATTCTATTCTTGTGGTTATGTGTCACCATATGGTGCGGGATGTACCACGACTCCGTGGACTGCTCAGCTTCTTGTGTTGATATCTCTGCCACATAGCCAGCTTCTTGTAACTTCCTCATTTCAGAACAGTAAGACTCAGCTCGCCTAGGGTCTTTAGCAAGTTTGCGCTCGGTACTTCGAAGGTTCGCCATTACAGCTTCTTTTGGGGCTTTAAGAAGTTCAGCATTGGGTCGTCTGAGCAAGGGAGTGGCGTATCGCATAACTTCATTGACTTCTACCCTTGTGGTATTTGTCTGGAGAAGAGTGAGGGCATACTGGTCCTGTTTGGAACGAGTGGCTGTCTTCTCATTTATGAAGGGCAGAGTATCAATTTGCCAGAGGCGTTCCACAGTCTTGAATAACTCCGTATTCTGTGTGGTTATGGTTAGGTGGAAACACTGCGCGGTGGAAAGGGTGGGTTGACTGAGCCCAATGGGACCTTGAAGGGTCCAACCAAGTCTGGTACAGACCGCAATCGGTCCATTGGCGGGTCCCATGCTCACTGGCTGAATGGGAGTAAGCAGGTGAGGCATGTCAGACCCAATGAGCAATAGAGGTTGAGCTCGGTCTATCAAAGGTAATGGCAAGGACCTAAGATGCTCGTACTTGCGCTGAAGATCTGACACAGGGTAAGAATGTGCAGAAAGTTGTAGGTTATCCGCAGTAAAGGCATGATGAATCAGGTATTTTCGGCCTGGTTTGTGCAGGGGTGACACATGAAGGGAAACAGTGGCTCCGTGCAGATTAACCACATCTTGATGGACAGTACGCAGAGTGAGCGTTTCAGGTTCAGTAGGGAGATTCAGCTGGTTTACAGCCTGTGCCAGAACAATACTACGCTCTGAACCATCATCCAGCACTGCGTATGTGTAACAAAGTTCGTAGAAAGGGAAGAAGGAGGCGGGAACCGGCGAACACTCAACACGTTTAATACACAAATAAACTAACAATAAAACCAAAAAGTATAAGGGCGGCAGTTCCTCACGGCGACTGCCGCCCACACAAACCAAATAAAACACAACATAAAATCCAGGCCTGGTCCTCTCTCGTCCTTCACTGTTGTCGCTCCTCCTTTATGCTTCCGGAGCTCCTCCGTGAAGGATTCGAGACCGGTGCGCCGAGCACCTGAAGCTCGTTAACTCTCGCGTCACCGGCCTCGCGCCGTTCCCTCACGGCTCTCGCCCGCCCTGCTCGTCACAGTATGTTTCCATGATTTTCTCTCGGTTGTGCAGTAAGACTTTAACTATCTTCAGAATCACCTTTTGAGAGCGGTTGGGCCGGTCTAAATAGACCTGAGGGGTAGGAACATTGACCAACAGCACACTCTTTTGGATCTGTAAGGCTGCATCGTGCAAGATGGTCAGATGTAACTCTTTACAATTTCCACAGGTTCTTTTCAGAGTACAATTGTCTGGAGTATGAATTCGACCGCATTTCCAACAGCGCTTCTCTTTGGATATCCACTGTACTATTTGCTCTGTGGTTAGTATCTTGAACTTGGGACATGCGTTAAGGAAGTGGTCCTTGGTGTTACAGTATGGACAGAAGGGTTGAATCTTAGAAGGGTTTTTAGATTTTGTCTGTCCCTGCGAAACTGAACTGGCCTCAGCTGAATACAAGATAGATGTGGATCTCTCCTTTGGGCGAGAAGGTTCTGACCTTTGCTGATCTTTCTTGGCAGATCTAGAAGTATCAGCCTGATACAGAGTAGCTGCTTTATTTGATATACGCTTCGCCTGTGACTTCATCTGCAACCATGCAGACAGGTCAGGTAATGTGTATGTGCGGTCTGTGCCAGTTTGCAAAATACCTCGGCTGAAACAGTACTCTACAAACCCATCGCGATATGATGTTGGCATCTTGCTTAACAATCGATCCACGTGAGAGCCACAGCACAACTCGTATCCGTTTGGGCCCTCCAAAGTTCTGAGCATCCCTACTAGTGTTTGGATAGATAGGGAAAAAGAGTCAAATGCTTCTGCATCACCGAACTTGACTGCTGGTGCATTCAGTATCCCACCTAATTCAGACTAAACCAATTGACGTGGTTGGCCGTACTTATCCTGAAGCGCTTGTAATGAGGCTGTGTATGGCCTGGGGTCATGCATGTATGCTTTGGCCAACTGGAGAGCGCTGGGGAGTTTTAAGTGACTTAAAAGGACTTGATATTTGTAATGTTCACTCAAATGAGGCTGGTTATTCATTACATTGTCTAAGGCCATCTTCAGTAGTGCAAAGTCACTTTCCCGACCAGTGTCAAAGTATGGGATAGCTGGCTTTGGGACACCATAAGCTGAGGCAGCTAACATTTCCAGACCAAGTGGTTGGGCTGGGGAGGGGTAAATTACCGGCTGACTGTGCGAGGCATCAGGGGGGGGGACAGGATACGGTACTGCTGTCCAATGAGGGGTAGGATTTGTGGCTTGGTAGGACTGAATAGGTAGGGGAGCGCCTAATGTTACGGGAACCGTTGGTGGGGCTATAGGCAGGACACTAACGGAGGGTGTCTGACAATAAGTTACAGAGGTATCTGAGTAATGGTGTGGTCTGGCCACTGCAACTGGGTTAAAGGGTAAAGAAGCAGCATAATCTGCCCTGGACATTAACATGGGCTGTGCCGTAACTAGCGAAGTCAATGACTTTGTAACTATGCGGGGCTCAGTTACTTCGGCAGCTGAGGTGACAGAACTGAATGGGGGTTCAGCTGCTGAAGTAGTAACGTGTACAGCAGGTAAAACGGGAGAAGGCATTACTGACATAGGTGCAAAGTTAACATGGCAAGGGGTAGAATGTCTAGGCATTACTGGAGCATCGGTAACGATAACTCTGCGTTGTTGAGCACTTACCTCTAACAGAGGTTCAACAGAGGTTCTCCCCTTGTAAGTCGCTTTGGATAAAAGTGTCTGCTAAATGTAATGTAAATGATCTACCCTTTATAAACTCCTCATGTTGTTCAGTGTGTCGGTTCTCGTCAATGCTGTGTGTTGCCTGTCTGTCTGATGTCACCTTTCCTGTTTGGATTAAAACTACCTTTTGAATTATATTCTTTGTGTTAGTATAAGAGCACTGTAAGTCGTTTTGGATAAAAGCATCTGCCAAATGCATAAATGTAAATGTGATTTTTGTAAATCCTTTTTTAAGTGTCTTGGGCACAAACCCTCAATAAAGCTGCTTATTTCTTAGTTTACTTTTTCAAGATACTATAATGTAAATAATAGCACACATAAATCACTCAGATGTCTATTTCATGTTGTGATGTGCTCATCATCTGCAATACTTATTGAATATTTCCCTGTCAGAAGTTAAATAAACATTTAGTAAGCGTGTTCATGATGTATATGGTTCAGAAGTCATGTAAATCCACTTTGGTGACATACGTGAGTTTACTAGAGCTCCTGTTAGCTGTACGTGATAAAACATGTTTTTACAGTAAAATCACAACTACACTGCCTAGAGTCTTTACACCTTCAACACTTCAACAGTTTACAGTAGTTGCGATTTTAACACAAGGAACCATGTTTTTGGTTTTCAATACTCACATTTGAAAATGCCTCTTTTCTCCTCCGTGTTTGATTATGACGCATAATCCTCCTGGGATGGAAAAGTATCCATCCGATGAGCGCTCAAGAATCTGGGCGGAAGCAGTAGACCATCCGGGAACTTCTCGACTACTTATTCGCTCGCCTACTGCATTTCCCCTACTATATAGTAGAGACGTAGGCGATTTCGGACGCAGCAATGGTGTGCTCTCACTAGTGATCCGCATCCACTATAAATCATCATAGAGGCAATGCCGTAAGCTCATCTATGTGACATGTTAAAGATTATATATTGGTAAGGATTTGTTAAAAATTTGATGTTTAATAAGTTTAAAACAAGCAAGTTGTTTAATAGGAATGCTAATAGCCATTATAGCTGCTACTACAAGAACAGCAGTGATTGTTTGTAACAGACATTTATGATTGGATGATTAATCTAGACATGGAATATTAATGTATTGTTTTATTACAGTTTCCACCACAACATGTTAATGACGAAGAGTGACAGTAAACTCTGTCTTCACTGGCTACGGTTTAACTTGGTGTTTAGTCAGAGTTTCAGCACACTGTACAAGAACACTACAGCTTTTATAAACCCATTGCAAATATTTTATTAAAAGTATATTAAATGCAATTAACAATTCATTAATTCTAATAAGTATGAAGTGTCTGTATCTTTCATTAATTTGCTGGGCTTGTTTTGTGTTTATGGAAGCTTTTCTAAACAGGTGAACAAGAGAATTTTAACTACTCTACTGTATTCATTACTTCAATGAGCTCATTGTTTCTGCCTTTAATACATCGTTGAAATTAATACATTGTTAGCTGTGTGATTTGTAGAAGTACATTTCTGAAATCCATTACTTGGACACAGTCACCTCTGATAATAACAGATCACACTAGATTGTAATGTAGACTCATGCATTTACTATAAATTTGCTTTAAAACGTTATGCATTGTGAAAAAGAGCTTTACAAATAAATGTGAATTGAATTGAACTACTCTTCCTTTTAAATTACACTTGTCTAATTTCAAGTAAAAACCAAATATACAGTGGATCTCAGCAAACCCATGATTCAGGAGATCTGCCATAACATTTGTGACATAACGAAGCCTTGTTTACTGAAATCACATGACTTTGGCAGTTTGATACTCGCTCTGAATCACTGGTTCAAAACAAACAATTCTTAAAAGTTTCGAAGCTTCACAAAGCAGTACCTCAAAAGCACCCATCACACAGCAAAGCCGAACATTTTGTCATATTGGTTTGGCAGATAAGCCATGAGGGGAACACAGTCATTTGTTAGTTTAGGTTTTCTTTGTGTACTTTAAGTGCCAAAACCACAACAGTGTTAGATGCTGTACTGCCATCTATCAACGTGGATCAGCATGATCGCTTTTTATATGTAAATCACACTGACACTAGTGAACAATAATTCAATCCATTGTCTGTCTTATCATTAGAAGGAAAAGAATCATTAAAAAAACTTTAATCTATAAGGTCAATATGGTCCGGCTGAAGGGAAGATGAATATATGATTCATCTGTTAGGATCTGATGATGATGATGATGATGATGTTCTTTTCTGTTCAGCTCTTCTGGATGTGATGTCATACACCACAATAACAACAGCAGCCACGCCCACCAGAGCAGAGAGGACCAATCGGGTGACGACTTCATAAACATGACAACAGAATGTAGATTCTGAGGAAATAAAAGAACAAACAGAAACAAGACTGTATGTTGAGAATATTCACAAACTCACACCATTGAATTGTGGCAGAAACGAAATCCCATAGTCCTGGGTCAACATTTCATTCGGTAACGTTAGGCAGTTTTGAATTACATGCTGTTTAATGTTTGATGATCGCGCTATTTTACATTTGCGTGAGCAAACTTCTATCATTGTTTCAGCTTCTTCTCCTGTACAGAATCTTCGGATCAAGATACTCTTTCAGAAAATGTGTCTTAGCGCCCCCTACCGTATAAAAGTGAAAACACCAATAGAAGTAAATTCCCAAAAATTTCGCACAAAGATTTCGTTTGAAGATTCCCTTGAACTTGGTAAAAAGATAATCCGTTAACCATCCTGACTGACTGATTTTTATTGTCAATTTTTATAACTTTAGTAAACTTTCACATTAGCCTGCACATCCAACACTGTAACTAATACGGCAATTGGTTAGAAATAGCGACCTCTCCTGGTTTGATTTAGTATTAACATCATAATCTGAACTGAATATTTCCATTACTTTTCAAATGTTTTAAAATTGATCATCCGACTGGTCCAGCGGGCCGCCAGTTGCCCATCCCTGCTGAGCTGTAGTTCTCTACTCACCATAGACAGTAACATTGAATCTGTGTGTAGACGCTGATCTGCTGCTTCTGATCTCAACTTCATAAACTCCAGCATGTTCAGCTCTGATGTTTGTGATGGTCAGAGATCCAGTCTTCTCATCCAGCTTCAGTCTGTCTCTGAATGTCACATCAAGATCTTCAGGGATCTCACTGATCTCTCCAGAGATTTTAGCTATTAGAATCCTGTTAGTTCCGAACCTCCACCTCATCCGATCATCTGTCTGTACTTCAGTAACATTAGTCTGTAGAGTGACTGAATCTCCCTCCTTCACTGACTTCAGTTCAACACCAAACACACCTGAGGAACAAACACAAACACTCTCAGACACACTTATTAAAGTTTAGTTTCATAAACACTTTAAGTGAAGTTTGAAGTAGTTTTGAAATTATTACAAACTGCAAAGGTAGAACGCTAATATCTGCAAAAGATAAAAACAGCAGTGTGGAAAATAAATGGCCGGAGGCAAAACAGATCTCTGAATTCACACATCTTCATATATTTTACATTTTAAGTTTTGGTTTAGTGTTAAGAACTAATAAATGTGGATCTGAAGTTATTACAGCTTCACACAAACAACATCTGACAGGCAAAATATAAACACGTTATAAGATGGTAAATTTCTGAGCGCTCCTACTTGTACCACACAGAGGTGTAATGTAACGAAGTAATAATACTTCATTACAGTACTTGAGTATTTTTTGGGAGAATCTTTTACTTTTACTCCACTACATTTCCTAAATAAAATGTATACTTTTACTCCGATACATTTCCCTAAAGCATTTTCGTTACTTACTACAAAATAAAGTCAGAAGAACACAGACTGCAAGAAGGCATGTGCAAACAAGAGCTCGCACAACCGCGCTTGATTTCATTTTCCGGGTTGCGTCCGTTACTGGAGAGGCTGAGAAGAGTGCAGCACGAGAGCGACCTCTAGAGGTGAAATAAAAACTATCACTGAAGCCTCATAGAGATTGTTTTGACACGTGACGTGAGACTGCGCGCTGCACAGAATTATGGGACACTTCAAAAACGGATTTAAAACAGACAACAAAGCGGTATGCTATACAGTACACTACAGTATGTTTTCATATCACTAAAGTAATTAGATTGTAGACTAGATGCTGCATTAGTGCAGAACAGCAGTATGTTTGCTGTCGAGGCTGAGAGGATGCTGACTGTGACGAGCAGGGCGGGCGAGAGCCGTGGGGGAACGGCGCGAGGCCGGTGACGCAAGTGTTAACGAGCTTCAGGTGCTCGGCGCACCAGTCTCGAGTCCCCCATGGAGGAGCTCCGGAAGCATAAAGGAGGAGCGACGACAGTGAAGGACAAGAGAGGACCAGGCCTGGGATTTTATGTTGTGTTTTATTTGGTTTGTGTGGGCGGCAGTCGCCGTGAGGAACCCTTATACTTTTTGGTTTTATTGTCTGTTTATTTGAATATTAAATCTGTTGAACGTTCGCCAGTTCCCGCCTCTTTCTTCCCTTTCTACGAACTTTGTTACACTGGTGCCGAAACCCGGGAGGAAGGAGGGACATGCAGTCGAAGAGCCCTCGCTGCTGAGGGGGATCGCGGTGCTGAGGAGGTCGGGCAGCGCGGTAGAGAAGACCGCGAGTGGCTGCCCGAAGCGGTGGTACTGGAGCAATCGAGTGATAGGTGGGACGGGAAGCTCGCTGCCGCGCCCTTGGGACGAGGTGGGGTGGCGGCCGTCCAAGAGGGAGCGGAGGAGCCGCCGTTCGCCGGGGCCAAAGCCTGCTGCCTGCCGCCGTAACGGGGAGGAGCCGCCGTCCGCCGTGGGCCGAGGCCAGTTGCCTGCCGCCGGAGCGGGGAGGAGCAGGGAACGGCGGGCTCGCTGCCGGCTGCCCTCACGCGGAGGAGCCATTGCCGGCCGCCAGGGGGCGGAGGAGGATCGGGCCGTCCACCGAGCGTCCAGTGCCATCGCATGGCACCGCGAGGAAGAGCCTCTCGGCGGGCTGAGGACACCGAGCGGCAGTGTGTCGGGGAGCCGGACCAAGAATTTTTTTTTTTCCCTCTCTCCACTCTCTCGTCCTTGTCGCTCCTTGTGCTTCCGTCTCCTTTTCTCTCGTCTCATCTGTCCGTACCCCCAGGCGCAGCCTCGTGGGTACCCCCCGGCCTGCGAGGGGCGATGGGGGTTTGTGACAAGCAAGGCGGGCGAGAGCCGTGGGGGAACTGCGCGAGGCCGGTGACGTGAGTGTTAACGAGCTTCAGGTGCTCGGCGCACCGGTCTCGAGTCCCCCACGGAGGAGCTCCGGAAGCATAAAGGAGGAGCGACGACAGTGAAGGACGAGAGAGGACCAGGCCTGGGATTTTATGTTGTGTTTTATTTGGTTTGTGTGGGCGGCAGTTGCTCACGGCCGTCCACCCTTATACTTTTTGGTTTTTATTGTCTGTTTATTTGAATATTAAATCTGTTGAACGTTCGCCGGTTCCCGCCTCCTTCTTCCCTTTCTACGTACTTTGTTACACTGACATTAGTGGTGACGTTACCTCAAGCTCTTAAAAGAATGTGAGAAAAACAACTGTTTAATGTCACGATTGTTATCATCTATTTGCATTAATTTATATCCATTTGTTCGATTTTATGAATTCGATATCCAGCAAAGCTGCATATTTAAATTGTATCATAATCCTGCAGCCACTGAAAACAAATCAGAAATGAATTTGATTTCAGTTCTTTTTTCATCCGCACTTTAACACATATTTTGATTAGATAATCATCAAGTGTTCTAAATTAGAAGCAAATAACGAGTCAAAGTATTCAAATAATATGCCTTCGTGCTGTAACGGCTCGCTTCAGGGTTTGTGCTAGCAAGCACGGAGACTCGGGACAGATGCAGATTTTAAAAGATTTATTTAAACAAGATATAAAGAAGTATAACAACAGGTAACACGAGCCATGTAACTTTAACGAAGAACAAGGACAGGACTGACACAGAGGGAATTTATACAGATCAGCACATGAGGATAATTGGTGGGGCACAGGTGATAGACATAACGATTACGAGATTACGAGTGGTGACGATGAACTGATAATGATGACGAAACCAAAACAAAGACCATGTGACAAAGACAGGACAGGGGAACAGAATAAACAGATGAACAAAGACACGATTAAGACAGTAAACAGACACGATTATGACAGTACTCCCCCCTCCCGGAAGGCGCGACCTTGTGCCTTGAAGGAACAGATCCGGGGGGCGGGCACCCTGGAGGCCGTGGTCAGGAATAGGCAGTTCAGGTGGCCTCCAGGGTGTCTCTTGGATCTCGGGGATCCATGGTGAGTCAGGCGGTTCTGGCAGCCAGGGTCGGGTCCAGGGCCGAGTCACAGCTGAGGCTGTGAGGTCCGGCGGCCATGGAGGAGTCCAGGGCAGAGTCACCGCTGAGGCCGTGAGTTCAGGCGGCCATGGAGGAGTCCTAGGTGGAGTGCAGGACGTGGCCTTCTTCCCTCTGGTCACCGTGGATGGAGCCACTGGGCCCCCCCAAAAAAAATTTTCAGGGGAGGAGTCCCCCATTTCTGTGAGCTGGGTGATGGAAGGACAGACCCTGGCTCAGGTGGTGGAAGATCAGGCACTGGCTCTGGCGGTGGAAGGTCCGGCGTCGGCTCTGGCGGTGGAAGGTCCGGCGTCGGCTCTGGCGGTGGAAGGTCCGGCGTCGGCTCTGGCGGTGGAAGGTCCGGCGTCGGCTCTGGCGGTGGAAGGTCTAGGAGCGCAGGCTCTGGGAGGTCTGGGAGCTCTGGGCGCGCTGGCTTGGGCGCCGGAGGGTCTGGGAGCTCTGGGCGCGCTGGCTTGGGCGCCGGAGGGTCTGGGAGCTCTGGAAGGTCTGGGAGCTCTGGAAGGTCTGGGAGCTCAGGGAAGTCTGGGAGCTCAGAGAGGTCAGGGAAGTCTGGGAGCTCCGGAGGGTCAGGGAAGTCAGGCAGCTCCGGAGGGTCAGGGAAGTCAGGCAGCTCCGGAGGGGTCAGGGAACTCAGGCAGCTCCGGAGGGGTCAGGGAACTCAGGCAGCTCCGGAGGGGTCAGGGAACTCAGGCAGCTCCGGAGGGGTCAGGGAACTCAGGCAGCTCCGGAGGGGTCAGGGAACTCAGGCAGCTCCGGAGGGGTCAGGGAACTCAGGCAGCTCCGGAGGGGTCAGGGAACTCAGGCAGCTCCGGAGGGGTCAGGGAACTCAGGCAGCTCCGGAGGGGTCAGGGAACTCAGGCAGCTCCGGAGGGGTCAGGGAACTCAGGCAGCTCCGGAGGGGTCAGGGAACTCAGGCAGCTCCGGAGGGGTCAGGGAACTCAGGCAGCTCCGGAGGGGTCAGGGAACTCAGGCAGCAGCTCCGGAGGGGTCAGGGAACTCAGGCAGCTCCGGAGGGGTCAGGGAACTCAGGCAGCTCCGGAGGGGTCAGGGAACTCAGGCAGCTCCGGAGGGGTCAGGGAACTCAGGCAGCTCCGGAGGGGTCAGGGAACTCAGGCAGCTCCGGAGGGGTCAGGGAACTCAGGCAGCTCCGGAGGGGTCAGGGAACTCAGGCAGCTCCGGAGGGGTCAGGGAACTCAGGCAGCTCCGGAGGGGTCAGGGAACTCAGGCAGCTCCGGAGGGGTCAGGGAACTCAGGCAGCTCCGGAGGGGTCAGGGAACTCAGGCAGCTCCGGAGGGGTCAGGGAACTCAGGCAGCTCCGGAGGGTCAGGGAACTCAGGCAGCTCCGGAGGGTCAGGGAACTCAGGCAGCTCCGGAGGCGGCTCTGCCACGAGCGCAGGAGGCGGCTCAGGGGCGAAAAGTACTGGAGACGGCTCAGGGTTAGCGAGCACCGGAGACGGCTCTGGGGTAACGAGCACCGGAGACGGCTCAGGGGTAACGAGCACCGGAGACGGCTCAGGGGTAACGAGCACCGGAGACGGCTCAGGGGTAACGAGCACCGGAGACGGCTCAGGGGTAACGAGCACCGGAGACGGCTCTGGGGTAACGAGCACCGGAGACGGCTCTGGGGTAACGAGCACCGGAGACGGCTCAGGGGTAACGAGCACCGGAGACGGCTCAGGGGTAACGAGCACCGGAGACGGCTCTGGGGTAACGAGCACCGGAGACGGCTCTGGGGTAACGAGCACCGGAGACGGCTCTGGGGTAACGAGCACCGGAGACGGCTCTGGGGTAACGAGCACCGGAGACGGCTCTGGGGTAACGAGCACCGGAGACGGCTCCGGGGTAACGAGCACCGGAGACGGCTCCGGGGTAACGAGCACCGGAGACGGCTCTGGGGTAACGAGCACCGGAGACGGCTCTGGGGTAACGAGCACCGGAGACGGCTCTGGGGTAACGAGCACTGGATTAAAGTCAATTAGCCACTCTTCCATGGCCGGCGGAGCCATTGCGGCCGGAAGAGGGCGTGGTCTGAGCGCGCCGTGCTGTGTCTCGGGACGAGCAGCGGCGGCACGCTTCAACGCCGATCTGACTGACAGCAGCGGGGGTTCCAACACCTCGGACCCCAGGATAGCGCTGCTGCCGGTCAGCCCGGAGATCCTGGGACCGGGCTGACCGACAGACAGGGACCGCTCCGTTGACGGGGTATGTGAGGGCAGTCGGCGTTAGGTGGGCTGGCGATGCGGGTGTTTCGGTTGAAACTGGACTAGGACCACACTCCTCGATCACAAATGGAGAATCGTTTAGATCGCGAATCAGATTGATCAGCTCGACTAGGGAGAAAAGACTCATGGGTTCGTTTGGACGGATTGTGGTTTCGTCCAGCCCCAACCAAAACACCGCATTCAATGAAGCATCTGGCCAGCCCACCAGATGGGAGAGCTCGACAAACTCCCCCACATACCTCTCCAGCGGACGTCCCTGCTGTCGGATGCCCCACAGATGATCTTCTGCCTCGGATACGTGCATGTTGATCGTCGTTGTTGTTGTTGTTGTTGTTGTCGGTTTTGGGTTCTTCGTGCTGTAACGGCTCGCTTCAGGGTTTGTGCTAGCAAGCACGGAGACTCGGGACAGATGCAGATTTTAAACGAATTATTTAAACAAGACAGAGTATAACAACAGGTAACACGAGCCATGTAACTTTAACGAAGAAAAAGGACAGGACTGACACAGAGGGAATTTATACAGATCAGCACATGAGGATAATTGGTGGGGCACAGGTGATAGACATAACGATTACGAGACACAGGTGGTGACGATGAACTGATAATGATGACTAAACCAAAACAAAGACCATGTGACACATTGACAGGACTGATAGAAACAAAAACAAAGAACACATGCCTGATGACGGGACTAAACTGAAAACAAGAAGCATGTGACAAAGACACGATTAAGACAGTAAACAGACACGATTATGACACGTGCATAAATATGCCCATTTTTAAGCATGATTGTTTGGATTTATATGAAATAGTAACACTTATAATAAGAGTCCTTTTGGAACATTAAAGGTTAATGAAAGTGTTGTTCATTGTTAATTTCATTTACATTTTAACATTTTAAAGTTGCCTCTTACATTAGTTATAATGCACTATGAATTAACATGAATGATCAAGGTATAATTAATATATTCACATTTTTTAATATTTAAAACTTACAATAAACATTTTGCCATTTTTTTAATTCAAAGCAAACAAAATGTAAGAAATAGAGTTAAAACAATTTTGCTGCTCAAACTGTGTATAGAACAATTTTTAATAATATTTTCTGCTCCTTTTGTATTTGGATTTACTTGTACTTTTCCTTTCAATACTTGAGTATGTTTAAAATAAAAAAAATACTCTTCATACTTAAGCACAAAAAATATCACATACGTTAAAACTTTTACTCAAGTAATATTCTAAACAGTGACTTTTACTTCTACCAAAGTCATTTTCCGGTAAGATATCAATACTTTTACTTCATACTTTTCAAGTATGGCTTTCAAGTACTTTATACAGCACTTGTATCACATGACCACTGGAGATTCATTTAGATGTTGGCAGTGGTGGAATTAAAAACACATAATTCCCAATCCGAGGTCATGAACTGCTCTAAATATGATGTCACATGCCGCCATCTCGAGACTACCGTAATTACGGCACTTCCCATTTTTTTATTTAACAAATCTGTACTCGCATAATGACAGTAAAGTTGAATCTCCTAATCAAGTTATTTTGATAAATATGTAGTAAGAGCTGTAACTAGAATGTACATTTCCTGAAGAAAACATGAGTGGTGCTTGCAGTGGCTAAACTCGGCACTCGGTTGCTAGGGTGTTCTGAAGGGTTGGTAGGTATTTGCTAAGCAGTTGGTAGGGTGTTGCTATGTGATTGCTAAGGTGTCCTGGGTGGTTGCTAGGGTGTTGTTAGGCATTTGGTAGGGTGTTGGTTGCAAGGCAGTTGCTAAGGTGTTCTGGGCAGTTGCTAGGGTGTTGTTAGGGGGTTTCCAGGGTGTTCTGGGCATTTGCTAATGTATTTGTAAAATGTAAATGTATTTGTAAATGTAATGCATTTGTAATTGTATATGTAAAATGTAAATGTATTTGGGTCATTGCTAGGGTGTTGCTAGGCAGTTGGTAGTTGTCACAGAGTTTTTAGCATATTCTTAGCATGATTTAACACCTAGCTAATCACTATTAGCATGTGGCTATTCACTGCTAGCATGTGTAATGTTGGAAGTCCAGTTTGCTAGGGGTTGAGACAACCCCAATGTCTCTATGATATTCTGATGCAGAGATATATGTCATGCAGAACTGTTGCTAGGGTACTCTGTTTGGTTGCTAGGGAGTGGCTTGGCAGCTGCCAATGGTGATACTACAAAGGTTGTTACCTGTATGAATAAAATAAAGTAACCCCTATAACTCTATGATAATCAGATTTGAAGATATTCCTCAAGGGTTTGGGTTGCTAGGGATTGGCTGGGAAGTGGTGAAAGAGATTTATGATTGGCTGTTTGCTGCCCCGAGTTAAGCGAGCCCTCATGTTTCTATGACACTTCTATCTAAAGATATCCCTTTTGATCTCATTGAATGGACGTCTATGGAACTTGTTGGTAGGGCGAGGCATGATAGCTTCACCACAGGTCTATGGGTCAAATTTGGGCAGCTCTTGCGCCCCAGTGGTACAACTTACACGCTATTGTGAGGTATGTTCTTACAGAGCCTGTCAGCCTCTTTAAATGTGGTTACCCAAATGTTTCTACGAAATCTTCGCTCAGAGCAATGATCCGTCAAAGTTCATCGTGATACAAAGTCTATGGGATTTTTTGCACGCTGGGTGAACATCATACACCTGATTGCTTATAAAAGTCACAGCACGCCTCTCCTCAACAAGCTGCACAATTTGACACTTCATTTATGGGTCAATGACAAACAGCGCGGAAGGAGTAACGTGCCAAAGTTTTGGGTTGAAGAGGAAAAGTAAAAGCAGAATACTAAGAATATAAGAGAACAATAGAGATGCTCTGCCAGATAATAGTGAGCTGTAATTCTCTACTCACCATGGACAGTAACATTGAATCTGTGTGTAGAATCTGATCTGCTGCTGCTTCTGATCTCAACTTCATAAACTCCAGCATGTTCAGCTCTGATGTTTGTGATGGTCAGAGATCCAGTCTTCTCATCCAGCTTCAGTCTGTCTCTGAATGTCACATCAAGATCTTCAGGGATCTCACTGATCTCTCCAGAGATTTTAGCTATTAGAATCCTGTTAGTTCCGAACCTCCACCTCATCCGATCATCTTTCTGTATTTCAGTAACATTAGTCTGTAGAGTGACTGAATCTCCCTCCTTCACTGACTTCAGTTCAACACCAAACACACCTGAGGAACAAACACAAACACTCTCAGACACACTTATTAAAGTTTAGTTTCATAAACACTTTAAGTGAAGTTTGAAGTAGTTTTGAAATTATTACAAACTGCAAAGGTAGAACGCTAATATCTGCAAAAGATAAAAACAGCAGTGTGGAAAATAAATGGCCGGAGGCAAAACAGATCTCTGAATTCACACATCTTCATATATTTTACATTTTAAGTTTTGGTTTAGTGTTAAGAGCTAATAAATGTGGATCTGAAGTTATTACAGCTTCACACAAACAACATCTGACAGGCAAAATATAAACACGTTATAAGATGGTAAATTTCTGAGCGCTCCTACTTGTACCACACAGAGGTGTAATGTAACGAAGTAATAATACTTCATTACAGTACTTGAGTATTTTTTGGGAGAATCTTTTACTTTTACTCCACTACATTTCCTAAATAAAATGTATACTTTTACTCCGATACATTTCCCTAAAGCATTTTCGTTACTTACTACAAAATAAAGTCGGAAGAACACAGACTGCAAGAAGGCATGTGCAAACAAGAGCTCGCACAACCGCGCTTGATTTCATTTTCCGGGTTGCGTCCGTTACTGGAGAGGCTGAGAAGAGTGCAGCACGAGAGCGACCTCTAGAGGTGAAATAAAAACTATCACTGAAGCCTCATAGAGATTGTTTTGACACGTGACGTGAGACTGCGCGCTGCACAGAATTATGGGACACTTCAAAAACGGATTTAAAACAGACAACAAAGCGGTATGCTATACAGTACACTACAGTATGTTTTCATATCACTAAAGTAATTAGATTGTAGACTAGATGCTGCATTAGTGCAGAACAGCAGTATGTTTGCTGTCGAGGCTGAGAGGATGCTGACATTAGTGGTGACGTTACCTCAAGCGCTTAAAACAATGTGACAAAAACAACTGTTTAATGTCACGATTGTTATCATCTATTTGCATTAATTTATATCCATTTGTTCGATTTTATGAATTCGATATCCAGCGACGCTGCATATTTAAATTGTATCATAATCCTGCAGCCACCGAAAACAAATCAGAAATGAAATTGATTTCAGTTCTTTTTTCATCCGCGCTTTAACACATATTTTGATTAGATAATCATCGAGTGTTCTAAATTAGAAGCAAATAACGAGTGAAAGTATTCAAAGAATATGCCTTCGTGCATAAATATGCCCATTTTTAAGCATGATTGTTTGGATTTATATGAAATAGTAACACTTATAATAAGAGTCCATTTGGAACATTAAAGGTTAATGAAAGTGTTGTTCATTGTTAATTTCATTTACATTTTAATATTTTAAAGTTGCCTCTTACATTAGTTATAATGCACTATGAATTAACATGAATGATCAAGGTGTAATTAATATATTCGCATTTTTTAATATTTAAAACTTACAATGAACATTTTGCCATTTTTTAATTCAAAGCAAACAAAATGTAAGAAATAGAGTTAAAACAATTTTGCTGCTCAAACTGTGTATAGAACAATTTTTAATAATATTTTCTGCTCCTTTTGTATTTGGATTTACTTGTACTTTTCCTTTCAATACTTGAGTATGTTTAAAATAAAAAAAATACTCTTCATACTTAAGCACAAAAAATATCACATACGTTAAAACTTTTACTCAAGTAATATTCTAAACAGTGACTTTTACTTCTACCAAAGTCATTTTCTGGTAAGATATCAATACTTTTACTTCATACTTCTCAAGTATGGCTTTCAAGTACTTTATACAGCACTTGTATCACATGACCACTGGAGATTCATTTAGATGTTGGCAGTGGTGGAATTAAAAACACATAATTCCCAATCCGAGGTCATGAACTGCTCTAAATATGATGTCACATGCCGCCATCTCGAGACTACCGTAATTACGGCACTTCCCATTTTTTTATTTAACAAATCTGTACTCGCATAATGACAGTAAAGTTGAATCTCCTAATCAAGTTATTTTGATAAATATGTAGTAAGAGCTGTAACTAGAATGTACATTTCCTGAAGAAAACATGAGTGGTGCTTGCAGTGGCTAAACTCGGCACTCGGTTGCTAGGGTGTTCTGAAGGGTTGGTAGGTATTTGCTAAGCAGTTGGTAGGGTGTTGCTATGTGATTGCTAAGGTGTCCTGGGTGGTTGCTAGGGTGTTGTTAGGCATTTGGTAGGGTGTTGGTTGCAAGGCAGTTGCTAAGGTGTTCTGGGCAGTTGCTAGGGTGTTGTTAGGGGGTTTCCAGGGTGTTCTGGGCATTTGCTAATGTATTTGTAAAATGTAAATGTATTTGTAAATGTAATGCATTTGTAATTGTATATGTGAAATGTAAATGTATTTGGGTCATTGCTAGGGTGTTGCTAGGCAGTTGGTAGTTGTCACAGAGTTTTTAGCATATTCTTAGCATGATTTAACACCTAGCTAATCACTATTAGCATGTGGCTATTCACTGCTAGCATGTGTAATGTTGGAAGTCCAGTTTGCTAGGGGTTGAGACAACCCCAATGTCTCTATGATATTCTGATGCAGAGATATATGTCATGCAGAACTGTTGCTAGGGTACTCTGTTTGGTTGCTAGGGAGTGGCTTGGCAGCTGCCAATGGTGATACTACAAAGGTTGTTACCTGTATGAATAAAATAAAGTAACCCCTATAACTCTATGATAATCAGATTTGAAGATATTCCTCAAGGGTTTGGGTTGCTAGGGATTGGCTGGGAAGTGGTGAAAGAGATTTATGATTGGCTGTTTGCTGCCCCGAGTTAAGCGAGCCCTCATGTTTCTATGACACTTCTATCTAAAGATATCCCTTTTGATCTCATTGAATGGACGTCTATGGAACTTGTTGGTAGGGCGAGGCATGATAGCTTCACCACAGGTCTATGGGTCAAATTTGGGCAGCTCTTGCGCCCCAGTGGTACAACTTACACGCTATTGTGAGGTATGTTCTTACAGAGCCTGTCAGCCTCTTTAAATGTGGTTACCCAAATGTTTCTACGAAATCTTCGCTCAGAGCAATGATCCGTCAAAGTTCATCGTGATACAAAGTCTATGGGATTTTTTGCACGCTGGGTGAACATCATACACCTGATTGCTTATAAAAGTCACAGCACGCCTCTCCTCAACAAGCTGCACAATTTGACACTTCATTTATGGGTCGATGACAAACGGTGCGGAAGGAGTAACGTGCCAAAGTTTTGGGTTGAAGAGGAAAAGTAAAAGCAGAATACTAAGAATGTAAGAGAACAATAGGTTACTGTCGTAACCCCGGTTCTCTAAAACATCGAGTGGAGAGATCCACCTATGGGAAGGGCATCCGCACCTGACCTCTGCAGAAGCATCCAATTGCACCAAGTCTGGCTAGACAGACAGCAGCGCGCAGCCAATGCCAGGTAAGGCCCCACCCCCTTACCTGAGGGCATATAAGCCCTCAGTGCTGTCATCTCCAGTAAGTATATTCGCTTCTCGTGCGGCAAGCGGGGCAAAGCTGGTGGATCTCTCCACTCGATGTTTCAGAGAACCGGGGTTACGACAGTAACCTATTGTTCTCTTTCATCATCTCGTGTTCGAGATCCACCTATGGGAGAGACATGGACAGCTCCCCGATTGCCCAATACACTCACAAAGAGGTTCTGTAAGCCAGAGAAGGACGGTCACCCCAAGGGGGCGGTGCCTGACACGTCCCATAAACATGCACCTGGCAACCCTGACACACACGTACATAACTGCTGTGCATGTACAGGACACGAAACATGTATGAGGCCCACACATGTAAATAAGCCCAGAAACACACATATATATATATATATTTATATATATATACACACCCAGGCAGGAATGTAAATGCATGCTTGGAGACATGAATGTGCGTGGCCTGCCGCCCAATCACCCTTGATCCTTATTACAGTGTGTAAATAGGAAGAGAGAAAGGAAGATAATACGGAGGGGCTGTGAAAAAACACACCCCTAAAACAGAATGTGCTACTGAAGTTCTGGTGACCTCCAGTCAGTAGTAACACACAAACGTATGGGGAGACCGGCAGCAGGGCAGATGTCTTGCACATTATTCGTTTAGTTGACGCTTTTATCCAAAGCGACTTACAAGTGAGGCAATTAGCAGTTAGGTGTCCCGCTCAAGGGCACCCTAGTCATGGTATCGAAGGTGGAGAGAGTGCTGTTCATTCACAATCCCCACTTTCAATTCCTGTCAGCGTGAGAATCGAACCAGCAACCTTCAGGTTACAAGCTCCCTCACCATTAGGCCACGACACTCCCATGAACAAAGCGGAAGAGGCGGCTAAGCCCTTTGTGGAATGAGCTCTGATGTTTCCTGTGGACTACACTTGTTTAAATTCAAATTCCAAACAATAGCTTCCACAAGCCAATGTGAGAAGCGTTGCTTGATATGGGACTTGCCCCTGAAATAAAGAGCTGGTCACTCTTTTCGGAAAGCACTGGTCCTGGTTATATACGTCTGTAATGCACGAACAGGACACGGATCATCCAGCCTCTGATCCTCTGTGGAGGAAAAAAGGTGGAGGGTGAAAAGCGGGCAGCTCCAACACCTCCAATGTGAATGCATGGAAGTACTTAGGCATAAAAGCCTGGTTAGGCTTAAGAAAAACCTTATCTCCTCTTAAGAGAGAATTTATTGCACGAGGAATGAACCGAGAATGCAAGCAGCTCACTGACAAGTATAGCTGAAGCCACGGCCAAGACCTATAAAAGCTGTTTTGAAGGACAGTAGCTTCAGGGAAATACAGGAAAATACCTCCTAGGGGCTCAAGGGATATTGGGACAGAGCCTCCAGCCCCATGGAGAGGTCCCATTCAGGAACAGTTCTCCTGATGACTGGCAGAGAAAGAAGGGCACCCTTCATGAATCTGCAGATTAGAGGACGCTGCCCAACTGTTGAGCTCTCAAAGCCCACACGACAGGCAGAAATAGCTGCCAGGTAGATCTTGATTATGGAAAAAGACCTGCCTTCACCCATAAGGTCTTGTAAGAAACACAAAATATCAGGAACTGAACACTGATATGATGTGAGACCACGCCCATCACACCACCCTTCAAACACTTGCCACTTACAACCATATAAGGACCGTGTGGAAACGGCCCTGGCGTTCTGTATAGTAGCAACCACACGCAGGGCAGCCCTGGCGCATTTAAGTTTGTTCTCTCAGGGGCCTGGCCCAGAGAGCCACCCCGTCTGGGGATGGGTGATAAATCTCCCCGTTCACTAGAGACAATAGATCTGCATGGAGGGGGAGGGACCACAGCTGGGTATAACAGAGGCATTATCTCTGTCAGCCACAATGGTTTGGGCCACCTGGGTGCTATCAGAATGAGAAACAGGCCCTGCTCACTCACCCTGGCAAGTGAGTGAATTATCGGGCACAGAGGAGGAAAGGCATACAGCAGCACTTGGGGCCATGGGTGGGCCAGTGCGTCTACCATGGGTGCGCGTCCGCGTCCTTTAGCGAGAAGAACGTAGGACAATGGGTGTTTTCGCACAAGGCGAATGTTCAACAGTTGCCTGTCCGAATCTCATCCATATTATGCCCACTATCTGAGGAGGGAGGTACCACTTTGTGTAGAGTGAGTTCCCCCTGCATAGAGGGTCCGTGCCTCTGTTCAGAATAATTAGAACATGAGTAGCGCGCCACGACAAGGAAAAAACCGCCTACTCCACACCAAAAGCTTGTGAGCTAATGTGTGATGTTTTGACGAACACACGCCGCCCTGGCGATTGATATTAAGCCACCACTGTGGTATTTTCACAGCATAAGAGCAGATTATGCCCCCACAGGTGAGGCAGAAAATAATTTAGAGCTTTCAATTGGTTAAGCTCTAAACAATTTATGAGCGCTGAACGTAGTTTGCTCGGCAACAAACCGTTCACTGTTCTGCCCTCCAGGGTGGCACCCCAGCCTGTTAAGGACGCATCTGTCGTATGACTTTCCACAACATCATCATCCCAGAGGGATTCCCTGTGCGCAAAAGTCCGGGCTCCTCCAGTAGCGCAGAGCTGCTGTGCAGCCGCGCGTGTCACACTCAGAGCGGCAGAGATCGCGTAACGGGCTGAAAAGTAGAACAAAAACCCATTTCATGAACGCTCTCATTCACAGGAGTCCCAAAGGCAAAACCTAGATAGATGAAGCCATAAGACCCTGCAGCCTGAAACGCGCTAGATATTGCACTTTCGCTTCCTCTCTGAACTGTGACACAGTTGATCGAGAGAGACGCGCTCCTGAGAGAGACGCGCTCCTGAGAGAGACGCGCTCCTGAGAGAGACGCGCTCGCGCAGAGAATGGGTTCAGCTCCGATTTTACACACTGCGTGTAAAATTGCTGTTGTTCACATTTACCCTGAACCCGAGAAATGCGATGTGTGTGAGCACACGGCCGGTGTCTTGCAACACTTTCTCCTCTGATCTGGCTATGATAAGCCAGTGGCTTATGAATGTCAAAATCCGCAGACTTGACATTTTCTGGGGAGCTAAATCCACCTCCGCACACAGACGAGTCCGAGGGCCGAGAGGAAGAACTGTGAATTCGTAACATGTGCCAGGATAGGCGAAACGAATACACTTTCTGTGGCGGATAAATGCTTATGTGGAAAGATAGCATCTTTCAGAACGATCGATGTGAACCAATCGTTATGTTTACTGAACATTCTGAAATTGTGTTTCCTCAAATGTTTGTTCAACAAAGAGATCCAGAAAAGGATGAAGACCATCCTTCATAGAAATTAATGTGAGTGAGAACCCTGCTTGTAAAGATGCAGAGGTACTACTCGCCCCGCCCCTTTCTCGAAAGAGAAAGATCTCAACTTCAGGAATGTGAGCGAGCTCTTTTCTGTGTGAGAAAAGATAACACCGCTGAAAATGGAGTTTTCTGGCAAACTGAAGTCTATACCCCTTCAAAAGTTTGCATAACCCATTAGAGAGTCGACACGGACAGTCAGACAGTCACGTGACTCCTGAGCGTTCCCAAACTCACAGGAGAAAAGCTTAGGGCTGCTAATTCAGATAGTTTGCTGAGAGATGTTCTCTCTCCTTAACGAATTACATTATTTGTTTAATTATTTTAATTTGTGTTATGAGGATCACAAAGGCCTATATTGAGTTAGTGAGAGCTGTGTGTAAAGCGCGGTGTGGTGACACTGCTTGTGCACTTTTTCTCACCAGAAAAACGATGTGTGAAGCCTGTGCGCACGAAGTCACTGTGTGACCTCGCTGACAGAACTTCCGTCTTTTGAACGGGGTTATTCAAAGCTAAGCCGGTGGCTTGTTGCATATTTTAATAAACCTGCCTGCAAACGGAGATGGCGTCCGGTAAGCAGGGGGGGGGGGGGGGGGGGGTTCAAGTGGCTGCACAGAGGGCATCTGGCGCGGTGCGGGCTTTCAAAGAAGGCAACGTTTGAAAACCTCTTCCTCCAAATACTTGACATCGCTGTTGCATTAAGCGACAGGCAAAGAAAGCCTGGTCAGGCTCAACCTGCACTCCAGTGATGCGCCGCTCTACACTATCAGGGAAACCAGATCGATTACGCCATAGTTCACGTTCTCTTCACAGAGAGAACCATAGAACGCCCCGCTAGCTTGGACAGCTTGACCGCAAGGCCATTAATAGAGACGATCTCCTCCTAGAGAGCGTGCGTCACTATCTTCAGCTGTTCTCCCATGTTGACCAGGAGCTCGTCTGGTAAGCGGAAAGCAGGGAGGAGACGTTACGGGCTTCATATGAAGCCTGGTGGATGGACTCGGAAAGCGATCCATTTTTTTTGGGGGGGGCAATAGGCTTGGGAAGGGCGAGCGGCCCACCTTAAGAGGGGTTAATGTGTCTGGCGATAGAGGGCTCCATCGCGGGGAGGGGGTCCCCATGCCGAAAGAGGCCATATCTCAACATCCAGACCCGCAAGACCATGTTTGGGGTCGAACGGGACTCCCAGCCATGTTTAATGTGTTTAACACACGCAAGGAGGAAAGGGAAAAACTATTTCTAGGGCCGGGAGGGGGTCCCAGGAGTTTTCCCATCATAGACAGCCCGCTCTTGGTCAGAGGAACTTAAAAATGACCTGCCATTCGATGATGAGGCGAGCGGCCGCTCGTTCACAAACATCAAAGAAGACCGATAGCAGCGGGAACGTTCGTATGAGGCGTTGTATATGACGGGATGGCATCCTCGTCTTCCGAGCCGTCGAGAAAGTTTGCATCGTCCTCGTCCCCAACCGCCGGGTGGCTTATCCTCAACGAGGGTTCGATACCGCAAAAGAGGCCGCACCGCGGGAATCCCCCAACTGCGCACCTGCATCGCCTTTTTCCCCATCATAGTCGGACAGACATAAATCAGAGCGCCAGGCTATACTGCTGTGCGCAGAGAAAACATAGCCTCTCTGCCGTGTTTACGGCCGACACACAAACCACACTGTAAGGATGGAAATCCATAGTGGCGTATCGGGCGCGGCATGGTGCCGCGCAGGCACGGGGCTGGCGGTCCCAGGGGATAGCCGTTGTGGGTTTAGAGAGAGCTATACAAATAAACCATTAATGTAACAGGCGGGCAGCCTTAAAACAGGGGAAAACAGCGAAGAGAGAGAGGCGGGCAGCCTGTAAAGGGGTGCAAGCATGGACGGCTTGCATTAATTACTTCAGCTAACCTGGCTGATAGGACAAACACGTCCAGCGGAGGCTGATCCAAAGATGTGTCCTCCTGCAGACAATAGTGAAGTCCGTAAAACCACGAGCTGAGTGTAAAATATTCCAGAGGTCGCGAGAAGCGAATGAAAACTGGAGATGACAGCACGTGCAGGCCTTATATGCCCTCAGGTAAGGGGGTGGGGCCTTACCTGGCATTGGCTGCGCGCTGCTGTCTGTCTAGCCAGACTTGGTGCAATTGGATGCTTCTGCAGAGGTCAGGTGCGGATACCCTTCCCATAGGTGGATCTCGAACACGAGATGATGAAAGAGAACAATAGAGATGCTCTGCCAGATAATAGTGAGCTGTAGTTCTCTACTCACCATGGACAGTAACATTGAATCTGAGTGTAGAATCTGATCTGCTGCTGCTTCTGATCTCAACTTCATAAACTCCAGCATGTTCAGCTCTGATGTTTGTGATGGTCAGAGATCCAGTCTTCTCATCCAGCTTCAGTCTGTCTCTGAATCTCACATCAAGAACATCAGTGATCTCACTCTTCCCTCCAGTGATTTTAGCTATTAGAATCCTCTCAGTTCCGAACTTCCACCTTATCCGATCATCTGTCTGTATTTCAGTAACATTAGTCTGTAGAGTGACTGAATCTCCCTCCTTCACTGACTTCAGTTCAACACCAAACACACCTGAGGAACAAACACAAACACTCTCAGACACACTTAAGGATTACAAACATTGAATATACAGGGAGTGCAGAATTATTAGGCAAATGAGTATTTTGACCACATCATCCTCGTTATGCATGTTGTCTTACTCCAAGCTGTACAGGCTGGAAAGCCTACTACCAATTAAGCATATTAGGTGATGTGCATCTCTGTAATGAGAAGGGGTGTGGTCTAATGACATCAACACCCTATATCAGGTGTGCATAATTATTAGGCAACTTCCTTTCCTTTGGCAAAATGGGTCAAAAGAAGGACTTGACAGGCTCAGAAAAGTCAAAAATAGTGAGATATATTGCAGAGGGATGCAGAAGTCTTAAAATAGCCAAGCTTCTGAAGCGTGATCATCGAACAATAAAGCGTTTCATTCAAAATAGTCAACAGGGTCGCAAGAAGCGTGTGGAAAAACCAAGGCGCAAAATAACTGCCCGTGAACTGAGAAAAGTCAAGCGTGCAGCTGCCATGATGCCACTTGCCACCAGTTTGGCCATATTTCAGAGCTGCAACATCACTGGAGTGCCCAAAAGCACAAGGTGTGCAATACTCAGAGACATGGCCAAGGTAAGAAAGGCAGAAAGTCGACCACCACTGAACAAGACACACAAGCTGAAACGTCAAGACTGGGCCAAGAAATATCTCAAGACTGATTTTTCTAAGGTTTTATGGACTGATGAAATGAGAGTGAGTCTTGATGGGCCAGATGGATGGGCCCGTGGCTGGATTGGTAAAGGGCAGAGAGCTCCAGTCCGACTCAGACGCCAGCAAGGTGGAGGTGGAGTACTGGTTTGGGCTGGTATCATCAAAGATGAGCTTGTGGGGCCTTTTCGGGTTGAGGATGGAGTCAAGCTCAACTCCCAGTCCTACTGCCAGTTTCTGGAAGACACCTTCTTCAAGCAGAGCTACAGGAAGAAGTCTACATCCTTCAAGAAAAACATGATTTTCATGCAGGACAATGCTCCATCACACGCGTCCAAGCGTCCACAGCGTGGCTGGCAAGAAAGGGTATAAAAGAAGAAAATCTAATGATATGGCCTCCTTGTTCACCTGATCTGAACCCCATTGAGAACCTGTGGTCCATCATCAAATGTGCGATTTACAAGGAGGGAAAACAGTACGCCTCTCTGAACAGTGTCTGGGAGGCTGTGGTTGCTGCTGCACGCAATGTTGATGGTGAACAGATCAAAACACTGACAGAATCCATGGATGGCAGGCTTTTGAGTGTCCTTGCAAAGAAAGGTGGCTATATTGGTCACTGATTTGTTTTTGTTTGGTTTTTGAATGTCAGAAATGTATATTTGTGAATGTTGAGATGTTATATTGGTTTCACTGGTAAAAATAAATAATTGAAATGGGTATAAATTTGTTTTTTGTTAAGGTGCCTAATAATTATGCACAGTAATAGTCACCTGCACACACAGATATCCCCCTAAAATAGCTAAAACTAAAAACTAAAACTTCCAAAAATATTCAGCTTTGATATTAATGAGTTTTTTGTGTTCATTGAGAACATGGTTGTTGTTCAATAATAAAATTAATCCTCAAAAATACAACTTGCCTAATAATTCTGCACTCCCTGTATTAATTATATCTTTATATATTTTACATTTTAAGTTTTGGTTTAGTGTTTAAAGCTAGTAAACAGTGGAAATCCTAATTTTGAATTTGTTTATGTGGAAGTTGCAACTGAAGTTCATTAGAGCTCCACACAAACATGCAACTGTATTATTCAGGAAAACAAATATAGTCAAGGATCTCTTTTAACACACGGGGGTGTCTTGATTCTTCCGAACTCCCTCTTGCACTGCCTCATTTCCTGTATGTTACTTACCCATTGCCCCCTAGAGCCGATATGCAGGAACTGCTTAACATGCAGAATTACAGATCTATATATTCAACTAACTTGAATATTACACAACTATAAAAAAAACTATAAATGTATCTATAACTTACCAAGCAGACAGTAAGAGCACAAACAGCAGAAAGTAAATGTGTGAAACATTTTCTTCAACAGTTCAGTGGTCTGAAAGTTTCACTCGTCTGAAATCTATGAGAGTCTGCGGTGAAGATGTGTAGAGCAGAAACTAGAGACTGTTAACTTGTGCCAAACTGAATTAGACCACGCCCCTTTATTCAAAACCCCGCCCCCAAGACCTCAAACACGCAAAATGATTGGTAAGAAAGCCTTGAAGTTTTCAGATTAAAAACACCCACTTCTTTTTTTTCTTTACAGGCTGTCAGACATCTGTCAGGACTCTATTTCAGTGATCTGAGGTCAGCTGACTAGTATTACATGTGCTATAAAGAACATAATCATCTCTTTTTCACAAGTTTATATGAAACACTCACAATGATGACAACAAAGATGTTAGAAATTAAATTTAAACTAAAATAAAAGTGGTGAGGGAGTTGGGCTTGTAATCAGAAGGTTGCTGGTTTGATTCCCACACCGGCAGGAATTGAAAGTGGGGATTGTGAATGAACAGCACTCTCTCCACCTTCCATACCATGACTAAAGTGCCCTTGAGCAAGACACCTGACCCCTAATTGCTCCCCTTGTAAGTCGCTTTGGATAAAAGCGTCTGCTAAATGATGAAAAATGAAAAATGAAAATGAAATGTATGTTGGAGTCTTTCACACTTTGAGCTGTTTCTGAATCTGCAGTGGTCATGTGGTACAAAGTGCAGCTGATATCTGTGTATCGATACTCTGGAAAATGAATTAAACTGAAATTGAAACTGTTACTATTCAGAATTTGCAAATATCAAAAAAATCAATATGTATGACACCAGCCATTATATTTAAGAGATTTTACTGAATCTCGACTCAGGATGGCATATGATCATTGTTTTAATATTTTTCTTCCCCTGTACCAAAAATATATTCACATTAAGGTTTTATTAACCTTTATAGAGAGGACCAGAATATTTGTGCCATGTTGGGGGTAGTCGTGGCCTAATGGTGAGGGAGTCGGGCTTGTCACCTGCAGGTTGCCGGTTAGATTCCCATGAACAGCGCTCTCTCCACCTTCGCAACCCTAATTGCTGCCCACTGCTCTGTGTGTGTGTGTTCACTACTCACTGTGTGTGTGTGTGCACTTGGATGGGTAAAATGCAGAGCATCAATTTCGAGTTTGGGTCACCATACTTGACAATACGTCACGACTTTCACTTTTTTCACCTTCACTTTACTAGACGATATTGGCATGACGATATTGCAGGCAGGCCGCGGCCCACAGGTTGAAAACCACTGATATAGAGATTGCAATAAAACTTCGTCCATAATAATGATAGTGATGATAATGATGAACTTTTTACTCAGTATGTAAGAACTTTTTCTTTTAAACATTTTAAGATGATATTCACTGGTTATTGTTGTATACCAATATATATTAAAACTACTAATTAAGTAATAACACTTAAAACGTTTATTTTTATATTTCCAACATTTATTTTCCACTGTGTTACTGTGATTTTATTGGAATAATTGCATTTGTTCACTGATGAAATATGGTTAAAATGCTGGTGAATCTGTGTATTATATTGAAGCTATGAAATGTGAAAGATGAAACCTGAATAAAGCTGTTGATGTGAGCCAATAACTTGTGTTATTGAATATATAACAGTAAAATTAAAAATAATAGTAAAAATAACAGTATAATGTGGTACTTTATTTTACAGTATGTTTAGTTATTTTTAAAGTAATTTTACTGAGGTATAAAATACAGCAAATACTGGATAATTGTTGCCTGTAAACATTGTAATGTGTAAACATTTATTTAGATTTTTAAATTATTTTGCTTATAAACCATAAAAAACAGAATCCAGAAAAAATGAAATAAAATGAAAAACACAGATTTAACAGACTTCATAGGGCCATAAATTATACCTTCCTCTGGAGTTTAATTGTTAGCAAACAAGTTATGTTTATATTCATTCTCAAGATTAAACAAACATGTGGAAAGTAATTTTTCTCCCATGAAATGAATATTGTGAAAAATTGATTTCGTATGACACGGAAAAAAATATTGTGATAGTAGTTTTGGCCATATCGTGCAGCCCTGAGTCTAGTGTTTCAGGACTGTCACAGTAAAAGAAAACCAGGGATGAGAACGGACAGAACACTCCAAAACATGGAATGTGAAAACCTGCAACAGAAACAGATGAACATCGTGGAGTAAGAAATGGTGCATAGAAATATAAAATGACAACAGAAACGTCATGAACATGAACATGCGGGACTGAAGGTGAAGAGATCACAAATCCACATCCACTGTGCCATTTGGGACAAGGTCCAACTTTGTACCACTTCAAAAATAAAATCATTGCTTAGAATTTAGGAGGGCAACAGATTCGTTTTATATTTAGGGAGAAACACAAACTCTCAAACAATAGAACTTGTTGAAGAAATAACCATGTGCACAATATACAGTCTAGTCATTTATTCCAGCCCAAGAGTTTTGACATCAACACAGCATCAGCACGAGTCACAGCCCAATGAACAACATCACTGTTGCGACACACATGACACGCATGCTCACTCAGAGAGGAGACTCAGAGACAGAAGTAGACTTTACTGAACACTCCTCAAACCCCGGAGCTGCTGAAGAAAATGGTTGAAGAAAAAACATTGTTTTTTTTCTGTCTGTGCTTTTGTCATCTGGCTGGTAAGTCACTAAAGTTTGTTTTTTGGTTCTGGTAGTTACTAAAGATCAATCTAACACTATTAAAATCAGATGTGATCTTGCTTTTATTCCCAGATATTACTGTGATAGTCTGGATTCAGGATTGTGATTTCACTTCACAAACAGATTTAGTGCTTTAGTCTAAATAACATTGTGTTTATTAATTTTATTCGTCTCATTGTCCTGTTAAATTAAGACATGAAGCAGAACATCTACTTTCAGTCAGTTTTTCTCATTTTAAGGTAAAAGGTGTTTATATTTTGCCTGTCAGATGTTGTTTGTGTGAAGCTGTAATAACTTCAGATCCACATTTATTAGCTCTTAACACTAAACCAAAACTTCAAATGTAAAATATATGAAGATGTGTGATGTGTTTTGCACCCGGACATTTATTTTCCACACTCCCGTTTTTACATTTAAGTTTTTATCTTTCTATCTTTGCAGTTTGTAATCATTTCAAAACCACTTCAAACTTCAGTTAAAGCTTTAATAAACTTGTGTCTGAGAGTGTTTGTGTTTGTTCCTCAGGTGTGTTTGGTGTTGAACTGAAGTCAGTGATGGAGGGAGATTCAGTCACTCTACAGACTAATGTTACTGAAGTACAGACAGATGATCGGATAAGGTGGAAGTTCGGAACTGAGAGGATTCTAATAGCTAAAATCACTGGAGGGAAGAGTGAGATCCCTGAAGATCTTGATGTGACATTCAGAGACAGACTGAAGCTGGATGAGAAGACTGGATCTCTGACCATCACAAACATCAGAGCTGAACATGCTGGAGTTTATGAAGTTGAGATCAGAATCAGCAGCAGCAGACCAGACTCTACACACAGATTCAATGTTACTGTCCATGGTGAGTAGAGAATTACAGCTCACTATTATAGACTACAGATTTTTGCAGATTAGATAATTCTAATTAAGAAAATTATTCTGTAATGCAAAATTATAGAATTATTTGACATTTCTTCATAATTTAATTCCATATCAAATGTCTGAACATGACACTTCTTACTTCTGGTAGTCATAAATTTCTTACAAAATTCATCTTATTTTTTTTCATACTGTTATAGTTTTTCATATCAAACTTGTAAAGCTCTAAATCAATACGTCATGACAAGAAGAGCTTCAGTTTTTTCTGATCAGAACAGCAGATTACAGGATCATGTTACTTCATTACTATAAAAATATACTTTAATTTTCAAACTTCAAAACTTCCTCCTTAAAAAAACGTACTGAATTTTTTAAACGAAGCAGCAACAAACACTCGATCTCTATGAATCATGTCGGCACAGGACCGTCTCCACAGTAAAACATTGATTTGACCGCTGATGTCCAGTAGATCATGTGATCAGAACAAAACAGCCGTTAAACACAACGGTCTCATTAGGAGCTCAAACAAGATATTTCCCCGTTTCCTGTATAATCGTTAGTCTACTGTGATAACACGTGCTAGATCGCCATTTTAGACTGTTGAAACATCTCAGTTTTTCTCAGTGAGTTTTATCGTATACGACAGTATTCAACAGGTTTCTATTATTCATGTTTAGTTTGAGGAGTTCAGAACCGAACCGGGCCGAAACCTTTTCATTCAGGTGGTCAGAGAAAGGGTGGAAAATGCATTATGAAATTATTCATGAAATAATACAATTATGAGTTTATCCTTACAATAAACTGACTGACTGACACTGCCAAAACACTTTAATAGATCCGTTACAGATTTATTATTTCTCCTCATTCACACACACTAATGAATGTCCCTCTTTAGCTGCTGCAACAACACCAGACCTGCACTCCACATCACTCTCCACATCACTCTCTACTTCACTCTCCACATCACGTCCTCCTTCACGTCTTCCTTCAGATCTTTCAAGCCCACATTTTCTGATAATGCTGATCTCTGCTGCTGCTGGATTTCTGTTCCTGGTGGTTTCAGTCGGGATCTTCTGCATCTACAGGAAACAAAGAAAAACCAACCAACAGGGTGAGTGCTGCTGACACGTCTGTAAAAATATATTAAGTATTGTAATAAATAAGTATATTATTTTAAAGTACAGCTCAAATAATGTACATGCGTGATGAACTGATGTGATGTTGTTGTTGTCAGTTGAGACCGGTGAGGAGATCACTTACGCTGATCCCACATTCTACAAAAGACAGAACGGTCAGAACGCACAGAAAACGGTAAGATCGCGTCATCAGTTTCATTCTCAGCAGTCACATTTAGATGTGTTTAGTGTTTCTCTGTATATGGGTTTGCTTCCTGATATTTTTTAAATTAAATTAAAAACAAATAAAACGACTTATTTTGATTATTTGGAATCAAGTCAAGTGAAAGTGCCTTTAGGCCGTGTGTCCACCGCACTGTTTTTTTCCCGAGGCTAGCCTATTTTTCCAATTGTTTTCAATGGGAGTGTAACTCCTCGAACCCGGGTCTAACAAGGAGGCTAAAAGCTGCAACTTCAAGCGTCTGTCACTAGAGCGTCTCTCGAGGTCAGAGGAGTGAGCTTTACTCGCACAGCAACTACGAGCTCGCCTCCGTTACAGGAGCGCTGGATTTATAAAGCGTCAGGAGTGTAAAGAGGCGCCGAATGTCTATTTTATGCTGATGCATGAAGCGCTCAAAGTTTTTGGCTGGTCACAAAGTTGAATATTGTTAAAACGCAGCGCTCATCACTGTCACTTTGTACCCAGCCGTCCACAGGAAGAGGGGTGGGACAAATCCAACACTGAAGAACCGCCACATTCTGTACAACAAACCTAATAACACAAAATAATTTAAATCAAGAGCCAGAGCAAATACTTCACATTGTAGCAACATTTTTGTATAGAAACAATACAGAAACAAACTAACTATCTGTGAAATGAGGCACTAGTAACACGTCGCAGATATTCTGCATCACAGGAAGCAAAGCCTCAAGTGAAAAAAAAAAAACTGCACTGCCGAAACGTTTGAAGCAGAGCGTCAGGGGCCTGTTTCAATACAACCAACTCTGAGCGCAGACTTTGAGTCTCACTCAATGACTATAACAGTTTAAGACTGATCTGAACACACTCCATGATTTTAATGCTGACTGCAAACACACACTAAATGTAGCTGGTGTGTTTGGACGTGATCGGTCAGAAGTGGGTTGTTTGCACATGACGAAATGCAGCTGGAGGGCAGGAAGTGATTTTTCTATACAGGAATATATTTTACATTGTTTATGGTTGCTCAAATCGATCAAACTGAGAAACTTTACGCAACTTATCTTTTTTAAACTTTAAAAGTTGTCGCCTTTAATAGCGTTTTGTGTCAGCTGATGCTGAAATTAATATGGAATCTGCTTATCTTTTTGTTTTTGACTTGGATAAATGTTCACATTCGTCATGGTGTTGTTTGCAGGAAGATTATTGCGTGATCATTTGGTGTTTTTACTGCAGTTCTGTTCAACATGTTGATCCGGTTACTGTCACGTGCTGAGTGTGCACTAATTCAGCCATTATATGGTAGAAAATGTCAAAAAAAAGTTGGGAGAATGTAGATGTAACTAGTTTTAATGTTGTCTTGTAAATATTCACTTTCCCATATGGTCACGGAGGGTCACATTCAGCAGACAGACTGTATTTTTGGTATTTATTTCAACAAATGACAACCAAATCAAACTAATAGAAGCTCGTGAACAGTTTTGAAGAGGCTGGAATCACATTATGCTCCTTCACAAGCTGAGTGAGAGTCAAACTCCCAAATGTAATGTTAATTATTCACCAAACAACAAACAAAAACACTCAGCTATGTGCTTATTTTATTGAGTGATGGGCAGTTTCAACCAGACATTATTAGATTCGCTATAAAAAAAAAAGAAAAAAAAGTGACGCAGTACTTCTTTAACAGTTAAACAGCAAGTCCACCCAACTTTTCACACGTCGAAAAAAAGAAAAGAAAATTCTAGAAAGTTTGTTCAGGCAGCCTGATTCGAACATGTTCAGCTCATCCGTCCACACTCCGCCCCCATGACGGGATTAATGCTCATAGTATTCCCATCCATAAGTATTATATTCTAGACCTTTTAATTAGAGCTCTGGAAAACTGCCAGTCCATGAAACCTTTTCCTAAAATATCCTCATTCTTCCTCCCCATTCTTAAAGAGATTCCATAATAATAATAATAATAATAATAATAATAATAATAACAACAACAACAACAACAACAACAACAACAACAACAACAACAACAACAACAACATGACAAAATGTGGAGAAAGTGAAGCGCTGTGAATATTTTCCGGTTGTATGTTTTGATTACGGCTCTGAATCCAATCCGGCCGAAGTCTTTGACCAAAACGTGATTTTCTCAGCTTTTTTCGTTCAAAATGTTATTTTTTGATTAAACTTACCTACATTAAAGCATCGATTAAAACACAATGAATGAAGCTACAATAAAACGGAAGATTTCAAAAGTGTTGAGGACGACTTGTGATACATGAAGACTAAAACCCTTTCACCTCGATGATGTACAGACTGGTTTCATAGATTATTTTTGATGATTTCACCAGATGAAATGCATGTGTAACTACATATTCACAGTACGATGAATTCATTGGTTTATTTGGTAGCATTGCACAGAATGATTATTATAGGATTGAGTATCACACAGATGAAGCACAATCTCCACCTTCTATAGTCCATCTAGCTCACAAACTACAACCAGGACATCCACTCCGACAAGATCACCTGAACCACATGCTCGCATCGTGCAAATGAACGACAGAAAACCTGTAACGAAGGAGTGCGTGACAACACGGGTGCAGATCCAAATGCAACCTTTATTGTAACGGGTAGTCAAACAGGAAATGGTCACAGAACAATAAACGGTGTAAAGCAGAGGATCGGCAGAATCGTGGTCGTTAGACGGGCTATACGTCGAGACAGGCAGCATATGATCACAGACCAGTAAAACAAAGTGATGGTCAAAAGGCACGAAGATAAACAATCGTGGATGCCAGGAGAAAGGCAGGGTAATAACCGGAAGACTAGACAGGGATAAACGCTCAGAAATGACACCACAGGGAAAATCAAGAGGATGTGGATGGTGTAGTGTGCTTATATGGTGCAGATAATGAGCTGCAGCTGGTGAGGTGATCAGTGATTAGGTGTGGGGCTTCTGCCTGAAATGAGTGAGTGGGTGTGTAGTGCATTGTGGGAAGTGAAGTCCGGGAGTGAATGCGCATGCGTGTGTGTGTGAAAGTCCAAGGTGAAGTGCCCTCTAGTGGTTCTCACGGGCACTTCAGCTGACGATCGTTACAAAACCATTGTGAATTTGGTTTGCGAGCAGCTCACGCCTGAATCTACCACTAATGAATCCGTAACCAAAGGCACTTACAATTAAAAAAAAACCACGTTTTTCCACGTTTTACTAAAACTGGCCTTTTTTTTTTACTAAACCTGGCAATCAATACTGACAATTTGTTTCTTTGCATGTTCTGTGTTTTCTTTCTTTTGAACAGGAGGATGACGTGATATACGCAGGTGTCGTCACCAGACGATAATTCAATTTTCTGATGCTTTTTCCTCAATGTTCTTATCAAAAGGCTTTTCATGCACACTAGAGATGTTATTGCAGCAAAGGGGTTTAAGATTCAAAAGAGCTTTAGTGTATTGTACCGTACTGTTTTCTGAAGAGCGCATGTGGAAGAGATGCTGAAGCAGCTCAGATGTTTGTGTGAAGCCGATCACAGATATCAGTCATTGTTTGTGCAGATTAAGATCATGACGTTAACGCCACATTTCTGAACACTGCAAAAAAAAACAATTTCTTAAATGCATGTAAACTCAGGAAAATAATGTTACTTTTTAGTTGCGTTTTGCGTAATTTTTTCTGATTCTTGTGATCCTGCATGTTAATTTGTGTTTCAGTTATAGTAAAGGTTAAAAGAACAGCTGAGCATCATGGGACATTAACTGGATTTTGTTCAAGAGTTTCTCAGTTTGAACATCACTTTAGATTTGAGTTTCCTCTGAGCTCTTAAAACCCTCATGAAGATTCTCAACAAGCCCAAAACCACATTTATCATGAACTGAATTTAGCACCAAATTTGGGGGAGACAAAAAGTTACAAAGACAACATAAAAAAGTAAAACTTAGTGGCATCATAAAACCTAAAGTTCATAACTGGGACTGATGTGAGAGTCACCAGGGAACGGCTCAGATATTTGTTCACAAGAGTTTATTTTGAGCAGGGTATTGTTCAGCTTTACTCTGTATGTTCAGGAATTTTATATGTTTCAGCAGCACCTTCAAATCAAGTCACTGATCGATATACATTAAACTGCAGAATACATTTCATTTTGTGATAAATATTAGCAGCAAACTGATGTTTTTTGTGTATTTTCTCAGCATTGTATTCAACAGACTCGAACCACAGAAGGCCTCATTTTTTTAGATCTGGAAAGAAATGTGGGTTTATCTGTCAGTTAGAGAGCTTGTGTTGGAGACTATGGTTTATTACTGGACGTTTGTGGTTAATGTGCATCTGTCTTGATCTGAGAACAGTGTGAGTGTGTATCTGTGAATCAAGAGTGGCTGAAGAACTTCCTCAATTTTACTTCCTCTTTATGCACAACAACATTTTACTGCAAAATGGACTTTTACAGAATGGAAAGTGTTTGACTAAAATAATCTGAGATCTTACTGTGTGAATGTGAAATATTAATGTCATATACTATGTGTATGAAATATAATATTAATATTCAGCATGCATCTCTCTATATATCCGTGACCTTATACTCATAAACTCACGTGATGATCCTGCAGAGATAAGAAGTGTTAGTTTCAGCAAGTTATTTGCAGCTCAAGCAACACTTCGATATTTCTGAGAAGTTTCCACTATTCTTATCAAGATGCCCTTTTTTGCGAAGAACACATCATGTTGATCTGTGAGTGTCAAAGACACAAACAAGTGAACCATTTTAAAAATAAACGCAATGCCTTATTAACTGCCAGTTTCATTATTTATTGTGCTTGTGATATTTTGGGTTTATCATGCATAAGTGATGATTTCTCTTGTTTTCATGCATTGAGGAGTTTCTTACTAAAACTGATGTTTTTTCATTAGCATAATTGTTGCTTTAAGGTCATGTGACATACAGTGTCACTACAGTTACATTACAGTGACTTTTCCAGTTTTCCATCACTAGCATGTAGCATGACATCTTCATGTCACGTGACTGATCGCTCTACATTAAAACTTCCTTCAGCAGACGATTTATTCTATCAAAATACTTTAGTACCATTTAATAACCATCACTGGAAAGAGATGCTATTTGCCTGCAAAACTGTATATTTACAGTATGTAACCACAGGGCCTAACAAGGCTAAAGCTAACCAGCTAAACTCTGACTGTCATGACACCGTTTGCTCACTGTTGGATTTGCGCCCTCTAGTGTTCAAAACAACAATTTACCTCAAACAATAGCAGTACAGTTAATAAATGGGGCGCTGTAAATAGATTAGTAAGTCACAGATACTTTCAGTATTTTCTTGTATTGTATTTATTTATTTTACATATGCTGTAAAGAGTCAATCACATATAAGTTCAGATTAAAGATCTTCATCACTGACAGACAATGTGTTTGTCTGGTTTCAAATGACATTCGGTAAAGATTCACTTCATTCAAGGTTCTTTTGGATCTCAGGATGTTCTTTATCATGTTTCTATTGAAAAGCTGCTCCAAACGATTCATTTTGTCCGACTTTAAAGGGATAGTTGACTCCAAAAAAAGAAAGAAAATTCTGTCACTCGCCCTCAAGATGTTCTAAAAACAAACATGTATGAATTTCTTTCAGAAGATATTTTGAAGAATGTCGGTAACCAAACAGTTGATGGGCTCATTTGACTTCTATAGTAATTTTTTCCATACTATGGAAGTCGGTGGAGTTTGATTCCCAACATTCTTCAAAACATCTTTTGTGTTCAGCAGAAGAAACTCACACAGGTTTCGAACAACTTTAGGGAGAATAAATGAGGACAAAAAAAATAATAATTTTGAAGTGAACTATCCCTTTAATGAATCATTCAGACTGACTGGGAAATCGATTCAAAACATTCTTCTAGCCAACACGTTTGGGCAATTCATTCAAAAGAACCGACTCAAATGAGTGATTCATTCACGAATGAATTGGTTCTAATTCCAAACAGCCGACAGAAAATATGATTGCCGAAATAATGAATAGCCTGTTCTTTTTTTATTTTTAAATGGCGATTGAGTGTGATTTGCAGTGCAGTTTAAAAAGAAAGTGCCTTCATACTAATTTATTACTATAGACGATCCATAACAGTTTTTGAATTGAATGAATTGCTCAGGAATCAAGTAACAACCATTACAAACGATGTATGCCAGTTCTGCGCTTCACAATGCCAAAAGATACAAGAAATACATAATTAAAATTGTTATCAAAGTTCAATGAGAAATTTAAAACAATAACATTTTCAAGCAGTAGAGCTCGGAAAAATGAAGTTAAACCCGAAATGAGTCAGGAAAAAGCGTAGAGGCACACAAATAATCACCTCGAGGAATCCAGATGGCGCCAAACTCCTCGTGAAGATCTCCACCTGCTCCAGTTGTGGAGTAAAAGTCACCTGCCGAGATGTTGCTTGCTAACGCGGTCACTAGGGTGTTCTGTGTGGTTGCTAGGTGGTTGTTTACCAGTCTAAAATACCAAATCAACTATGAAATTGCTCGGGTCCGTCATTCGACCGAAGTCTGTGGGAATTTTTTTTATCTGTTTATCGTCCGCCAGGTGAAAATCGTAAACGTGATCACTCACTTGCAAATTATAACTGAAGTTGGTTTGACGTTGGAAATTCTTAAATTTAGGGACCGTCTCTAAAGTTACAAACGACATTGTTATGCACGGTTATAACTTAAAGGAATAATTTACAGTCATGAAACCAACTGTAAAATGTTCATCTATGTGTCAGCTATCTTGAAAACCTTTTATATTTTTGATATTTACTGAAATAAACTGTCAAATCATGTAAATATTGCTATTTTTCACTACTGTATATGGGCTCATACATAAATATGCCACAATTTAAAGCTAAAATTAGCCATTTTTACACATGATTTGACCGTTTATTTTAATAAATATCAAATATATAAAAGATGATTACTTTATAGTTGGTTTCATGACTGTAAATTATTCCCTTCAAATGTTATTGTTGTTATAACCGTGCATAACAATGTCGGTTGAAACTTTAGAGACGGTCCCTATTTTTGAGAATTTCAAACGTCCAACGTTAATATATATAAATATATATTAAATTTAATGTTAATTTGCCCACCTCACAAAGTGATACCTTCTAACTCTGGCTAAGAAAAGTGCAATATAACGCCGCTTAATCGGATTTACAGCTCATGCGGAAGTTTTTTATTATTATTAAAGTTCACAACTTTTGTTGGCGAGCTTCAGATACATGTGACGTCACAAGAACATGGCGGCACGCTGTGAGATTTAATAAACTCATGAAAAACATTCTCTTAAACAAATAAAATTGATCAAATATGAATACAATAAATTAATTTATACAATACATTAAAACCGCTCACGTTTGCGGAATCAAGTGTGTGAAATCTGCTAAATGACCGTTTCTGTTGATAACGGTACAAACACAACAACAACAACAACAACAACAACAACAACAACAGTGCTAGCAGAGTTTGTCCGCTAGGATTCGGTTTCTAGGATCATTTGCCACCCAGAAATTAAACTAGAATTAGAGGGAAGAATCATATTCTGTAATGTCCTTCTTACACAGGCACTATTTCATCATATCAAGGATGTTAGAAGTTAAAAATAATAATAATAATAAACTTTTTAAAAGTAATTAGCATTGAAAACATAAATTTGGTGAATTCAGGTTGATTGAGACACTCAATGGGATCATCTCAATGGCAAAAAGTTTCCCAATTACTCTGAATTCACCCTGATTTACTATATATTACTTAATATGACCTCTTCTTACACAATCTTTCTGATACCACCATACATTTACTGTTGTAAAACAATAATAATTATAATACCTGTTTGATTTTTCCATTGTGAATTGCACTAAGAACAAAACATCCCTTGTTTGAAATGGCCTGGCATGAATCTTGAGTCGGAAAAGCTTATATGTGCAGAGATTTACAAATAAAGTGAAGGGCGTCTGGGGTCAATGAGAATCAAACCCACAACCTTCAGGTAAGCAGTCTGACTCTCCAACCATTGGGCCATAACTGCTGATTCAGTTTCACAAAATACAACACACATTATTACTAGAGACGATTGATCTTACTGATATTTACATCTTTCTACTTGGATCATCAGCAGTAAATTGATTTAACTGATAAATGAAGCCATCTGGTGGATTTCTGAGGCATTACAGCATTAAAGCACTGTGAGCTCAACCCTCACTAACATGAGTTTCAGTAACTGGATCTGAACTCTTGGAAAAATGCATTGGTCATTATAGGAATTACCTGTTTCGACCGCAGAACTTTCCACTCCCATCCGCAGTTTTATGTGATTGCACTGTAAAATGTAATAAGTTGACTTTACTTAGAAAAAGTGAGGAAACCGATTGCCTTAAAATTTCTAAGTAAAGTAGAGTATTAATGATTAGTTGGTGTAACTTAACACAATTTGTAGAAACAAATTGTTAATCAAGTATAGTTAAGTACTGTTGACTTAAAATCATTGTTTGAGTTAACTTTCTATTAGTGTTCACATTACTAGGAAAATATTAGGAAACCGATTGCCTTAAAAAAACTAAGTAAAGTGAAATAGGAATATTATGTTGTACTTACAAAAGCTTAATAAGTATAGTTGACTTACACGTGAGTTCTAGTGACTAAAAAAGAACTGTAGAGTGTACTTGATAATTTACTTTAAATAAAATTTGTTACCATTATTGTGTTTAGCATGCTGAATGTTGAAGTCTGTGTGACACAAGTGTAGTCAATTACAAAATATTGTCACAAATTTAGAGGAATTGTATCAACCCACTTAAAAATTTCACCAACTGTTCGTACGTGTTTATAAATGCTACTATTAACTTAGTAAATGATCATTACTTGGTATAAAATATGATATCACATCATTCATATATAACCATATATGTTAAATTCATATTTTAATAATATATGAATATATATTATTCATATATATATATATATATAAATTGTGAAATTCAGTCACATATGAATATATGACCTGTGTATTCTTGTTGCATCACTGCAACAAATCAGAATACAGATATAAATATATAGAATTGTAAATGAAGTGCCCAAGCAAACGAAACACCATCCACCATAATGGTTAGTCCAAAATAAAACATTTTAGGAAAATTTAAGAAATCAGCTTATGTGATGTTCTCTCAAATTATTCAGTTGAATTGACAATTAAACATTTAAGATGACTTTGGCAAATCAGTGAATTCAAACAGAGACAGATAACTGCCGAAGTGGAGGAAATGGGGAAGAGTCTATTAAGAAAAGCCCCGCCTCAAAACTCTTTTTTTTTTTTTTTTTGCTTGACAAAGTGGTACTCAAACCAATCAATTAATCTTTACTTGGGATTTATGAGTAAAACAAGACATAGTATGTGAATAGTCCAGATTACTAGAGTTTTGCAATTAAGTTAAGACATTAAGTAAAGTTAACTAAAAAGTATGAGTTAAAATCACTATTGGATTTTACAGTGTGTGGTCTCACACTAAACTTTAGTCAATCTGGCTCTAGAGCACAAGAGAATTGAATCTGGCAATGACAAACATTCATTTGAGAGAAGTCCACATCCATTCCTACACACTACTGAAGCCGCTGGTCGTCTCACTTTCACACACTGAACAAAGCAGACAACAGCAGCCAGAATATAATTTATTCACAATTTTATTTAGTGAAGTGAAGCAAATGTTTTGCATTAGTCATTAAACAGCAAATACAAAATTCCCAGCTGAACCTTCTCTAATAAAATAATTACAAACATTAACGATCAGAAGACAAATCAATAAACTCACACAACGATGATGAATCGTCGCTCATATCAGACTGTTCACATTTACGTCAGACGGCAGATTTAAAGCAGATAACACGAAACAGAGATGAAATAAGTGCAATAAAAATAAGGCACAGTTTGCATTAGAATGTAAGCAGATAGAAATAAATATGCAGATAACTCCTGAAATCACATCAAACTTTGTAGAGCAAAACAGTCAATGTGGCAGAAAGTGTCACATGTCATTCTGATATCGTCTATACGTGACTTTTCTCATCAGATATTTTGGCTAATGATTGAAGAATGGTGTAAACTGGGTCATCCAGAACGAGTGACAGGAATGGAATGTGAGATTCAGGGGATTTAAGAGAGGAGAAATCTGATTCATGTTTAATAATGTTAATGTTACATTGATTTCGTGAGGCTGTGGAAGAGTTTTTCTTCTCCAAAGGAGAGTCTGTGTCCTCTGGCTCATTTCTGCTCCATGTAGTGGAATCTGACAAAAAACAAAAGATATTAAGAGACAGATTCAATTAAAAATGAAAAACATGAGACTCAAAACCAGTGTTTTTGGATGTACAGAAGAGAATTTTGACCGATTAAATGTATCACGCAATATTATTTTTTCATAACAGTGAAGAATCCACTCAAGATTGGAAAATCACTGGATATAACAGACAAACACAAAATCAATACAATATTACTGATGTTGAGAACTTTTTTCCTTAATATCTCAAGTTAGTCTTTTTTAGGGAAACCGATTTTGATCTGAAAACTATTTAAACTGATCAGATCTCTTCAAATAAATTCAGTTCTTGAACTGATTTCACGGCATCATGAGGATTGAGATTGATACGACAAAAGAGCAAAAGGTTTTCTGGCATCTTTCAGTCTCACAGGACACTTTCTCATGATCAGAAACAGCTCTCTGCAGTGAAACAGTTTCTATACACAATCCTTCATCAAAATTCACACATTTCTAAAATAAGAATAAATGTTGATAATGATAATAAATGAATGTATTACAGCGAAAGATGTGAGTTACTTACCGGAGACAGTCAATATGTCACAGAAGCTCATACTGAAGAAACACAGAAATATGGAACATAAATTAGAACAACAATAAAAAAAACAACAACTAATCATTTGCTCAATATCTGCCTCCTGCTTTCTGTTCATTAATCTTCATAATCGGTCACATCACTGCCATCTTTAATATTTGAGCAACCGAAATTTATAATACAGTATTAAAATTAAGTATCACATTTTTAATTTTTGAATTAAAAAGTATCAAAAGTGGTAGGCCTGTTTGTTAAAATTGTTAATGCACTTATACTAACATGAGCTAAATATTTCTTTTTATTATCTTACATTAACGAAGACTAATAAATACCATAACAAATGTACTGCTAATTGTTAGTTAAAGCAATAGGAAACATTGTAAAGTGTTACTACCTATATTTTATATTATGTATTTTGTGAAAATTTAACTATTTTCAGTGTAGTAAAATAGTCGGCCTACACGGGGTTTCAACCATTTCATTATCTTGAAGACATTTTTCGTTTTGAAATGAGCAACTGTCAGAAAAGTGCAATAAAAATGGCAACTATTCTGCAGAGTCTGTTTAGTGCTGCATCTCATGTCATCAATGAGAAGACGAACCCACGTTCATGTGAGAAAGCAGAGAAGCTACTTTTCATAAAGAAGAACCTGCCACTTTTCCTGAAGAAGAGGCTTATGTCTAGGACAGTTATTGATTTGTTGTGGGTTCTTCCACATTTTTTGCACTATTCGATGCACATTTGTTGTTTTAGACATACAGAGGGCTTCAAAGATGGCCAAATAAAAATATATTTTTTATTTTACTAATTTATTTATTTTAAGTTATATCGTGCTTTGTGTGTATAATATCTGCTGGAATGTTAAAAAAATGTTCAGTGTTAAATAAATATTTTGAAAGTATATTTTTGTTATTTGATTTAGTTCTCTGAAAAGCAACACAAAATGGTAAAAAGCAAATTTTTACTATTTAATTATTGTAATGGTGAAAAAATAGGCAAAATAAATGGAAAAAATTCGGGTTCGGTTTTCGGCATTTCATTATTGTTCGGCTTCGGTGATGCTGTTGGTCATTCAGTGTCAAATCAACCAAATATCGGAAACTTCCCCAGCTCAAATTTTTGATTTAGTTAATATTTTTATCTCCAGAAAGACAAACATACATAGTGATGAAAGCCAAACGTTAAGGGTGCGTTCACACTTGTCATGTTTGGTTGGATTAAAACGAACCCTGGTGCGATCGCTCAGTCAGTGCGGTTCATATGTGAACGCTCCCATCCGAACCCTGGTGCCGACCGAGACCGCTAAAAAGACGGGTCTCGATCCGCTTCCAAACGAACTCTGGTGCGGTTCCATTGATATATGAACGCAACACGGACCAAAAACATGTAAACGAACCAAAAACAGGACGTGATGTCACAAGATGCGACGCTGCGTCAGCTGATTTGACGCCGCGGGAAGATCGGCGTATCCAAAATGAGTCGAGGGCAAACGTGGAGCGACGAGGAGGTGAAGTTTCTGTTTCTGTGTACAACGGAGGAAATCCTGCTGCTGTTTTGAATGTTTTGAACATTTTATGAGCTCTTCGTGAGCTGGTAAAAATAAAGCATATGTACACGCATAAAACGATGGCGTTTAATCCAGAACACAGCGTTGTTTTGAATGTTCGGTAAGCGAGCTCCATCAAGAAATATACGTCATAAAACCCGACCAATCAGGTCGTGACCGTATCCCTATGCCTTTGGTTCGGTAACTTAAGGTTCGCTGTTAAAAAAAATGCCAGTGTGAACGCTAAGAGGACCAGGACTATATGTTTTGTTTTTTGTTATTTGGTCCGGACCAAACCAACCAAACTAAAAGTGTGAACGCACCCTAAATGTACATGTACTGAGTAATCCACTAAGTCAATGTACCAATCTCTGTGTAAAAATGAAATAATGGTGCTGCCATCTTTCTAAAGTCATTTTTACACCCCTGTAAATTGGCTTCAAATCTCAGGTGAAAATGTTCATTTTCACCCCCTTCAACAAAATAGTGTATTACTGAGTAAATATACATCTGTGACATTTAATATTCTGACTTCTGGTTGAGTTGACACAGAATGATCCCACAGGATGAAGAACAACCTGAACAAAAAACACACAAAGGTTTAAACCTGATTAAACGGCGCAATATTTTTCTCACGCTGTGTCAGCTGTAATACTTACACATTTGTGCCTTTTTAGTGTAGCCGTAATAAATGCCACCAACAACTGCAGCGACTCCTGCAAGAACACCAATAACTATCCCTGCAATCGAACCTGGACCCAGAGCTGAATCTGAACCTGGAACAACTAGAGCGAGACCAGCGTTAATAACACTGACAGTGAAGGACATCACAGACCTGAGAACAGAGAACAGACGCTTCAACCGTGGAGAAAAGGCTTTTTCATCAGATTACTGGAGTACGTTTTTGCAAGAAAATACAATTTTAGATTTTCCACCACAAAATGCCACAATTCAATGGATTCTTCGCATTTCATTTGTGAAATTACTAGGAATTTCTGAGTGAGAATTGTTTTTTTTTAAGCGTGGTTCACCGTCAGTCTGTATCAGGTGACGGATCCCGTTCTGCGTGTAAATGAATCACTCGTGTAAGTCTATTTCCGTATTTTTGTTGTGGAACAACACCTATTTGCATTTGAATCATCATTGAAAGATTGATCTGCAGAGTGAATTTCCTCAAATTGAAGTCTTTACACAATTCTGATCAACAGGGGTTCGAATACACAATTCACACATTAAAACCTCAGAAACAGACTTTATGTTTTAGATTGGTGTGAACTGGTCCTTATTTGGAACTGAAGGTTTTTGCCCAAATTTCAACCAATTTTTATTTTTAATGCTGATAGGCATTAATAGCCTTATTTTTTCACTGTGACAGTGCAGTGGGGCTGATGACTAAACCAACTGCACATTATAAGAGATGTTAGATATAGCAGCCTATAACAAACAGATGCTTTGAGAATGTAAGAAACACTGGAGACCAGCAATATCCACAAAAGAGTCGTTTTAGAATTATGAGGGCATGTTTTGTCAAAAGTCTGGTATTACGCACTTAAGCTTATTATTAAAATGTTTGTGTGCAAAATAAACTCCACCTGAGATCTCATACAGTTTTGACTCTCAGTCTTTTTGTCTCATTAAGGAAGTTTAACACACTCAATATTGAAAACAACTGAACGATTATTTGGAAACCTCCTTTTCTCATCTTTGATTAGATTGAACTGTATTGAACAGCAGCTCAGAGACAAAGAAACACAGATATTCTTAGTTATCTATAGTGGAAAAATTCAACATCGGATGATTTAGACCGAATCATGTCTGAATTCATTTATCCCCAGAACTTAAATAAATCTGTCCTGTAATAATGAAGCAGTTGGAATAAATAACAAATGATCGATCTGACATTTTTCTTGACAGGCAGATGGTTAGATAATAACATTATAATAACTATGTAAATAACATTATTACTAAAAAAAAACCAAAAAAAAAACATACTCACCAGTGACACTAAATGTCTTCTCTGAAGACGTGCTGCTTCTGATCTTTAGTTCATATTCTCCAGAGTCTGTGGTTTTGGTGTTTGTGATCTTGAGATCTCCAGTCGGTTTGTCCACCTTCAGTCTGTCTCCGAATGTTCCATCAGTTCTATCTGTTACTGTGATCACACCGGCTGAACTACTGACTCTAAATAAAAGTATTCCATTGAACCTCCACTCTATCAGATCACTACCCTGTATTTGAACACCAGTGGGTAGAGTGACTGAATCTCCCTCATTCACTGACACTGACTTTCCAAACCCACCTGAGGAACAAACAAACAGTTACCCAGCCAATAAAACACGTGCCATCAGGGATGTGCTAATATATTTAGTTCAACTAAAGCCTATGTGTCTTCTTTAAATATTACTGTGATTATTAAGCGTTGTAGTCATTGTTGTTGAACAATATATTCAAAAAGATAGAGTGCACTTTTTTTTAATAAACTCAGCAGGGAAAATAAAGTAGGCCTATGGAAAAGAAATTGCGCGTAAAACGAAACCGAAAGTACTGCAGCCTCTGTGCTCAAAAACGGACTTACCGATCGCGAATAAAGGGAACAGAACCAGTATGAGTGTGTTCTTCATCATGTAGAGTTGTGTGAATATATCCGTAGAGTTATTAAAGTCCTGATTGTTCGTCAGAGATGGTTTCTGGGCCGCACCCTACACGATATTACACGAGACGACTGACAGAGACAAAACCAATTACAATACAGACTATATTTACAATGAATATCATTTATCAGCGAATCATCGCGATGATTTCTGCTATGCTGAAACATACAAATCTTTTCATTTTCAAGAGCATCAGAAAAGCGCACTCCTTTAGTTCTGCATGTAAAATGGCCGAACCGTCCGCTTGTTTGAATCGGGCACGTGCTCACAGCGCCGTCTAGTGATTGGGCGATTTCGAAACATGACGGTTAACAGGCAGTGAAGTTGTTTTCTCACTGCACTATCATCATGCAGTGACTTTAAAAGCAGCGTTTGCGCTCGAAGGTACCTCACAAAACTGATTTCGGACAGACTTCTAAGGATAGATGTGGATATTTAAGTAGCTACTATAATAGTATTGTATTTTTCCTCAAGAAATGACATCAAAAGTACAAAACAATGGTCAAAAGCGAACATTTACACGCAAACGGACCACCAACTGCAACTTCAGACGCCATCTTTATTTTTAGCTCAACTGTCACAGAATGGAAAGAACAAAACAGGATATCAAAGGCATTGAAGGAAAAATCGATCAGATGAAGGTATCTCAAGAGACAGGAAGTGAAGCTAACTTTGGGTTCATGTCTTCCTACCTTGCATTTTCAGTTTTCTGATGCAGCAACTGCTTCATGAAGCTTCGAAAACTTTCAATGTTTTGTTTGAGGCAGGGGTAACTGCAGCTTGGAGTAATGGGTGTGTCTAACGGTAGGGGTTGTGCCGAACGGTTTCTTATTGGTCAAGGAAGCTGCCTGTTCTACATAAAGGCGAGCCGTACTCTTAAATCACTATTGGCCTGCGGAAAGCAATAAATCCAACATAATACTATACAACCGAATTCTATTCTTTTAATGTAAAATCTCTGTGTATTGGAAATATCTGTGTATTGGACCAATATTGAATTTATTTCACTTAAGATGTGATTTTATACATTTATAGACGTTTTAATTAGACATTGATATGGTTAAAGCAGTGTTTCTCAAACTTTTTCAGCCCAAGGACCACTTTATCTTCCAATTTTTTTTCTGAGGACCACCTAACAGAATCCCACTCTAACACGCCCCCCAAAAACAACAAAATAGGAAGGATAAACTAAATTTAAGTTTAATATGAAACTGTTTCAAGTGAAAAGCTAATTATTCAAACACAAATGCAATAATATGATCCATTTTTTTCGTTATTAAAACACACTGATCAGGGCTCCAAACTAACTTTTCCACTGGTTGCACTGGTGCTACCTATTTTGTCAGTTGGTCGCACCTTTTTTGCTACAACAATTTTAATCAATGCATGCTTGATGAAGATTCGTCTTAATCTTAAATATATTAAATCACAGTGGCTGATGGCCGATATAAATCTGGCATATAGGCCTATGTATAATTTACATTTATTTTAAATTATATTTAATAAATTGGAAATATTAAAAGTATGAATAATCGAAATATTATATATATATATATATATATATATATATATATATATATATATATATATATATACAGGCGCGCAGATGGCACTAGGGACGGGGGGGACATGTCCCCCCCAAATTCATAGTGACCCGATCCGTCCCCCGCCCTCACTATCCCTACGAGAGGCGACAAAAATCGATAAAACAGGATTAACCGGTGTTTGCACTCTCTCTGAGTGACGCCGGGGCGCGAACCTTTTTTTTCCAAGTACTGTAGGGGAAGGTCCCGCCTTTTTTCGCCTCCTAGGGTCTCCTTCTATTGGGTAGGTGTAGGATAGCAAATCGGAGAGAGCTCTCCTAGCCAATCAGAGGCGACAAAGGCGGGACCTCGTGCCTGTATGAGCGGTAACCATAGTGATCATATACAATTTATGACTGAGCTGAGTCGGTGATTTTCTGAACTGAAAAAAATCGACTGCAAATGCCTCATAAAGGCAATGAAGAGACAAAAAACAATCACCTCGTTTTTTCAAAAAACAAACAATGTAAGTATCCTATGCCTGTTGACTTTCCCAGATGTGGCAGATTAGATTTGTTAAGGGGAATAACTAGTCTGACAATAATGGCAAGAAGGCTTTTGCACTTTATTTATCGTCAGGAAATAATGTTTTATCTTATCATTTAACCCATTGTACTGTATAAATGGACTGAGGTATGTTCACTGTCGTGTAAGCCACTATAAAAATAATTATAAGTAAATTTGTGTGTAAACAACAAATAAAGGCCTACATAAACTTTTGACATCTTCTTATAGCAGGAAATCATGTTTTTTATTATACGGAGCAGCGGAGGATATAGATTCTTAAATTATGGACTATGAAAAACATTTCTTAATGTGTCATACATCATTTGAGAGATAATTCTAACCTATAAATTGCAACAAACTTGTAACACATAAATTAATTTTTTTAGTTATTGTTTTTTGCACATAGGTTCTTTTTTGTTCATAATGATAGACTTTGTATGCTGAGATAAGCAAATGTTTAAATAAAACATACTTTGCTGAAGACATGAAGTTTTGGTGGGTGATTGGAGTCAAATAACAGTCTGATCATGAATTGCTAATGGTGATCATGAGGCATTTGTTTACTTTTGTTCATTGTTGTTTATCCATGATTTCAAACAGTGGCGGACTGGAACAGTAAATCAGGCCAGGAATTTGACTCCACCCCAGGCCACCTCTGCTGCTGCAGTCACCATCACCAGATTCATGTGTCCACCAGCCTGCTAAACTTATAGGGTAACCCTGATAGTTGATGTAACAGGTAGACGACCATTCATAATATGAATGGATAAATAAATAAACCCTCAAAAACTCACTAGGAATACCATCTATACTACCACACCAAAGACAAATATAAACTTGGCTTACACATTTTAAGAAGGGATAATAAAAGATACATATTCACATGTTAAAATATTTATATTTTATATACTTCCAATGCTCTATGTATCCCCATACAGTATATAAAGCCATGTGCTAGTTTGTCTTTAAGATGCGCTTTTAAAACTTCTATCATTATATATATATATATAGCCTATATATTTGTATTATTTTTTTTTTTATAAAGAATAGATTTTATCTATTGTAAGTTGCTTTGGATGAAAGCGTCCATCTGCCAAATGATTAAGTAAATGTTAGGGGTGGAACAGTTCAACTTTTTCACGGTTCGGTTTTTTTTTTTTTCCCACCGCTGTTGTTGTAATGTCTGGGAACCCAGAGTGTTCATCCATCAACAGAAACATATATTAACTGAACCCTGATTGTTTTACGTGTTATTTATAGTAAACCATATTACAGATGCTTTGTCAGATTTAAGTTGAACAGCGGACCGTCCGAGCGCGTGGAGAACCGAGAGTGGAGAAAACGAACGGACCGATTTTTTTCCACCCCTAGTAAATATTATGTAAATGTAATTCTGACCGACCTGTTTCCTTTCCGGCAAACATGGCTGGGATTTTGCAGCAACTTGCTGCGTCTGTGGCCAGGGCTTTTCTCCTTTTTATGCGTTCCCTCTCTGCTCCTCCTTTGCGTTTACGCTCCATTTTTTGCTCTATTTTCCCATATAAAGCCTGCCTCTGGATATAGCCAATTATTCGGACATTATAGCTCGCGATTCGGACTTTATATCTCGCGATTCGCGATTCGGACTTTATATCTCGCGATTCGGACTTTATATCTCGCGATTCGGACTTTATATCTCGCGATTCGGACTTTATATCTCGCGATTCGGACTTTATATCTCGCGATTCGGACTTTATAGCTCGCGATTCGGACTTTATATCTAGCGATTCGCACTTTATAGCTCGCGATTCGGACTTTATGGCTCGCGATTCGGACTTTATGGCTCGCGATTCGGACTTTATGGCTCGCGATTCGGACTTTATAGCTCGCGATTCGGACTTTATGGCTCGCGATTCGGACTTTATAGCTCGCGATTCGGACTTTATGGCTCGCGATTCGGACTTTATGGCTCGCGATTCGGACTTTATATCTCGCGATTCGGACTTTATGGCTCGCGATTCGGACTTTATAGCTCGCGATTCGCGATTCGGACTTTATAGCTCGCGATTCGCGATTCGGACTTTATAGCTCGCGATTCGGACTTTATATCTCGCGATTCGGACTTTATGGCTCGCGATTCGGACTTTATGGCTCGCGATTCGGACTTTATAGCTCGCGATTCGGACTTTATAGCTCGAGATTCACGATTCGGACTTTATATCTCGCGATTCGCGATTCGGACTTTATAGCTCGCGATTCACGATTCGGACTTTATAGCTCGCGATTCGCGATTCGGACTTTATGGCTCGCGATTCGGACTTTATGGCTCGCGATTCGGACTTTATGGCTCGCGATTCGGACTTTATGGCTCGCGATTCGGACTTTATAGCTCGCGATTCGGACTTTATGGCTCGCGATTCGGACTTTATAGCTCGCGATTCGGACTTTATGGCTCGCGATTCGGACTTTATGGCTCGCGATTCGGACTTTATATCTCGCGATTCGGACTTTATGGCTCGCGATTCGGACTTTATAGCTCGCGATTCGCGATTCGGACTTTATAGCTCGCGATTCGCGATTCGGACTTTATAGCTCGCGATTCGGACTTTATATCTCGCGATTCGGACTTTATGGCTCGCGATTCGGACTTTATGGCTCGCGATTCGGACTTTATAGCTCGCGATTCGGACTTTATAGCTCGAGATTCACGATTCGGACTTTATATCTCGCGATTCGCGATTCGGACTTTATAGCTCGCGATTCGCGATTCGGACTTTATAGCTCGCGATTCGCGATTCGGACTTTATAGCTCGCGATTCGCGATTCGGACTTTATAGCTCGCGATTCGGACTTTATAGCTCGCGATTCGGACTTTTTAGCTCGCTGTTCGGACTTTATAGCTCGCGATTCGGACTTTATATCTCGCGATTCGCGATTCGGACTTTATAGCTCGCGATTCGCGATTCGGACTTTATAGCTCGCGATTCGCGATTCGGACTTTATATCTCGCGATTCGCGATTCGGACTTTATAGCTCGCGATTCGCGATTCGGACTTTATAGCTCGCGATTCGGACTTTATAGCTCGCGATTCCCGATTCGGACTTTATAGCTCGCGATTCGCGATTCGGACTTTATAGCTCGCGATTCGCGATTCGGACTTTATAGCTCGCGATTCGGACTTTATATCTCGCGATTCGGACTTTATAGCTCGCGATTCGGACTTTATAGCTCGCGATTCCCGATTCGGACTTTATAGCTCGCGATTCGCGATTCGGACTTTATGGCTCGCGATTCGGACTTTATGGCTCGCGATTCGGACTTTATGGCTCGCGATTCGGACTTTATATCTCGCGATTCGGACTTTATGGCTCGCGATTCGGACTTTATGGCTCGCGATTCGGACTTTATAGCTCGCGATTCGGACTTTATGGCTCGCGATTCGGACTTTATAGCTCGCGATTCGGACTTTATGGCTCGCGATTCGGACTTTATGGCTCGCGATTCGGACTTTATAGCTCGCGATTCGGACTTTATAGCTCGAGATTCACGATTCGGACTTTATATCTCGCGATTCGCGATTCGGACTTTATAGCTCGCGATTCGCGATTCGGACTTTATAGCTCGCGATTCGCGATTCGGACTTTATAGCTCGCGATTCGCGATTCGGACTTTATAGCTCGCGATTCGGACTTTATAGCTCGCGATTCGGACTTTTTAGCTCGCTGTTCGGACTTTATAGCTCGCGATTCGGACTTTATATCTCGCGATTCGCGATTCGGACTTTATAGCTCGCGATTCGCGATTCGGACTTTATAGCTCGCGATTCGCGATTCGGACTTTATATCTCGCGATTCGCGATTCGGACTTTATAGCTCGCGATTCGCGATTCGGACTTTATAGCTCGCGATTCGGACTTTATAGCTCGCGATTCCCGATTCGGACTTTATAGCTCGCGATTCGCGATTCGGACTTTATAGCTCGCGATTCGCGATTCGGACTTTATAGCTCGCGATTCGGACTTTATATCTCGCGATTCGGACTTTATAGCTCGCGATTCGGACTTTATAGCTCGCGATTCCCGATTCGGACTTTATAGCTCGCGATTCGCGATTCGGACTTTATGGCTCGCGATTCGGACTTTATGGCTCGCGATTCGGACTTTATGGCTCGCGATTCGGACTTTATATCTCGCGATTCGGACTTTATATCTCGCGTTTCGGACTTTATGGCTCGCGATTCGGACTTTATGGCTCGCGATTCGGACTTTATGGCTCGCGATTCGGACTTTATGGCTCGCGATTCGGACTTTATATCTCGCGATTCGGACTTTATGGCTCGCGAGCTCGCGATTCGGACTTTATGGCTCGCGATTCGGACTTTATGGCTCGCGATTCGGACTTTATAGCTCGCGATTCGGACTTTATGGCTCGCGATTCGGACTTTATGGCTCGCGAGCTCGCGATTCGGACTTTATGGCTCGCGATTCGGACTTTATGGCTCGCGATTCGGACTTTATAGCTCGCGATTCGGAATTTATATCTCGCGATTCGGACTTTAATATTTAGGTAAAATTCGTCTATGGTAAAATTAAAAGATCTCATAGCGACGCCATCATGGCCCTTCTTTATTAATTCAAGTGGAGGTGACGTATTTCCTGTTTGAGAGTGGAGCTCCACTCGCCCCCTGTGTCTGCAGCCAGCCCCTATTGGCCAATTAGGCAGTGCTTTGCTGATGTTGGGTCATGTGGTGGTGTCATTTTCACTCCACGATCGCCTGATTCGTAGATTCATAAGTGCGTCAATTAATTCGCAGTTGCATACCAGCCTATTGCACGTCAGTCTGATCGACAGCTCAGCGGCAGGCCAGAATGACCATCAGGCCACCGGGAAATGTCCCGGTGCTCCCGATGGCCAGTCCGCCCCTGATTTCAAATAAGAATCCCCCAATGGCTTTTTAGTGCAAATCATTAGCCCAAATTACGCAAAGTAACTACTTGAGCACTAGTTAAAGCCCAAATTACGCAAAATAACGAATTGAGTTTAAATAATTTGCTGACAGCTTGGTCCCCCCCAGTTAAAAAATCCTATCTGCGCCCCTGTATATATATATATATATTGATCGCGTTTCCAGTGAAGCTGAACTGAAGTCTGAATTCACTTCACACGGATCGACTGTCACGCACAGAATACACGCGTTCACTTCAGAAAATCTCACTTTTGTATTTGAATAAATCTGCAAGGTCTGTGAAATTAAATGTTAATTAGATATTCAGAGATTTGTTTTAATGATATAGATGTGTATTTTCTGAATGCTGAAGGTAAATGAGAAAATATTAGCCGTTAGTTTGCCTTTCTGTAACTAATAATATAAAAGCAAACACTATACTTTCTCACATACAGTTTACTCTCTTTCTTTGTTGTGGTTGGTCAGACAAAATAAACCAAAAATTTTCAGTCCATTCACATTTTAGTCTATTTTCCCTACTCAGTTTTTGAGTCTCTGACAGACTAACTGCGCGTGACCACTGGCGCGGAGCGCGAGCATTTTCAACGCACCAGCGGTTACGCAACGCAAGCGATGATGCTGCGTTTGAATTTTCGCGACAGAGACGTGCTTATATACATTAACTTGACAACACTATTTGACATTAGCGTGTACGTTCGCTCTCATAGCGGTTAATAAATGGAACTGCATGTGTTTTGCGGAAGAACATTGTAGCCGGAACTACTTCTCACTGTTTGTCTATGACGAGTCACGCAGGTACTGTGATACTCCGCAGCGGAGCCGAGCCCGGTCTGAAATAGTCCGAATATAAACACTTATTATAGGCGTAGTGATTCAGGATAAGACAAAAACACGGTTTGGAAAATGGATTCATGATGCACTCGTTCATTGTGGTCGATGGCGGACCACACTTTGAGAATTACTGGGTTAAAGGGAATAACAGTAGTTTTTATGCATGTTTGTCTTGTTTTTTGTGCATTTGCACTGTTCTAAGCAGCAGGGTTCACTATAGCGTGTGGCGTTTCGAACGCTTCGAAACAGCGAATCATTTTGTGAAGCAAATGGTTCAATTGATTCGAAGCTTTGAAAAGATTCGTTTCTAACCTCATTAGCGCCACATATACACAGCAAAATATGATTTTGAAACGAGTCGTGAATAAAACAAAGATAATTTGAAGTACGTTTTATAAGAAAATACTATTGAATTCTTTAAAATTCCACACTCATAATAATGATTCTGTGGCGAAGCAAATACTACAGAAAACAAATGTAATTTCTACATGAAAAAGTTAGTTGAGGCAAGAATAAAAAAAAAACAAAGTAAATTCTATATCAGAACTCAATTCAAGCTTGTTGGAATTAAAGAGTAAATATCACACAGCATTATAAAATTAAGTAAACCTTTAATTTATCCTTTAACCTTTATCAACTTTAAAAGTGTTCCCATCATGCACTGGGTCATTAATAATTAATAATTAATCATTTTTTTTGCTCTTTTCCAGCTGAATTTACACTGTTTTTACCATTGCTTTTGTTGTTAGGACTTGCCATTTTTACTTTTTTTTTTACATAACTTGCCATTTTGTGATATTTGGAGTTCATTTTCTACTCAAATTGACAAATTTTTACTCAAAAACAATGTTACTGTCATTGTGAACCAAGTACTGTGATCTCTGTGTTCGTCATACACTTTAAAAGAATGGTTTTTTTTTCAGTATTATATATTTAGAGTAAAAAGAATATCAAAATAAACTTCTACTAAACAGAAAACTTACAAAGAATAATAATAATCTTCCTCTCGAGTGGATTGGATAGACAATTCCCAAACTTTGTTAATAATATATCAATATATGTGTATCGAAACTGCTGAAAAATGAATTAAAATTGAAACCATTACTAATATTCGGACTATGAATCAATCAATATGACACTAGCTGTTATATTTAAGAAATATATGTATATTTTTGTAAATATTTTATTTCATCTCTACTCAGGATGGCTTATGATCATTGCTTTAATTTTTTTCTTCCCCTGTACCAAAAATAGATTTACATTAAGGTTTAATTAGCCTGGGGACATGCACACAAAAAATACACTGAGAGTTTGGGCTGAAACTGACATTGACACAAAGAACATGTTATCATTAATTACATCAACAAGTCAATCCAAAACTGCAGACAAAAAGAATTGAGAAAACAGTCTAGTTAGGGCTGGGCGATAAACAATATATCACACAGAGGTTGCGATAAAATTTATGCCCATATAATGACAAGTTCTGGACCTTTTTACTCAATATAGGTCGGTCAAACAGCTATCACAAAGCAGAAGTAAACGCGACAACAGCCAGTCAGTGCATGTCGCAAATACACCAATCAGGCATAACATTATGACCACCTTCCTAATATTGTGTTGATTCCACTTTTGCTGCCAAATCAGCTCTGACCCGTCAAGGCATGGACTCCTCTAGACCCTGAAGGTGTTCCGTGGGATCTGACACCAAGATGTTGCAGCAGATCCTTTAAGTCCTGTAAGTTGTGAGGTGGAGCCTCCATGGATCGGACTGGTTTGTTCAGCACATCCCACAGAGATCTGGGGAATTTGGAGGCCAGGCCAACACCTCAAACTCATTGATGTGCTCCTCAAACCATTCCTGAAGCATTTTTTCTTTGTGTCAGGATGCATTATCCCGCTGAAAGAGTCACAGCCACTAGGGAATACCGTTTCCATGAAAGGATGTACGTGGTCTACAACAACGCTTAGGTAGGTGTATGTAACCCAAGGTTTCCCAGCACAACATTGTCCAAAGCATCACACTGCCTCCACTGGCTTGCCTTCTTCCCAAAGTGCATCCTGGTGCCATATGATCCCCAACGGACACGCAGCCAGCCATCCACGTGATGTAAAAGAAAACGTGATTCATCAGACCAGGCCTTCTTCCATTGATCCGTGGTCGAGTTCTGATGCTCACGACCAGATGTACTCGGTACATCAGAAGAAGAATGGCGTCTACGCTAATTTTTTGTCTCTCTGCTTATCCCGAGGTTTACCAATTAACGTGATTGGCTGGATCTGGGCCGTGTCCGGGTCGGACGGGGAACCTGTGCCTGTGTGCGGCAGCAATGTGGCCTGTGGTGTCGGCGGACACTGTGTTAACTAGCTCATCCTTTGTGAAGACCTTACCGACTCATCAGCCAGTGGCACATATCCCAACAAACCGTCCCATACCGGTGTGATCATAAGATCTTAAACTAGATGGAACTAGATTAAATATTTTGACTGTTGCGATTCCAAATCGGTTTAATGACCCGTAACTCTGCCTGAGTATCGGACAAGTGTTCACTGTTGGCCAGAGGAGAACTGGCCCCCCGACTAAGCCTGGTTTCTCCCGAGGTTTTTTTCTCCATTTGTTGGAGTTTTGGTTCCTTGCCGCTGTTGCCTTTGGCTTGCTTAAGTTGGGGACACTTGCTTGATATTCAGCAGTGTTTTTGATATGCCTGCATTGGCGTCGTTGTATACAAACTGAGCTGAGCCGGTCGATTACGTCACTGTTTTCTGCAGTGCTGATATACATAAATCAACTAGACTAATAACTACTGATATTTGCAACGGAATGAATCAATAATATATAGAATAAGCTGCACAATGACACCATTTTCTTATTAATGTAAAGCTGCTTTGCCACAATTTGCATTGTAAAAAGCGCTATATAAATAAAGATGACTTGACTTGACTTGACTTGACGACCCACTGTTGGCTCTTTTGGCAGTGGACAGGGGTCATCGTGGACACCCTGACTGGGCTCATCTATGCAGCTCCATATGCAAAAAACTGTATGTTCTGACACCTTTCTATCAGAACCAGCATGAACTTCTTGAGCAGTTTGAGCTACAGGAGCTCATCTGTTGGATTGGACCATACAGGCCAGCCTTTGCTCCACACGTGCATCAATGAGCCCCTGTCACCGCTTCACCACTGTTCCTTCCTCTGACCACTTTTGATAAACACTGACCACTGCAGACCGGGAACACCACACAAGAGCTGCAGTTCTGGAGATGCTCTGACCTCGCTCAAATCCTTATGCTATCCCATTTTTCCTGCTTCTCACACATCAGCTTTGAGGACAAAAAAAGTTTAAATATGTAATTTTGGTGATCAAAGATGTGTTTTAAGGAATAAAGTTGACTACAGGGAGACTTTAAAGATATAGAGACAGTCTAGTTATTTATTCCAGTCCAAGATTTTTGACATCAACACAGCATCAGCACGAGTCACAGCCCAATGAACAATATCACTGTTGCGACACACATGACACGCATGCTCACTCAGAGAGAAGACTCAAAGACAGAAGTAGACTTTACTGAACACTCCTCAAACCCCGGAGCTGTTGAAGAAAATGGTTGAAGAAAAAACATTGTTTTTTTTCTGTCTGTGCTTTTGTCATCTGGCTGGTAAGTCACTAAAGTTTGTTTTTTGGTTCTGGTAGTTACTAAAGATCAATCTAACACTATTAAAATCAGATCTTGCTTTTATTCCCAGATATTACTGTGATATTCTGGATTCAGGATTGTGATTTCACCTCACAAACAGATTTAGTGCTTTAGTCTAATCAACATTGTGTTTATCAGTTTCAAGATAAGAAGCAGAACGTCTACTTTCAGTCAGTTTTTCTCATTTTAAGTTTCAGTGTGTTCATATTTTGTCAGCCAGATGTTGTCTCTGTGAATAATTTCAGTTCCACCATCAGTAAAAAGTGAGATTTTTCCACCGTTCTATTTATTAACTCTTAACACTAAACCAAAACTTAAAATATATGAAGATGTGTGAATTCATATGTGTTTTGCACCCGGCCATATAATTTACACACTTTTACTGTTTTTATCCTTCTACCTTTCCAAAGTTTGTAATCATTTCAAAACCACTTCAAACTTTAGTTAAAGCTTTAATAAAACTTAACTTTAAGTGTGTCTGAGAGTGTTTGTGTTTGTTCCTCAGGTGTGTTTGGAGTTGAACTGAAGTCAGTGAAGGAGGGAGATTCAGTCACTCTACAGACTAATGTTACTGAAATACAGAAAGATGATCTGATAACGTGGATGTTTGGAACTAACAGGACTCAAATAGCTAGAACTGAAGGAGGGAAGAGTGTGTTCCCTGATGTTCTTGATGGGAGATTCAGAGACAGAGTGAAGCTGGACAATCAAACTGGATCTCTGACCATCACAAACATCAGAGCTGAACATGCTGGAGTTTATGAAGCTGAGATCAGCCGCAGCAGATCAGCATTTACACTCAGATTCAATGTTACTGTCTATGGTGAGTATTCAACTACAGCTCACTCTATTATATTATATTATATTACATTACAGATTCTGCATATTTATTGAAATAATTATACTTTATTCTGCAAAATAAAAAAAAAAGTAAATTTTTTTCATCCTCTTTTCCACATTTCTCAATGACACTGTAATTCCATATCAAACGTCTGAACACGAGACCAGCCTCTTATTTCTGCTAGAGCCATAAATAGTTCCTCACACAATTCATCTTTCCCTTTTCATACTGTTATAGTTCATATCAAACTTGACAAACTCGCTCTAATGCACAAGCATGACAAGAAGAGCTTCTGGTTTTTCTGATCAGAACAGCAGATTACGGAAATCATGATAGGACGAATCAAAAAGCGCTTGATGGTGGTCATTGCACTATAAAAATATACTTTAAAGTTTCAAACCTTCAAACTTCCTCCTTACAAAAGCGTACCGAATATTTTTAAACAAAACAGCAGCTCTACTTCCTCCATATTACAACATCACACTATGAAACATGTGAGAACAGGACCGTCTCCACAGTAAAACATTATTGATTTGACCACTGATGACCAGTTTGATTGGACCACACACACCAAACTGTCCAAACAAGATATTTTCTGCTTCCATTTCCTTCATAATCATTAGTGTATGATAATACTAACTAGACTACCATCTTTAACTGTCGAGACGCTTCTCATTTCAGTGAGTCGTGTCATATATACGACAGTATTCAACAGGCTTCTGTTATTCATGTTTACTTTGAGTTAACAACCAGGGCTACATAATACAATTCTGAGTTTCTCCTCACGATAAAGTCTCACTGACTGACATCGCCATACACTTTCATATAATAGTGCTGATGTTTCATAGTGTTGGTTACAAATCTGCTTTCACTCACGCTAATAACTGTCCCTCTTCAGCCGCTACAACAACACCAACACCAACACCAACACTCCCCTCTTCTTCAAATCATACTTCAGGTCCTACTTCACGTCCTATTTCAGATGAGACGGTGATAATCTTAGCTACTGCTGCTGGATTTCTGTTGATTGTGGCTGCCATTGTGATCTTCTTCATCTACAGGAAACACAGAAAAACAGACCAACCAGGCAAGTGTTACTACTGCTGACAATATATTATAAATGAGTGCATACTTTAATTATAAACCTCAAATAAAAAGATTTCATACGATGAAAATGAATTTAGTGATTACATGCTATTGATTTATCACATCTATTATTATTATTGAAACAGCTGAGGCCCGCGAGGAAGAGATAACCTACGCTGACACGACATTCTTCAAAAACAACGCACCGGTAAGATCGTGTCACATTTAGATGTTTCGTGATTTTTTTGTTTCTTTTGGTGTGAGTGTGAATGGGAGTGCTTCCCAATAAAAACTATTAGTTTTGATTATATGGGGTTACTAAAAAAAACAGGTGTCTACATTGTCGCATTACAGCACGAGACTGAAAACGTTTCTCAATATGCATTATTGTGTCCTTTTATCAGTCGCTGCCCAAGTACTGTTCCAATTCAAAGTTCCAATTCAAAGTTCACATCTAGTTCAAATCCCCGGATATGTTCTTGATCTTTTATCGAGGATGCATCGAGAGGTGACTTGTTCGGACTTGAGACAGCCAGATATCCCAGAATGCATCTCGCACTAGAGATATCCAGTGTAATTTATACATACTGTGTCAGGCGAGAGAATGTAGTTGTTTAAAGCTCAAAAAATTTGCTTTTTTTGATAAAGATAGCACCTATTTGAAAATTTGATCTGATGTTGTTGGAGTTGTGAGATCCAGACGGCACTCAGCGCTCGAGTACCCAACCGAGAACAGCCTTACCAGTCATTCTGACATTTGCCGATGGTTAAATATGAGATATAATTCATCTTGTGAGTAATATTTTGGTCTCAGAAATCTATTATTTGTTCCCTGGTTTTGGCTGAGGACAAAGTTAAGTTTCATAACCTGATATGAACTTTTCAACAAATTCTTTGCTTGTTATTATTTCTTAATGTACTGTACAGGCTTCTTATACATTAAGTCCGAAACATCAAGGATGCAAATTCAAACTTGGCATGCTTCCCAGAAAGCAACATTGTGTCGGCCCAGATCCGGCCCACATCTGGTACATGTGGAATGATGATCTGGGCCACATGCGGCATGGAATGATGGTACTTGGGCGGACCGCTCATGTTTGCCAGATCTGGGCCACAAGCAGGCCATAACAATGCCGCATGTCAGCCAAGAGCAAACAATAAACCAGTCTTTTTCCTGTTCTCTTCTTTCCTTCAGTGATTCTGCTTGTTAACAGGCTTGTTAATGCTGAGATGACTCTATAAATAATATATAAAGGTTTTGTGGCTCAGATAAAGTCCAGTTTTTTATTTCTTTGCTCTTGGCTGACATGCGGCATTGTCCGCTAGTTATGGCCTTCTTGTGGCCCAGATCTGGCAAACAGGAACGGTCCACCCAAGTACCATCAGCATGTCGCATGTGGCCCAGATCATCATTCCACATGTGCCAGATGCGGGCCGGATCTGGGCCGACACAATGTTGCTATCTGGGTTGGTATTGAGAAATGTAGAACATTGTTGCTACAAAGTCTGCGTCCTGCAGATGACCATTATGAGATTTTCCAGGTCCAGATTCTGGAGTCATTAAGCCTGGCATCTTCATCTGGATTTTCTCCAGATTTCTCTGCAATTTGATGTTCCAAAGAACGCAGAATATCTATTTATTCCACACAACAGGCAAGGAGTATACCATTGTCTATAAAAAAGAAGCAGATTCGTCATGTCAGCTTCTTATGCAAATGAGATTGAGGAAGTTGTTAGTAGTGTAGTGTTTGATTGGATTTAAAAATACCTACATTATGCATATTGTGAGTTGAAAATTTATTTTTAAAACATTTTAGCAATTTATCTGGTGTAGACAAGCTGTACAAATTCACAAAGATTCTAACTTTAATTTGATACAACAAGTCTGATCAAGTGCACCAAGGTTTGAAATCTAGAATTTAAAGTTGTTCTTTGTGTTTTCATTGAGCACAGTCCCTACAAGATACCCTGTAAGAGTCTGGGAAAGTTGTGGAGAGCTGACTTCATAGGTCCACTAAAAAGAAAGAAAAGTGAAGTCAGTTCTGAAAAAAGATTGTGCAGCCGTTAAACAGGAAGTCCACTCAAACTTGTGTATGTGTGTGTGTGTGTGTGTGTGTGTGTGTGTGTGTGTGTGTGTGTGTGTGTGTGAAAAACAAATGTTTAGCTCCCAGTCTGTATTTAGCTCCTCATGTATATTCAATAATGGTCAATCATCACTCAAGCGGCTCTTACTTCTAGACCGGCAATGTTTTGGTGCTACTTCCCAACCACTTTTCTTGGTGCTTTGGGTGTCGAAAGGCAAAGAACTGATTTGAAACTAGGCTCTGGCTCTGAACCAGCACTCAAACTGCCTTGGTGGAAAAGGAGTGCTTGTTAACAGCAGGTGTTCATCACTAATCATCACTTAATTAATCACTTAATGATCTCATTAACTTTAGCTCTGCTTCAGTGTTAATTTAACACTATATAGAGAGGGATCATGTGTAATCTGAGCAGAGTTGATTCAACTCTAGGGATTTTGTTGTGTACAACGCGCAATATGGTGGAATAAGTCCCGCCTACTAAATAAAGGAGCGAATGGCCAGTTGGTAGTCAACGCATCACTGTAGCTGCTGTTAGAGGTTCTGGTTGCCATAGAAACAGTCAGCGTTCTGAGACATGTACTTAGGACTGTTGCCTGGTTCAGACTGTGACATGATATTATTGATATGCCATGCAAATGAGTGATAGAAAACAGAAATCACTTTACCAAATGAAAAAAAAAAAAAACACTTTCTCTTCTTTTCTGCATTTCACCTCTACCTTGTTCATTATTTATTTATTTATTTATTTTACTAAACCTGCCAATGCTTGCTGTCAATTTTGTTGGCTTAATGCCTCTTTTTTGTGTTTTCTTTCAGAGTGTTAAAAAGGAGGAAGATGTGGTGTACGCAGGTATCGTTACCAGAAAATAATCAAACTCTGTGATGAGCTTCTCATTAATGAGCTTCTGATCACAGTCAACAGGTTTACATGCACAATAGAAAGCTGATTATTGCAACAAAACCTTTGAAAGTGTGAAAGAGGTGGTCGTGCTAACATGCACTGTCAGCAGTGGTATATATGTTCATGCAAATGCAGAAAAGGCATTCTTACTGTTTTTTGAAGAACACACATATCTGTGAGACATGACTAGAGTAACAACCTTTTGAAGGTTTGGCTAAAGCTGTTTGCTGATGGCAACCATTCTGTAAATGCAGGTCAAGAAAGTGATGCTAACGCAGCATTTCAGAAGAGCAAAAACCTTACAATATACCAATTTCTTAAGTGCATGTAAACTGTGAACAGCAATTTTACCTGATCATTTGTGTTGTGCTTGGATTATTTTTGTTGAGTCATTTTTTAATGATTTTCTTATTGTGATCCTGCATGTTAATTGAACTCCTGTACTTAAATTCAATTATGTCCAAAACTGCAATGTTTCATAAGCTATGTTTCCATTCAAAGTTGTGAATTTAACTTGTGTGCAAAATTATAATATTTCATGAAACATTTGTAAATAAAGCACTGTTTCCATACCATCACGTGTTCAAGAGAATGAAAGCATCACTTTCTGGGAAACTTGCACAAAGTATCAATAATAAAAATGAAAGTTGCTGCAACCGGGGAAGCCCAAAGCTCTTTTTCCTACAACATAAATGACTGATTTGAACCTCAGAGCCTGCAGACGAAATGAAATAACAAATGATGTGATCTTGCGGTCGGCTTGGGAGCACATGTTTGGGAGCACAAACTAGATTACTAGATTACTGTAACACTCTACTGGGTGGTTGCCCTGCTTGCGTGATAAACAAACTACAGCTGGTCCAAAACGCAGCTGCTAGAGTCCTTACTAGAACCAGTAAGTATGAACATATTAGCCCGGTTCTGTCAAAACTGCACTGGCTCCCTATTAAACATCGTATAGATTTTAAAATCTTGCTAATTACTTACAAAGCACTAAATGGCTTAGCTCCCCAGTACCTGAGTGAGCTCTTAACCCATTATAGTCCTTCGCGTCTATTACGATCTCAGAATTCTGGCCAGTTGTTAATACCTAGAATATCAAAATCAACCGCAGGCGATAGATCCTTTTCCTATTTGGCACCTAAACTCTGGAACGATCTTCCTAGCATTGTTCGGGAAGCAGACACACTCTGTCAGTTTAAATCTAGACTAAAAACGCATCTATTTAACCTGGCATACACATGACGCACTATAAACTTTTGTCTTCATATCCGTTAAAGGATTGTTAGGCTGCATAGATCAGGTCAGCAGGAACCGGGAACACTTCCTATAACACCAGATGTACTCGGTACATCAAAAGAAGAATGGCGTCTACGCTAATTTTTTTTCTCTCTGCTTATCCTGAGGTTTACCAATTAACGTGATTGGCTGGATCCGGGCCGTGTCCGGGTCGGACGGAGAACCTGTGCCTGTGTGCGGTAGCAATGTGGCCCTGTGGTGTCGGCGGAGACTGTGTTAACTAGCTCATCCTTTGTTAAGACCTCACCGACTCATCAGCCAGTGGCACATATCCCAACAAACCGTCCCATACCGGCGTGATCAAAAAGATCTTAAACTAGATGGAACTAGTTAACCAATCACATGATCTGTTGAGGCAAAGTCACATGACTTTTTTGATGCGCATCAATGAATTTATTGGGTAATCATGTTTCCATCCATAGTTTATATTAATGTCTTGAATTAAAAAAAAGTATCCCGCTAAACTGAGTGCATACGATTTTTATGCTCATTTTTAGAATTTATGTGCATCTTGATATTTCCATCCAGCATTTTTTTTATGCAATATTCCAAAATTCACATACAAATAGGTTGACGGAAACATTGCTATTTATATATTTTCAAGACAATCACCTTTTACACTCCTCTTTAGAAACTTGTGGTTGAAGTATATAAAAAAAAGGTTTAAAATTGACGACAGACATATGGTCTCGAAGACAACAATAGCTTTAGCCGCATTTGTTGTGGAACTGGCTAACAGGCACAATGACTGAAATGGCAATTTGCTCAAAAATCCTAAAAAAACATAGACACTTAATTCCTCTGGAGGATCACAAATAGTTGGTACTGATCGATCCTCGAGTAACAATTTTTTAGCAAAACTTGTGTTTTGTATTGTCCTTTTGCATTCACAAAGCTGTCTGGAGAATAATGATTTAAACAAATTTAGCTAGGTTTTGGGGCGCATTTCCTTCAAACATAATACTAATCCACTGCGTCCTCAGATATTGGGAGAAAATGAAGAGTCTTATGTTTAATCTTACATCCAAAAACAACATCAGTATTGCTTAATAAAGCACATTTCCACCACTGATTTCGCAATTCTGACATTTTTTCTCAGAATTGAATGATATGAAGTCACAATTGCAAGTTATAAAGTCAGAATTGCGAGATAAAAAGTCGCAATAATCTTCTTTTTATTTATTTTTTTTTCAGTGGCGGAAATGGGCTTCCACAATTGCTTATTAGACATGGTTGAAGCTCCAGCTGCTTGAGCGCGGAGAAAATGGTGGACAGCGAACAACTCGCTGAGGGCGGAAACTATGGTTTCAGAAACACTGCGCAGAGAATCCAAACGGCATGTCTAGTGAGACTGCTTTGGTTTAATGGAGATTTAAAAAAAAAAAAAAAAAGCAGTGGGTGGATTTTTATTTATCATTTTTATCATTTTATCATCACACATTTATGTCCAAGTTAATTTTGCAAAATAGCTGCCCTTTCACATTAAACTTTAGCAATAAAATCAGCAGAATGATATTAAACATTTAATTTTGATACATTAGCAGCAAACAGATGATATTGGTGTCCGTTTACAGTATTGCTTATCATATCATACCCCAGAAGGCCTCATTTTATATCTGGAAAGAAATGAGGTTTCATCTGTTGGGTAGAGAGCATGAGCATGAGACTGTGTCTGCGCTAGACGTCTGTGGTTAATGTGCATCAGTGTTTGCAACTTTAAAAGGGTGAATAGTGTGAGTGTGTGTTCCTGTTAATCTTGTGGGGTTGAAGCACTTCCACAATTGATCTTCCTCTTTAAGCAAAACTGCAGTTACTCAAGGGTCAAGAGTCCAACTAATGCAAGAGCTTACCTTAAACCTTATTATTTTCAATAAAACAGCGCTGAGGCTTCCTGGAGGCTAAAGGAGGCTGTCCGTGCAGCGTCAGTGCTAAGGGGACAAATTTTTCCAATGAGCAAATCCTCAGCGGCCCTGCGCTGGCAGCCCAAAGTGGGCAGGGCAGGCTTGTTTGCTGGTAGTAGTTGCTGTGTGAGTAAAAACAAAAGATGCTAGAGGTTGCAGCCTTTAGCCGCCTTGTTAGAGTGTCCGACTCCCATGCCAGAAGACCCGGGTTCGAAGCCCGCTCGGAGCGGGTTGAGAAGGACCTGGGTAAAGGGGTTACATTGGTGCCGTGACCCGAAGGGGGTGAGGTTTAGGGGGGTGTACTGTTTAAAACACCATCATATGTTCAAGAGAATGAAACCATCACTTTCTGGGAAACTTGCACAAAGTATCAATAATAAAAATGAAAGTTGCTGCAACCAGGGAAGCCCAAAGCTCTGTTTCCTACAATATAAATGACTGATTTGAACCTCAGAGCCTGCAGACGAAATGAAATAACAACTGATCTTGCGGTCGGATGCCTGATGTTTGGGAGCACAATCGTTTGAGACAGTTGTGGGAGGTGACTATAGCAGATCATTTATATGACGTTTCAAAATGACATTTGAGATGGTGTGCAATGAGATCGCTGCACTGGTTAGTCCAGTTAACCAATCACATGATCTGTTGAGGCAGCGTTTTTTTATGCAATATTCCAAAATTCACATACAAATAGGTTGATGGAAACATAGCTATACATATATATATGGCAGCCCAAAGTGGGCCCGAAAAGAGCCAGGGTAGGCTTGTTTGCTGGTAGATGTCTGGTGAACTTGTAATGGAGCCCAGCTAGTAGTTGCTGTGTGAGTAAAAACGAAAGATGCTAGAGATTGCAGCTTTTGGCCTCCTTGTTAGAGTGTCCGACTCCCATGCCAGAAGACCTGGGTTAGAATCCCGCTCGGAGCGGGCTGAGTAGGACCTGGGTAGAGGGGTTACGTTGGTGCCGTGACCCGAACGGGAGTGAGGTTTAGGGGGGTGAGTGTAACGGAGGCCAGCTAGTAGTTGCTGTGTGAGTAAAAACGAAAGATGCTAGGTTGCAGCTTTTGGCCTCCTTGTTAGAGTGTCCGACTCCCATGCCAGAAGACCCGGGTTAGAATCCCGCTCGGAGCGGGCTGAGTAGGACCTGGGTAGAGGGGTTACGTTGGTGCCGTGACCCGAACGGGAGTGAGGTTTAGGCGGGTGAGTGTAACGGAGGCCAGCTAGTAGTTGCTGTGTGAGTAAAAACGAAAGATGCTAGGTTGCAGCTTTTGGCCTCCTTGTTAGAGTGTCCGACTCCCATGCCAGAAGACCCGGGTTAGAATCCCGCTCGGAGTGGGTTGAGTAGGACCTGGGTAGAGGGGTTAGGTTGGTGCCGTGACCCGAACGGGAGTGAGGTTTAGGGGGGTGAGTGTACCCAGGCCAGCTAGTAGTTGCTGTGTGAGGAAAAACCTCACTCCTCTGACCTCAAGAGATATCTAGCAACAGACACTAGAGGTTGCAGCCTTCCCATGCCGGAAGACCCAGGTTTGAAGCGAGAAATGGGAATGTGTAGCAGCAGAATGATCACAGTATGCTTTAGCACAGACGTCCCTCCACTGCTCTGTTGGGACACCTCAGCCCGTCAGGTCCCTGATGTCATATGACTGATCCTGATATATTAAAACTTACACATCTATATTACAAAGATACTAGACAAAAACTACTTTTACTACTACTTTTAAATAGATTCTGATTTTAAAAATACAGACAGAAAATACCGGACACATGATATGTGTCATAATCGTGTCCATGTTTCTCTGTTTATTCTGTTCCCCAATCCTGTCTCTAGTCTGATGTTCCTTGTTTTGAGTTCAGTCCCGTCACTTGTCAAGTATTCTTTGCGTTGTCTTCGTTTGTTTCGTCATCCGTCATGTGTTCTGTTTAGTATTCGTCAGTCCTATCAATAGTCAAATGTTCCTTGTTTTGTAGTCTAGTCCTGTCATCGTCACATGTGCTCTTTGTTTCGAGTTTCGTCACATGTTCTCTGTGTTGTTCTCCCACTTGTCAGTGTCTCGTTATTAGTTCATCTTCATCAGCTGTGTCTCGTAATCAGTTACGTCTGTCACCTGTGCCCTGCTCGTTATCCTCGTGTGTTCCTGTGTATTTATTGAAGTTGCGTTCTGGTGTTTATTTGCCTGCATTCCTGCCTGTCTTCGGTGATTTATTAAACTATTGAAATCGTATCTATTCTTGAACCCGTGCGTTACAATATGATTACCATACTGTAATGATTCAACAAAATAGTTTGGCTAATGAAAAGAAACAGGATTTAAAAACTAGCGATTCTGGAATGTAGACTATTGGATTGTTATTTGACAGCTGGTCGTGAATAAAATATTTATTAAAAAAAAAAATGTCTCATGCCGGTGATAGAAAGTTTGTGTGATTTTGCAGAGCAGTTTACAGTAGTTTACAGATGTAAAGGGTTTAAACTGTAACTATTTACAAAATCACAATGCCAAAAGATATAAGTAAATGCACAAACTACACAATTAAAAGCTTCTTCAAATGCAGTTACATCAGTAATTCAAATTATAAAAATTCAGGCGCAATATTCTATGCAGTAATTTCCCTGCATGTGACATTTTTGGCCTTGGCACATCCATGTACAAGTACTCACACTGCACAATAATATAGAAACAATGTGAATCAACGCCTCGACAAACTTTGCGAAACAAAAATTTCCAATGCAACACCTTTTGGCACTGCTGTAAACTCCCTCAGAAACAAAACTATCATCATTTGACCACTAGAGGAATGAGTCATAAAGCGATGCATGTAATTTGAAGGCAAGATTCACTATTAACAATCTTAAAATTAAGAATACTAAAATACACTTTAAAAAAAATAAATGAGCATTTATGAACCATAAACAAAGTTTTTATCATTACAGAATGTTTTTGTCCCATAACCATTCATCCTTTCTTTTTCCCCTGTAATGATAAAAATTGATATTAAATGAAAATGAATGTATATAAATGTTACGTAAAGGCTTATTTTTAGAATTCCTTCAACAATTTCACTCTGATTTCACAATTTCTACAAAAGAATTTCTGTGATTCTGAGGAACTTTAGGGGAACCACAGCACCAAAAATCTATTTCCTCACAAAATATTAATGTCAACTAGCAAAAAGATGAAGTTAGTTATGTGAAAATATCCTCCAAGACAGATGGTTCACATAAAAACAGGAAGTCCACTGGACCTCTTAATGATAAAAAACCATTCAGTGCAAAACGAGAGGCCAGTAATTCTGACAGTGAAGACCATCAACACGAAGTAGATGTTCAAGTCAGTCCAGTGCTCATAATCACTTAAACATGAATTCAAATGCACAAATGATAGGAAGCAATCTTTTCTTTTTACTTTACAACTGTATATGATTTCCATCAACAAAAAAGTTGAGGAACTTACAATGAAAGAGTTGCTCTTGCGAGATATAAAGCCACTATTACGAAAACTTAGAATCAATTACATTTAACTGTTTTTTTTTTAAGAATGACTCAGAGTTGGGCGGTATGATGATATATATTGTGGCAAAAACATAAAATGCCAGTTATTGGAGATATATCACACAATGTACACTATGGCTTAAAGTTATCGACTCATCAGAGCAACAAAGACACATAAGAAATGCTTAAGAGCTGTTATTTAAATCCCCAAACAGAAGTAAATTCAGTACGCTGAGGTTTTACATTCACACACACACATGCACAGAAAACAGGACTTTACCTAGTTAAGTGTAAGTATTGAATATACTTCTCTTTTGAGGTTTATTGCACTTGTGCAATGAGATGGAGACCAAATATGTCAAAATGCCTGTCATGGTGAGCATTAGCATGAACACAGTTGGTTATTTTTAAGTAAACATTGAGAGAAAACCAAATGTGAATGAATAAATATAGTGGATCTGTGCATTAGATCTTAGTGTGACAGCAGCTGATGACTAGCCCTGCGTACTATCCACCCTACCGCCCTAAATAGTATTGAATATTACTAATGTCACATATTATTTAGGATGGAAAGTACACATTGAGGGCACCCACTCTTCCTCAACTCCTGCACAGAACATCTCGACTGTGGGTATTGCCATCTAGTGGACTCTTCTGTCTTCACATTCACCTCGTGCAGGCGCTGTTGTACACACACCGCCCTGAACCCTCCCTGTTTAAAAGAAACTGAAAGTAAAGCTGAGCGTTCAGACAGAGAGTCAAAACAGGTGCTGCAACAATGTTAATTATAAGAAAACATAATGACAAAATATGAATTCTTGTAAACCCCATAAACAAAATCATGTAAATGTATATAAGGGCTCTTTATGGAAGCCCATTTCTGCCGCATAAGACTGAAACAAATTAGTTTTAGCAAACTTTTTTTCATGTTTAGCAAATCATAACTATGATAAAAAAAAGAGGAAAGGATGACAATGACAAGTCAAAATCAATTCAAAATTCAAAACTAGTCAAAATTAAGACTTAAATTGACAAATTTGTGAATTAAAAAGTAAAAAATATATAATATAAAATTTCTAAATTATGACATACTAAGTCACAATGATATCATGATTTTGACTTTTTGTCCATTTCTATTTTTAATCTGAAAATTATGACATTATGACTTCATAATTATGACTTTGTATCACATGATTTTGAATTTTCATCTCACAATTATGATTCGCCAAAGCATGTTTTTTTTAATGTGGCAGAAATGGGCCTCCATATCCCTTTAACGTCAATCAAACAACAGAAGAAAATCACTCACTAATCTTGACGCTTTAATACGAATCATTATCTATTTAATTCCAGCAAAAATTTATTTCAAGAAAAGAAACTGCTTACTAATAACATAAAATCATTGTAAAATAAGATTTTGGTCATATCGCCCACCCCGCCTCCATATAGCTAATAAATAATTAAGTTTAGATTTGAAGACTATTATTTCATTACACCAAAGTGTAACCCTTTATTTTGAATGATGGTTACAGTATTTGTAGACTGTCTGCTTAATATCTGCTAAATCTTTATTTTGATGCTCTACTGACTATAAGTATCTTTACATAACAACTTATTCTACTAACCCTAAATTTACTCCTAATACACTCGACTGATACTCTGATGAGTTTGTTGAGATGTTGATGAACGTTACTTATAGTCAACAGAATGCCTAAAGTGGACCATGAATATAAAGTGTAAAAACCACTTTTAACCGTTAACATGTTTTTGCTAAACAAGCACTTTAAAACTGTCTCGCTAGACCATGAGGTCTACAGAAAAGCAGAGTGAGAAACTGTCAAATATTTCTGCTGATAAATGCATGAATGTGGGTGAGAAAGAAAATGTGAAAAATAAAAACAGAGATATTACTGCTGTTTTAAGGAGACAGGTTACATTTTTCCTCAGAACTTATGAAAAACAAATCAGAAAAATCTGAATTAGACACAACATGTAAAGCATAAACGTGAAGGAACCCTGAAATATAAAACAAGATTTAAAAAAGATACTAAAAATCTCTTTGATACAGTGTATAATGTATTCAACTTTCAAAGACACTCGATCAGCATCAGCAGTGACTGCTTGTCTGGTGTCTGATATCTGATTATATGTAAGTGTGAACTCGAGAAACTTAATTCAGTTTGAATGGCGGTAAATTGAAAGATATGCTTTTTGCTCGCAAACATTTTATAATTAAAAAAATTTGGGGGTTATCTTCGACCCTGCACTCAAGTTTGACAAACAAATAAACTCAGTTGTCAAATCAGCATTTTTCCATGGCTTGACGGACATAGCAACAGTAACTAAAGGAGGCGGGTCTAAATGGTCAATAGTTTTGAAGTCATCGTAATGGTGACCTGTGTTCCATTTGCTTGGGATCTTGGACCTTGTATATTCATATTCAAATTTCTGTCAGAAGTGTGACAAATGAAACCTTTGTTTTAACAACAACAAGCTAGAATATAAAATTAGCTAATTGGCTGATTTTAAATTAATCAAACTGAACAACTGTGTTATTTCAGCATGAAAATATATTTACAAATTACATACATAATTAATTAAAATGTAAAAATATCTTGTTACAAGTTCTTAAAAGTTTGTAGATGAATTTTCCACAATAGTAAAACAGCTCCTGAGATTAGAGTTTGAAGGGTGTGATACCATTTTACAACTCTTAAACTTTTATTTTTGTAATTATGCACAGACATCAATACTCAACATACAAAAGACAACAATGGTGACACTTAACAAATAATAATAAAGATCAATTCTAAACATTACAAAATAAACCAACAACACAAAATGCTAAAGTGAACCAAACACAAGTTCAGCTGCACAGTTCAAACCAACCAGAATCAAAAAACTCTACGCCATAATCTATTAACCGCAACGCATGCCGTATATCCTCATAGTACACATGCTCTGTAGAAATACAGTATAATATTCTTTATTTACAGTAATGCTGTGGAATTACTGTTAAACTCATGCAATTGTTAACCTGAAATATACTGTAATTTCACTCTAAAACACTAAACGGTGTATCTTATACTTGTTAATGATTACTTTAGTATGCTAAATGTTGAAAGAAAACAAATGTAGGCTCGACACCATCAGAAATGAAGGCAAGCTGTAATAGCATTTGAACATCAGGAGGAAGCATACTATACTACTAGAGCGCCACCTAGTGTTCGACAGGGATTTAGCTTTCCGGGATTTGCCCCACCTTCATCCAAAATAAATACATGAAAATAATAAAAGTTAATGATATAGAAAGCTTTTAAAATAGGCCAATGGTTGAATCCTAAAATGTTAAAGGAGAAAGTTCAGTAGAGTTCAAATCAAATTACAGAAATCATTTATATACTCCAGCCATTATGACAAAATCAGATCTATTTTAATATAAAGATCTGTGGTACAGGGTTTTTTCCCACTCTACTCTAAGACAACATCCCCTGATCTGAAATGGTTGCTTATAATCACGTAACTGATTGTTCACGTAAGAGCGGCCATTTGTAAAATGCTGCGTTCACTCCAGTTTTAGACATACAAGGTTAAACCTTTTAAGAGCCTCCAAAAATCTGTTACTGGGTCAACACTTGCTTTTGTTCACATAATGGCTTAGTTACAATCTTCAACTGCAGAGACTAACTGGGCTGAGCTCCTCTCCAGCTTTAGACGCACTCGCGATCTTCCCTAAACACTTCCCTCAGGAGAATCCCTGCCGCCATTTTGAAGTGCGTTCTACTTCATGAAGTAAACGAGGAAAGTTTATATGGACAAACATTTCCTCTCTCAATTTTGGAGTGAGGCTACTTCATATATCCACTTCAGGCAACATAACTGTGATGGAAGATGTTTGCTACTCTACTGACATGGATTTCGCCATTTTTTGTTTTGTTTTATTGAGGAAGTCAATTTTGGGGGTTCGTGGAAATCGGCCCATGTTAAATGGTTGCCATTGGACGTCTTATTACTCGGAGGGATCGTTGTGCGAAATGGGATCCAAAACTCTCATAAACTTAGTGGTCTATTGGTCACTTTAGGATTACCCCTTTCCCGATGACTTTTCCCGTGATTCCCCCGGATTTGGGGGTCTACGGACACATATAGGGGGCAACGCAGGCCACTGGTCACCATTTCCCCCTGTCAAAAATCCCCCACCGCCCCCGAAAACACAACAAATGACCGTTTCCAAGGTAATCCATCCCAGATATCCACAAACGTCCGTTCTCTCATTAAGTGAATGGTGTTTTCATTGACCCAATCCCACTAATCCACAATTTGTCCAATTGCCCATAAAAGTATCTACTGACCCGTCCCACGAACCCCTAATGTGTCCATTGGCCAATTAAAGTGGGAAGTGACCCGTCCCACGAACCCCTAATGTGTCCATTTGCCAATTAAAGTGGGAAGTGACCGGTCCCACGAACCCCTAAAGTGTCCAATTGCCCATAAAAGTCTCTGGTGACCCGTTCCACGAACCCCTAAAGTGTCCAATTGCCCATAAAAGTCTCTGGTGACCCGTCCCATGAACCCCTAAACTGTCCATTTGACCATTAAAGTGGGAAGTGACCCGTCCCACGAACCCCTAATGTGTCCAGTCGCCCATTAAAGTGGGAAGTGACCCGGTCCCACAAACCCCTAAAGTGTCCAATTGCCCATAAAAGTCTCTGGTGACCCGTCCCACGAACCCCTAAAGTGACCAATTGCCCATAAAAGTCTCTGGTGACCCCTCCCACGAACCCCTAAAGTGTCCAATTGCCCATAAAAGTCTCTACTGACCCGTCCCACGAACCCCTAATGTGTCCATTTGCCAATTAAAGTGGGAAGTGACCGGTCCCACGAACCCCTAACGTGTCCAATTGCCCATTGAAGTCTCTAGTGACCCGTCCCACGAACCCCTAATGTGTCCATTTGACCCTTAAAGTGGGAAGTGACCCGTCCCACGAACCCCTAATGTGTCCAATTGCCCATTGAAGTCTCTAGTGACCCGTCCCACGAACCCCTAATGTGTCCATTTGCCAATTAAAGTGGGAAGTGACCGGTCCCACGAACCCCTAACGTGTCCAATTGCCCATTGAAGTCTCTAGTGACCCCTCCCACGAACCCCTAATGTGTCCAATTGCCCATAAAAGTCTCTAGTGACCCGTCCCACGAACCCCTAATGTGCCCATTTGACCATTAAAGTGGGAAGTGACCCGTCCCACGAACCCATAATGTGTCCAATTGCCCATTAAAGTTGGCAAATGACCGGGAACCCCCGCTGACCGCTCCCAGGCCACGCCCCCCCGTCCCACGAACCCCTATTTTGTCCAATTACCAATAAAAGTTGGCAAATGAGCTGGGGTGCCACGCCCACGGCCCCAAGCCACGCCCCCGTCCCACGGACCCCTATTTTGTCCAATTACCAATAAAAGTTGGCAAATGAGCTGGGGTGCCACGCCCACGGCCCCAAGCCACGCCCCCGTCCCACGGACCCCTAATTTGTCCAATTGCCCATTAAAATTTTCAAAAGCGTCCTGCACGGAGGCGAAAAGCCGTGGCGCCTCGAGATTCGAGATTCGGAACCTCTTGGGGCCCCTGACGCACGGCGTGTGAGAGACATTTGGATCGGAAGATGAAAATATTTTCCCTGCGCTCAGGGGCCACGTGCTTTAGGTATGTCGTTCGGGGGCCCTCCAGGAGCCACCCTGCAAAATTTGGGGCCCGTGGGACCCTTCTGGAAAAATCCCACGCCCCACCGTTTCAATGCGTTTTCCAGATTGGGTTCGTGGACGGCGCTTCGAAAGGTCCGATCCACCAGGGGGCGGCGTCTTTCTTCTCGTCACGACCCACCGAGGCTGGTGAAAAAGTTTGGTGGCCTTACGACTAAGTTCAGGGGTCGAAAGGTCAAAAAAGCAAGCGCGTGTCCACAAGGCCATAGCGTGTTTTAATGTGACGTGGACAGGCTCCTGCGCAGAGACGAAAGGCCATGGCGCTTCGAGATTTGAGACCCCGAACCTCTAGGGGCCCCTGACGCATGGCGTGTGAGGAGATTTTGATTGGAAGATGTAAATATTTTGCCTACGCTCTAGGTTCCCGCGCTTTCAGTATGTCGTTCGGGGGGGCCCCAGGAGCCACCCTGCAAAATTTGGGGCCCGTGGGACCCTTCTGGAAAATTCCCACGCCCCACCGTTTCAATGCGTTTCCAGATGTGGGTTCGTGGACGGCGCTTCGAAAGGTCCGATCCACCAGGGGGCAGCGTCTTTCTTCTCGTCACGACCCCCCGAGGCTGGTGAAAAAGTTACGACTAAGTTCAGGGGTCGAAAGGTCAAAAAAGCAAGCGCGTGTCCACAAGGCCATAGCACGTTTTAATGTGACGTGGACAGGCTCTTGCGCGGAGACGAAAGGCCGTGGCGCTTCGAGATTTGAGATTCCGAACCTCTCTGGGCCCCCGACGCACGGCTCCGAAGCATGAATCTCTAGGATCTTCTCGAAAAAAGTTTCTCTTTTATAACCAAAAATCCATCATAATGGTCTGTCGACCTAAGAGTGAAAGAGGATCTTGTGAGAAAATTGGAGATAAAGGCCCAAATTATTTTGCCTACGCTCTAGGTTCCCGCACTTTCGGTATGTCGCTCGCGGGGGCCCCAGGAGCCACCCTGCAAAATTTGGGGCCCGTGGGACCCTTCTGTAAAAATCCCACGCACCACCGTTTCAATGCGTTTGCAGATGTGGGTTCGTGTACGGCGCTTCGAAAGGTCCGATTCGCCCGGGGGCGGCGTCTTTCTTCTCGTCATGACCCCCCGAGGCTGTTGAAAAAGTTTGGTGGCCTTACGACTAAGTTCAGGGGTCGAAAGGTCAAAAAAGCAAGCGCGTGTCCACAAGGCCATAGCGCGTTTTAATGTGACGTGGACAGGCTCCTGCGCGGAGACGAAAGGCCGTGGCGCTTCGACATTGGAGACTCCGAACCTCTAGGGGCCCCTGACGCATGGCGTGTGAGGAGATTTTGATTGGAAGATGTAAATATTTTGCCTACGCTCTAGGTTCCCGCGCTTTCAGTATGTCGTTCGGGGGGGCCCCAGGAGCCACCCTGCAAAATTTGGGGCCCGTGCGACCCTTCTGGAAAAATCCCACGCCCCACCGTTTCAATGCGTTTTCCAGATCTGGGTTCGTGGACGGCGCTTCGAGAGGTCCGATCCACCAGGGGCGGCGTCTTTCTTCTCGTCACGACCCCCCGAGGCTGGTGAAAAAGTTTGGTGGCCTTACGACTAAGTTCAGGGGTCGAAAGGTCAAAAAAGCAAGCGAGTGTCCACAAGGCCATAGCGCGTTTTAATGTGACGTGGACAGGCCTCTGCGCGGAGACGAAAGGCCGTGGCGCCTCGAGATTGGAGATTCCGAACCTCTCGGGCCCCCGACTCAAGGCCCCGAAGCGTGAAACTCTAGGACCTTCCTGAAAAAAGTTTCTCTTTTATAACCAAAAATCCATCATAATGGTCTGTTGACCTAAGAGTGAAAGAGGATCTTGTGAGAAAATTGGAGATAAAGGCCCACATTTTTTTGCCTACGCTCTAGGTTCCCGCGCTTTCGGTATGTCGCTCGCGGGGGCCCCAGGAGCCCCCCTGCAAAATTTGGGGCCCGTGGGACCCTTCTGGAAAAATCCCACGCCCCTCCGTTTCAATGCGTTTGCAGATGTGGGTTCGTGTACGGCGCTTCGAAAGGTCCGATCCACCAGGGGGCGGCGTCTTTCTTCTCGTCACGACCCCCCGAGGCTGTTGAAAAAGTTTGGTGGCCTTACGACTAAGTTCAGGGGTCGAAAGGTCAAAAAAGCAAGCGCGTGTCCACAAGGCCATAGCGCGTTTTAATGTGACGTGGACAGGCTCCTGCGCGGAGACGAAAGGCCGTGGCGCTTCGAGATTGGAGACTCCGAACCTCTAGGGGCCCCTGACGCATGGCGTGTGAGGAGATTTTGATTGGAAGATGTAAATATTTTGCCTACGCTCTAGGTTCCCGCGCTTTCAGTATGTCGTTCGGGGGGGCCCCAGGAGCCACCCTGCAAAATTTGGGGCCCGTGGGACCCTTCTGGAAAAATCCCACGCCCCACCGTTTCAATGCGTTTTCCAGATCTGATTTCGTGGACGGCGCTTCGAGAGGTCCGATCCACCAGGGGGCGGCGTCTTTCTTCTCGTCACGACCCCCCGAGGCTGGTGAAAAAGTTTGGTGGCCTTACGACTAAGTTCAGGGGTCGAAAGGTCAAAAAAGCAAGCGAGTGTCCACAAGGCCATAGCGCGTTTTAATGTGACGTGGACAGGCCTCTGCGCGGAGACGAAAGGCCGTGGCGCCTCGAGATTGGAGATTCCGAACCTCTCGGGGCCCCCGACTCAAGGCCCCGAAGCGTGAAACTCTAGGACCTTCCTGAAAAAAGTTTCTCTTTTATAACCAAAAATCCATCATAATGGTCTGTTGACCTAAGAGTGAAAGAGGATCTTGTGAGAAAATTGGAGATAAAGGCCCACATTTTTTTGCCTACGCTCTAGGTTCCCGCGCTTTCGGTATGTCGCTCGCGGGGGCCCCAGGAGCCCCCCTGCAAAATTTGGGGCCCGTGGGACCCTTCTGGAAAAATCCCACGCCCCTCCGTTTCAATGCGTTTGCAGATGTGGGTTCGTGGACGGCGCTTCGAAAGGTCCGATCCACCAGGGGGCGGCGTCTTTCTTCTCATCACGACCCCCAGAGGCTGGTGAAACAGTTTGGTGGCCTTACGACTAAGTTCAGGGGTCGAAAGGTCAAAAAAGCAAGCGCGTGTCTACAAGGCCATAGCGCGTTTTAATGTGACGTGGACAGGCTCCAGCGCGGAGACGAAAGGCCGTGGCGCTTCGAGATTGGACATTCCGAACCTCTCGGGGCCCCCGACTCAAGGCCCCGAAGCGTGGAACTCTAGGACCTTCCTGAAAAAACGCCCATCCCCCACCCTTGAATCATAATGTCTTTCAACTAGTGAAATAGGCCTGAGAGAGAGATTTGGGTTACAAGCTGAAAATATTTTCCTGCGCTCTAGGGCCCCACGCTTTCGGTATGTCGCTCGGGGGGCCCCCAGGAGCCAGGGCGCAAAATTTGGGGCCCGTGGGACCCTCGTGGAAAAATCCCACGCCCCACCGTTTCAATGCGTTTGCAGTTGTGGTTTCGTGGACGGCGCTTCGAAAGGTCAGATCCACCAGGGGGTGGCGTCTTTCTTCTCGTCACGACCCCCCGAGGCTGGTGAAAACGTTTGGTGGCCTTACGACTAAGTTCAGGGGTCGAAAGGTCAAAAAAGCAAGCGCGTGTCCACAAGGCCATAGCGCGTTTTAATGTGACGTGGACAGGCTCCAGCGCGGAGACGAAAGGCCGTGGCGCTTCGAGATTTGACATTCCGAACCTCTCTGGGCCCCCGACTCAAGGCCCCGAAGCGTGGAACTCTAGGACCTTCCTGAAAAAACGCCCATCCCCCACCCTTGAATCATAATGTCTTTCAACTAGTGCTGAAAACTACAAGCTGAAAATATTTTCCTGCGCTCTAGGGCCCCGCGCTTTCGGTATGTCGCTCGGGGGGCCCCCAGGAGCCAGGGCGCAAAATTTGGGGCCCGTGGGACCCTCGTGGAAAAATCCCACGCCCCACCGTTTCAATGCGTTTGCAGTTGTGTTTTCGCGGATGGCGCTTCGAAAGGTCCGATTCGCCCGGGGGCGATGTCTTTCTTCTCGTCACGATCCCCCGAAGCTGGTTGAAAAGTCCTAGACAGCTGAAATCTGCATTTGAATAAAGGTCAAAGGTCAGAGAAGCATTCATATCATCAGCATCCATCGTCATGTTATTTTCTGCTATGAATTCCTCTGTCATAGCGTTTTCTAACACATTCCATTGCAAGTGTTCTCCACCAGGGGGTGTCTAGAGGCTGTTAGTTATTTTCTGCAACAACAAAAAAAGGCCTCAAAATGGAATAAATAGAGCCGAAAAACAAATAAGGCCTCAAAATGACCAAGTATTGTGAATGTTATTTTCTGCTATGAATTCCTCAGTCATAGCGCTTTCTAACCCACTCCTAGACAGCTGAAATCTGCTTTTAATGTAAAGGTCAAAGGTCAGAGAACAGTCGGCTCGAACGTTTAAAAATAACCAAGTGATGTACGTATGTCCTAGAGAGCTGAAATTTGGTATGCATACTGATTAGAGGATGGGGAGATGATTGGACATGGTTTGGGAGCTGTAGCGCCACCAGGTGTCGAGATATGGTATTGTCACCTCCTTTACTTTGGCCAAAAAGGCTGTTTGTACACTACTTGTTTTGCATCAACACAGACAAAAACACAATAAACACTTTTTATGAAGGAATTTATGATATTCCATCCACTTTTTATTAAATGGGTTTCATTTAAAGGTGATTAAGCAATGTGTTTTGCATCAACACAGACAGTACAACACAATAAACACTTTTTATTAAGGAATTTATGATTTTCCTTCCACTTTTTATTGAATGGGTTTTATTTGAAGGTGATTAAGCAATGTGTTTTGCATCAACACAGACAGTAAAACACAATAAACACTTTTTATTAAGGAATCTATGATTTTCCTTCCACTTTTTATTGAATGGGTTTTATTTGAAGGTGATTAAGCAATGTGTTTTGCATCAACACAGACAGTAAAACACAATAAACACTTTTTATTAAGGAATCTATGATTTTCCTTCCACTTTTTATTGAATGGGTTTTATTTGAAGGTGATTAAGCAATGTGTTTTACATCAACACAGACAGTTAAACACAATAAACACTTTTTATGAAGGAATTTATGATTTTCCATCCACTTTTTATTGAATGGGTTTTATTTGAAGGTGATTAAGCAATGTGTTTTGCATCAACACAGACAGTAAAACACAATAAACACTTTTTATTAAGGAATCTATGATTTTCCTTCCACTTTTTATTGAATGGGTTTTATTTGAAGGTGATTAAGCAATGTGTTTTACATCTACACAGACAGTAAAACACAATAAACACTTTTTATTAAGGAATTTATGATTTTCCATCCACTTTTTATTGAATGGGTTTTATTTGAAGGTGTTTAAGCAATGTGCTTTGCATCAACACAGACAGTAAAACACAATAAACACTTTTTATTAAGGAATGTATTATTTTCCATCCACTTTTTATTGAATGGGTTTTATTTGAAGGTGATTAAGCAATGTGTTTTACATCAACACAGACAGTAAAACACAATAAACACTTTTTATGAAGGAATTTATGATATTCCATCCACTTTTTATTAAATGGGTTTTATTTGAAGGTGATTAAGCAATGTGTTTTGCATCAACACAGACAGTAAAACACAATAAACACTTTTTATTAAGGAATCTATGATTTTCCTTCCACTTTTTATTGAATGGGTTTTATTTGAAGGTGATTAAGCAATGTGTTTTACATCTACACAGACAGTAAAACACAATAAACACTTTTTATTAAGGAATTTATGATTTTCCATCCACTTTTTATTGAATGGGTTTTATTTGAAGGTGTTTAAGCAATGTGCTTTGCATCAACACAGACAGTAAAACACAATAAACACTTTTTATTAAGGAATGTATTATTTTCCATCCACTTTTTATTGAATGGGTTTTATTTGAAGGTGATTAAGCAATGTGTTTTACATCAACACAGACAGTAAAACACAATAAACACTTTTTATGAAGGAATTTATGATATTCCATCCACTTTTTATTAAATGGGTTTTATTTGAAGGTGTCACTTGGACGAAGTGCTCTCAACCGAGCACGTTTCTCTAACTTTTCACCTCTTTTAAGTGCTTTATTTGAATAGAATATGCTGTTTGTGCTCAAAAAAGATTAAAAAAATCACCTGACAACAATTAAAAGAACATTAATTTATTGAAAAATAACATATTTTGATCGTTCTGCATGCCGAAACAAATAAGGCCTGAAAAATGCAAAGTATTGTGAATGTTATTTTCTGCTAGGGGGTGTATTGAGGCTGTTATGTTGGAGCCCTAGAACAAATAAGGCCTTAAAATGACAATGTATGGATGGAGCCCAACAATAAATAAGCCCTCAAAATGGCATAGATGGAGCCCTAGAACAAATAAGGCCTCAAATTGCAAAGTATAGATGGAGCTCAAGAATGTATGTATGTCCTAGACAGCTGAAATCTGCTTTTAATGTAAAGGTCAAAGGTCAGAGAACAGTCGGCTCAAACGTTTAAAAGGATCCAACTGATGTACGTATGTCCTAGAGAGCTGAAATTTGGTATGCATACTAATTAGAGGACGGGGAGACGATTGCACATGGTTTGGGAGCTGTAGCGCCACCAGGTGTCGAGATATGGTATTGTCACCCCCCTTACTTTTGCCAAAAAGGCTTTTTATACACTACTTGTTTTGCTTCAACACAGACAAAAACACAATAAACACTTTTTATGAAGGAATTTATGATATTCCATCCACTTTTTATTAAATGGGTTTCATTTAAAGGTGATTAAGCAATGTGTTTTGCATCAACACAGACAGTACAACACAATAAACACTTTTTATTAAGGAATTTATGATTTTCCTTCCACTTTTTATTGAATGGGTTTTATTTGAAGGTGATTAAGCAATGTGTTTTGCATCAACACAGACAGTAAAACACAATAAACACTTTTTATTAAGGAATTTATGATTTTCCTTCCACTTTTTATTGAATGGGTTGCACAGATATACGACTTATAATAACAATTAACTGTACACACTAAAATTCATTATGAGAATTGGCCTCACCTGTTGCAATGATTCAGCTTGACTGACAATTTCAACAAAATGGTGGTTGCCATACCCCCCTTAGCCAATAGCAGTCCTTGTCCAGTCCAAGTACCATGACAGCCGATCACATGTCCATGAACAGGGAACACCCATTAATCTGATTGGCCCCGACCACTTTTAATGTATTTTTTTATTTAATTTAAAAAAATTATTTTTTTTTTCCTTATTTGTTAATCTAAACAAAATGGCGGCCGCTAAACAAAATGGCGGCCCCCATAGACCGCGGCCATTAAAAGTCAACTTTCGCTCATAACTCGGGAACGGAAAGACCCAGAGCGCTCAAACTCGGGTCAGATACTCCCCATCTGACCACAACCTGAACACATTCGTCGCGGGGCTCGGGGACGCCCCCTGGCGGATCGCCGTTCGCCAAAACCCCGATATTCAAGAGCCTCTAGCTCCCGAACCCGAGGGCCCCCGACCGCGGGGAAGGTCTCGTTTGATAGAGGCTCGCGAGACCTTCCCTCGACCCGAGTTTCGGAATTTTTCAATTTGGCGTTCCCGAGATATAGGCCGATAAATATTCCACTTTCAAATATTCCACTATATAAATATTCCACTTTCACCGCTTCTAGCTCAGGGACCCCGGGGCCCCGCGCGTCGGGGATGGTCTCATTCGATAGAGGGCCCCGAGACCTTCCCTCATCCAGAGTTTCAGAATTTTTCAATTCGGCGTTCCCGAGATATAGGCCGATAACGATTCGACTTTCACCGCCCCTAGCTCAGGGACCCCGGGGCCCCGAGCCTCGGGGATGGTCTCATTCGATAGAGGCCCCCGAGACCTTTCCTCGTGCAGAGTTTCAGAATTTTTCAATTCGGCGTTTTCCAAGGATATGACCTGAAAACTGTGTCCACAAACCCCTATACAAAATAAATTATTCTGCTCTTTTTATTGGGAAATGGGTTGATTTGCACTTACCTCTGCCCGTCGGGGCATTTAACGGCCCACCGACTCGAAAGTTGCGCTCCTCTCTACGTCTCGGTGCCCTGTGCCGTAATGCAGAGTTTCGATAAAATCGGAGAAACTTTTTTTTCGGACCCAAAAAAACTCTAAGGGGTACACCTTTTAGTTTTTTTGGGTCCGAAAAAGAAGTTTCTCCGATCTTCTCGAAACTCTGGATTGTGACACAGGGCGACCAGACTTAGACAGGACTGCAAGTTTGGTGGCGCTAGACCCTTCCAGAGCCGAGAAACGGCGATCCCACGTCAGGTCAATCCCATTGTAAAGTTTTATGGGTTCGTGAACGGTGGAATTTTGGGACGAAACTTGGTGCTACGCACTCAGGGGGGTCTGCTGAGCGCAGTAAAATAGTTTTTATGACGACAGGACCTAACCTTCAAATTCATGTACTGGAAAGTTATAATGAGTTAGTGAACAGTCACCCCGGTGAACGGCGGGAGGGGGCCGTGGCATCGGACACGTGGCTGGGAGTCATCTGAAAAATTTTGTGGGTATTTGGACAAAATAGGGGTCCGTGGGATGGAGGCGTGGCTTGGGGCCGTGGGCGTGGCACCCCGGCCCATTTGCCAACTTTTATTGGTAATTGGACAAAATAGGGGTTCGTGGGATGGGGGCGTGGCTTGGGGCCGTGGGCGTGGCACCCTGGCTCATTTGCCAACTTTTATGGGTAATTGGACAAAATAGGGGTTCGTGGGATGGGGGCGTGGCCTGGGAGCGGTCAGCGGGGGTTCCCGGTCATTTGCCAACTTTTATGGGCAAATGGACACATTGTGGTTTCGTGGGGATGGGTCACTTCCCAACTTCAATGGGCAAAAGGACACATTATGGTTTCTTGGGACAGGTCACTTCCCAACTTTAATGGGCAAATGGACACGTTAGGGGTTCGTGGCAGGGGTCATTTGCCGTTTTTAGGGCCAATTGGACACATTAGGGGTTCGTGGGACTGGTCACTTCCCTACTTTAATGGGCAAATGGACACATTAGGGGTTCGTGGTACAGGTCACTAGAGACTTTTATGGGCAATTGGACACTTTAGGGGTTCGTGGGACCGGTCACTTCCCACTTTAATGGGCGAATGGACACTTTAGGGGTTCGTGGGACAGGTCACTTCACACTTTAATGGGCAAATGGACACATTAGGGGTTCGTGGGACGGGTCACCAGAGACTTTTATGGGCAATTGGACACTTTAGGGGTTCGTGGGACGGGTCACCAGAGATTTTTATGGGCATTTGGACACAATAGGGGTTTGTGGGACGGGTCACTAGAGACTTTTATGGGCAATTGGACACATTAGGGGTTCGTGGGACTGGTCACTTCCCTACTTTAATGGGCAAATGGACATGTTAGGGGTTCGTGGCAGAGGTCATTTGCCGTTTTTAGGGCCAATTGGACACATTAGGGGTTCGTGGGACTTGTCACTTCCCTACTTTAATAGGCAAATGGACACGTTAGGGGTTCGTGGGACTGGTCACTTCCCTACTTTATTGGGCAAATGGACATGTTAGGGGTTCGTGGCAGGGGTCATTTGCCGTTTTTAGGGCCAATTGGACACATTAGGGGTTCGTGGGATGGGTCACTAGAGACTTTTATGGGCAATTGGACACTTTAGGGGTTCATGGGATGGGTCCCTTCCCACTTTAATGGGCAAATGGACACATTAGGGGTTCGTGGTACAGGTCACTAGAGACTTTTATGGGCAATTGGACACTTTAGGGGTTCGTGGGACTTGTCACTTCCCTACTTTAATGGGCAAATGGACACGTTAGGGGTTCGTGGCAGGGGTCATTTGCCGGTTTTAGGGGCAATTGGACACATTAGGGGTTCGTGGGACTGGTCACTTCCCTACTTTAATGGGCAAATGGACATGTTAGGGGTTCGCGGCAGGGGTCATTTGCCGTTTTTAGGGCCAATTGGACACATTAGGGGTTCGTGGGACTGGTCACTTCCCTACTTTAAAGGGCAAATGGACACATTATGGTTTCATGGGATGGGTCCCTTCCCACTTTAATGGGCAAATGGACACATTAGGGGTTCGTGGTACAGGTCACTAGAGACTTTTATGGGCAATTGGACACTTTAGGGGTTCGTGGGACGGGTCACTAGATACTTTTATGGGCATTTGGACACAATAGGGGTTTGTGGGACGGGTCACTAGAGGCTTTTATGGGCAATTGGACACGTTAGGTGTTCGTGGGACAGGTCACTAGATACTTTTATGGGCATTTGGACACAATAGGGGTTTGTGGGACGGGTCACTAGAGACTTTTATGGGCATTTGGACACTTTAGGGGTTCGTGGGACTTGTCACTTCCCTACTTTAAAGGGCAAATGGACACGTTAGGGGTTCATGGGATGGGTCCCTTCCCACTTTAATGGGCAAATGGACACATTAGGGGTTCGTGGTACAGGTCACTAGAGACTTTTATGGGCAATTGGACACTTTAGGGGTTCGTGGGACGGGTCACTAGATACTTTTATGGGCATTTGGACACAATAGGGGTTTGTGGGACGGGTCACTAGAGACTTTTATGGGCATTTGGACACAATAGGGGTTTGTGGGACGGGTCACTAGAGACTTTTATGGGCAATTGGACACTTTAGGGGTTCGTGGGACTTGTCACTTCCCTACTTTAATGGGCAAATGGACACGTTAGGGGTTCGTGGCAGGGGTCATTTGCCGGTTTTAGGGGCAATTGGACACATTAGGGGTTCGTGGGACTGGTCACTTCCCTACTTTAATGGGAAAATGGACACATTATGGTTTCATGGGATGGGTCCCTTCCCACTTTAATGGGCAAATGGACACATTAGGGGTTCGTGGTACAGGTCACTAGAGACTTTTATGGGCAATTGGACACTTTAGGGGTTCGTGGGACTTGTCACTTCCCTACTTTAATGGGCAAATGGACACGTTAGGGGTTCGTGGCAGGGGTCATTTGCCAGTTTTAGGGGCAATTGGACACATTAGGGGTTCGTGGGACGGGTCACCAGAGACTTTTATGGGCAATTGGACACTTTAGGGGTTCGTGGGACGGGTCACCAGAGACTTTTATGGGCAATTGGACACTTTAGGGGTTCGTGGGATGAGCCACCAGAGACTTTTATGGGCAATTGGACACTTTAGGGGTTCGTGGGACCGGTCACTTCCCACTTTAATGGGCGAATGGACACTTTAGGGGTTCGTGGGACAGGTCACTTCCCACTTTAATGGGCAAATGGACACATTAGGGGTTCGTGGGACGGGTCACAAGAGACTTTTATGGGCAATTGGGCACATTAGGGGTTCGTGGCACTGGTCACTTCCCTACTTTAATGGGCAAATGGACACGTTAGGGGTTCGTGGCAGGGGTCATTTACTGGTTTTAATGGCCAATTGGACACATTAGGGTTTCGTGGGACTGGTCACTTCCTTACTTTAATGGGCAATTGGACACATTAGGGGTTCGTGGGACAGGTCACTTCCCACTTTAATGGGCAAATGGACACGTTAGGGGTTCGTGGTAGGGGTCATTTGACGGTTTTAATGGCCAAATGGACACATTAGGGTTCGTGGGACGGGTCACTATAGACTTTAATGAGCAAATGGACACATTATGGGTTCGCGGGACGGGTCACTACCCAACTTTAATGGGCAGTTGGACACAATAGGGGTTCGTGGGACGGGTCACTAGATACTTTAATGAGCAAATGGACACATTAGGGGTTCGTGCGACTGGTCACTTCCCACTTTAATGGGCAAATGGACACATTAGGGGTTCGTGGGACGGGTCACTAGAGACTTTTATGGGCAAATGGACACTTTAGGGGTTCTTGGGATGGGTCACTTCCCGATTTTAATGGGAAATGGACACATTAGGGGTTCGTGGGAGGGGTCATTTGCCGTTTTTAATGGGAAATGGACACATTAGGGGTTCGTGGCACTGGTCACTTTCCTACTTTAATGGACAATGGGATAAAATAGGCGTTCGTGGGACATGGGGAGGAATCGAAAAGCGTCCCCGTCTGGGTAATATGAATGGCAGAGAATCCCATTCAATCTATGGGCATATGGACGGTATAGCTCCTCACTGTGGACGAAGGCTGAACTGCAATTTTTGGTCTCGGATTTCGGGGGGCTCCCGTCCGGCCCCCGGGCGGGGTGTGACCCGGCCGAAGAACTCGGGCCGGTCGGGGGGCCGGCCAGGATCGGGGGAGCGCTTCGGCCGGCCCCCCAAAAATTTCGGGGGGCCGGCGCGCAGCGACCACGAGCCACCGTCCACGAACCCTTCCTCTAAGGATGAAATGGACGAAATATCTTTTTCGGGACTACCTCTAGTATGTGAATATGTACTATACTAAATGTGAGAAATGTCACTGTTTACCTCTGTATTTGATATGACTTCATCATGATGGTGATTAGAATTTCATTTACTTGGGATCTTTGATCTTGTTCAAGTGTGCCAAATGAAAACATTTAAAACAATGACAAGCTCGAATATAAAATAAGGTAGTTGGTTGATTTTAAGTTAATCAAACTATGCATGAAGATTATGCATATGCTTAGAAGATATGAAGATTTTATTTTAGTATTGTTTAAGCATTAATATGGTTTGTTTAAATTTCAAAACTGCACATCACATCATTAGGGGCGGGGCTTTGGAGAGGGGGCGTGTGTGAAGGGGTGTGGTCTAATTTAGTCTTGAGGAAGTTAGTAAAGAGTTAAAATTGTGAACAGCTTGTTCTCTACATTTCCTGCAGACACTCACAAGTGTTCACACTTGACTGAAACTATTTCAGACGAATTTTTGAAGAAAATGTTTCATGTGTTTATTTTTGGCTGTTGCTGTCTAGATGGTAAGTCATTTATTGTAATAATTATTCTTTTAAATTTTATATCTATATATACCCTCAGTCTCATTGACTCGGGTGTTTGTCAATGCTTTCGTTGCATGAGTGCCCACAACTGACTAAACCTTTGCAATGGCTGAACTGGAACGTCAGAAGATCTTGATCACTTGGAATCTGCTGTGCAGTTGATTTATTATTTGTTTTTTTCCTCTTCTGAAATTGTTTCATGCAGCATTCTATATGTATGTATGTGTGTGTTTTCAATATATATATATATATATAGATATATATATATATATATATAGATATGTATATCATAGAGTTGTTTGTGGTGAACTGCACATCCTAGTTTTAAAGGGTTAGTTCAGCCAAAAATGAAAATTCTGTCATTAATTCCTCTCCCTCGTGTCGTTCATCTTGGAACACAAATGAAGATATTTTTGATGAAATCTGATGGTTCAGTGAGTCTCTATTGACAGCAAGATAATTTATACTCTCAATGTCCAGGAAGTCACTAAAACATATTTAAAACAGTTCATGTGAGGACAGTGGTTCAACTTTAATATTATAGTCACGAGGATAATTCGAGTACCACTTGTACTCTGGGATCGGCCCAAAATTCCGAGCTCGGAGCCGTCCCCGGACAGCACGCCAAATACGCTTAAACCTCTGCTCTTCTTAATTATATGTAAATGTGAAAAGATGATCAGGTTATGTGCTCATGTAATCATTATTTGATCTGATTCACTCGTTTAAAGCTCAAACTCTGAGTTAGATTTACATTATTGATTACAGCAGCACTGTGAGTAGAAGTTCCAAAGGATTTCTTAAAAGTTCTTTAAAATTATAATCACTTATGACACTCAGACATCGAGAATCAGTGTATGAATCTCATCGGTGACAAACAACATATTCTGATACAGATCAACTCTGAACTTTAGAAAACAAGCTGCTAAAAAGTCACGTAAAAACACCAAAAAATAAAATAGTGAGAAGAATGGAAATGACTGAAACAGTTAAGCTCATAATTTATTCATGCAGCAATGCATGATGGGAGCCATGGATGAATTTTGATTGGTGGCTCCCAGAATGCACTTCAGGATGCTTTTTGATGGTCATCACTGTTGATTCACAGAATGATTCTTGATGACTGTGTCTCTAAAAGGTAAAATTTATTGCATGTATTCGTGAGAACAAGTTTTGAGAACAACTTTAGTAAAGCTTGATCTTCTGCTGTGAACTCCCAGTGCTGCTTTAATCAATAAAGCATTTCATAGATTCAGTCCATATAGTGCTTATGTGAAAACATGACCAGTACCACCTGATCAGTTTTTATCTTTTATTGTCTTGAAATGATCTGATATTCAGCAGACAAAATCTAATATTAAAAGTCAAGGGTCAAGAGGTCAACTAAAGTAAACACTGATCTCCATGATGGAGATTAAAAACTGTTTTTTTCTGCTTGTTATCATCAGGTGTTCATCACTAATGTTCAATCATCACTCAATGAATCACTTCATTATCTCATGAACTTTAACTCTGATCAGTGTTCATTTCACACTCTTATTTGAACACTTTCACACTCTTGAGTGTCTCATATACTCCAGGAGAGTTACTTTAACTCTGGAGATTTTGCTCTGAACCTCCTGACTGAAAAACTGTGATAATTAGAAAATCCAGGAGATTGGAACAAAATACTGAGGAGGACTTTTACTTTCTGGACCTGGACTTTACACCTCTGACCATCAACAAATAAAAAGGAAATGGAAACTGACATTGTTCTATTTACTTTCATAACTCTATTTTTATAATTTTCTATCTTTTGCAGTTTCTGTCTTCCTACTTTTCCAAAGTTTGTATTCTTTATGGCACTCTTCAGTTAAAGCTTTTTTAAACCTGTGTCTGAGAGTGTTTGTGTTTGTTCTTCAGGTGTGTTTGGTGTTGAACTGGAGTCAGTGTCAATGAAGGAGGGAGATTCAGTCATTCTACAGACTAATGTTCCTGAAGTACAGACAGATGATCGGATAAGGTGGAAATTTGGAACTGAGAGGATTCTAATAGCTAAAATCACTGGAGGGAAGAGTGAGATCACTGAAGATCTTGATGTGACATTCAGAGACAGACTGAAGCTGGATGAGAAGACTGGATCTCTGACCATCACAAACATCAGAGCTGAACATGCTGGAGTTTATGAAGTTGAGATCTTCAGCAGCAGATCAGACTCTATACACAGATTCATTGTTACTGTCTATGGTGAGTAGAGAACTACAGCTCACTCTATTATATACTACAAATTTGGCATTTGTCCTGACATAATTCTTCTTAATACTACAAAACAAAATAAGTTTATCAATGGTGATTATTGACACATTTCTCTGACACTGATGATGAGACAGGCCTCTTACTTCTGCTGTAATTCCTCTGGAAATTCACTCTACTTTTTCATTCTGTTATAACTTTTATAAACTCACAAAGCTCACTCTAAATGAATGTCATTCAAGAACGCTGAAGTGCCTAAACCATCTCCACACAAATAAGTTTCGTCACACTGAAGCATCTCCTACATTGGAAATTCACTCTGGAAGATCAAATTCAGCAAAAACAGAAAAGTTCAACTTCTCACATTCAACTGCTTTTATTTCCAGCAAATTTCTGTGTAAATATTAGTATTAACATCAAAAGTTCAACAGCTGAGAGTCTGTGAACAGAGCGGGGCTCGATATCGAGAGTATCAGTCAGTGTTTTGTGTCCATCAGCTGCTTTAACTGCTACAGTGAAGCTCATCTTCATGACTGAGAGGCTCTGACAGTTCTTGTGTGATGAACTGAACTAATTTGACCAGTCAGATAAAGTCCATCTCCACATAGCAAGCAATCTTGTGTCCTCAAACTGACACTGCTGTCCTCCTGTCGGCAACGACACACATCCTGTCAGATAGAGCTGGATAATGTGCTGCAATGATGGAACTGTAGATCACTTATAATCAGATCTATGAATACATTAGGACCAAATTTTGCATGATTTACATTAGCCTTGGGATATTAGTGTTGTGACAAACTGATATGATGATTTTATTTCAAACAATCAACAGCTTTATGACTTCAGTAGCTTGTTTGGAGATTGTTGTTATTGTCGCCATTGTAGAGGTTCATACTCTGGTTCTTGATGTCAGTGTAAGTCTTAAATAGTCTTGTCAAGTTTTGTTTGCATAATGATTTCATAAAGTCTTTCAGAGTAACAACACTGCAGAAGTGTTAATATTAAATGCTTTAATCAGAGTTCAGGTGTCAGTGTTAGTGGACCGTGCATTTGGGTGTATACGTCACCCAGGATCTTTGTGATTGGTTTAAAGAAATGCCAGGTATCCAATGGTCCTCAAATATAAGGAAATGACAAATATCAAGGATTTACTATTTGATTGTAGTTTATCTTTTATTTTCATGAGAACTTTGCATTTCACCTGAAATGGCTTCAATATTTTCAAATGGGTCAGGAAGATGCAGGGAACCATATACAGGGAACCTTCTGTTCGCTTCCCAAATGTCCTCTTTGTAACGTTGCTTTATGACCAAACGATAATCAAAGTTGAAAGTCCTCCTACAGTCATATTGGGAATGTTGAACTGCAGCACTTTCACGACCAAAAGAGGTTTTAGAAACGTTCTGTAAAGGTTCACAATTTTGGTTACGATTAGAGAACTTTTAGTGAACATTGCGTTGCCTTCTACATGAGTATCTCACACTACAGAAAGCCTCATTTTCAGAAGTGTGAAGTGAATGTGCTTTTCTTTGCTCAGTAGACAGCAGTTGCATGAGACAGAGTTTTAACGCTAGTTATGTGCTATTTCTGTGTTTGCATATCTTGATCTGTGAAAAGTGTGATTTCCTATACATCACACAGAGCTGGTGAAACTGCAGCTATTAAACTTCCTCTAATATGAGAACGATCGTATATGTAAAATACAAACTTTAACAATTCTGATTGAATATTAACATAGAATTATAGAACAATATCTGTGAATATGAATAATTATGTTGCGTTAAGCCATTTATTCACTCAAACCCTTCAACATTCGGCATATGAAACACAACAATAGTGACATGCTTCGTTGCAGCAAACACATTCATAGCTCCCAGCATGCATTGCGGCATGAATAAATTATGAATTGTCACCATGGTTGAGGTTGCCCTGCACATTTTTAGTGTTTGGACTTGGTGGTGGTTATTCAAGGCATCTGTGCGATACTGAGGACAAATGCATGTAATGTCAGCTATTAGTTTTATTCTGCTGATTTGAAACTAGGATCCAAGTCTCATTATAACTATTATGTTTGACCTATTAACAGTATTTATCATGTCAAAACATAAACAATGCTTAACCATTACTTCACAACATCAAACCATTTAAATGAAGATAATATCTCGTGTAAACAAACGTCCACCTAAACTAAACAGTCGTAAGATTGAACAACAGGAGAGACCATTGAAAGAGTGATTTAATAAAAATGAATAAGAAGAAAATCAAGACAATAAAACATAATTCACATACAGTTTACTGTCTTGAAGCCAAAACGTCCAAGTTTGTTTTTATTTGTCTGTAAAGCATTTAATGAAGTTGAAATCTCAAAAACAACTTTTAGGATTGATTATTGTGAATGTAAATTATATTTAGGTCATGACAAGTTGTTTGTGAACTAAATCTGCTAAATAAGTGTTTAACTGTAGAGCTCGTCCATATGACCATCTCAATGGTGATTTTTCTTTCAATGTGCTCGTAACCCCCCCCCCCCCTTTTCAAATGATATAAAACTAGTATGTTTTGCATTTAGCCATGTGTAACATCTGTTTTTTTTTTTTGTCGACACACATTGGCCTATATCTGAATCCTTCACAAATCATCCTTTAATGACTAGTGCTGATATTACTGATTGGATTTACAAATTACTTGAGTACTTTTACTCAAGTACTTGTTTTGTGTAATTCGTCCACCACTGGCTTTAGAACAGTCAAATATATATATATACACTCACCTAAAGGATTATTAGGAACACCACACTAATACTGCGTTTGACTCCCTTTCGCCTTCAGAACTGCCTTAATTCTACGTGGCATTGATTCAACAAGGTGCTGAAAGCATTCTTTAGAAATGTTGGCTCATATTGATAGGATAGCATCTTGCAGTTGATGAAGATTTGTGGGATGCACATCCAGGGCATGAAGCTCCCGTTCCACCACATCCCAAAGATGCTCTATTGGGTTGAGATCTGGTGACTGTGGGGCATTTTAGTACAGTGAACTCATTGTCATGTTCAAGAAACCAATTTGAAATGATTCTTCGCTTTGTGACATGACTTCCTGCTGGAAGTAGCCATCAGAGGATGGGTACATGGTGGTCATGAAGGGATGGACATGGTGAGAAACAATGCTCAGGTAGGCCGTGGCATTTAAACGATGCCCAATTGGCACTAAGGGGCCTAAAGTGTGCCAAGAAAACAACCCCCACACCATTACACCACCAGCACCAGCCTGCACAGTGGTAACAAGGCATGATGGATCCATGTTCTCATTCTGTTTACGCCAAATTCTGACTCTACCATCTGAATGTCTGAATAGAAATCCAGACTCATCAGACCAGGCAACATTTTTCCAGTCTTCAACTGTCTGTTTTTGGTGAGCTTGTGCAAATTGTAGCCTCTTTTTCCTATTTGTAGTGGAGATGAGTGGTATCCGGTGGGGTCTTCTGCTGTTGTAGCTCATCCGCCTCAAGGTTGTGCGTGTTGTGGCTTCACAAATGCTTTGCTGCAGACCTCGGTTGTAACGAGTGGTTATTTCAGTCAAAGTTGCTCTTCTATCAGCTTGAATCAGTCGGCCCATTCTCCTCTGACCTCTAGCATCAACAAGGCATTTTCTCCCACAGGACTGCGGCATACTGGATGTTTTTCCCTTTTCACACCATTCTTTGTGAACCCTAGATATGGTTGTGTGTGAAAATCCCAGTAACTGAGCAGATTGTGAAATACTCAGACCGGCCCGTCTGGCACCAACAACCATGCCACGCTCAAAACTGCTTAAATCAGCTTTCTTTCCCATTCTGACATTCAGTTTGGAGTTCAGGAGACTGTCTTGACCAGGACCACACCCCTAAATGCATTGAAGCAACTGCCATGTGATTGGTTGATTAGATAATTGCATTAATGAGAAACTGAACAGGTGTTCCTAATTATCCTTTAAGTGAGTGTGTGTGTGTACATATAATACACAGCTCCTTTCAGCTTGTATTGAGTACACATCTGTTCTTCACTTTTTTTGAGTGCTTGGAAAAGTGAATCATTTTTTGCGAAGCAATTGGTTCAATACATTTCAATACAAAGTTTCAAAATGCTAATTCATAACAAGACTGCCCAAATATATAACTGACTTCTTACAAAGACAAGCCACCTATAATAAGCAGACTATGTGGACTATGTGAGTGAATAAATGTTTTTGCACACACACAGTGTCTCATTGTGAAACTTTAAAATTTAGACAATGTCTCCAAGAAGATCAGGACTGTCAGCATTGAATGACTTTTACTGACATTGCATTAAACATTTTCTTTTTCAGCTGCGACTACACCTGTTCCTGTCACCAGCAGAGACTCATCAACACCATCAGGATTGTCAAAATGTGAACATGCTAACATCACTGAGCTCCGTCATCTCTGTCAGACGTGTGCAGGTACCAGACGATGATAGCTTTTATGTTATTTTTTTTTTGCTGATTTAATGCCATGAATGAATTAAAGAAATATTCGTTTAAAAATGAAGCTAATTAGGGGTCATGCCCCCCAGGGTCTGTAGCCCATATTGTATCCATTAGTTTTCTTATTATTATTCCTCCCGAATGGGAGTCAATGGCAGCCCTATCAACGGAACATGAGAAAATTATGAAATTTGGCTGCATTGAGAGATGGTCATGAATAGTACTTGGACCAATTTTGGAGTCTTTAGAAGCAACTCTATAGCGCCACCACCAGTTCAAAAATTCAGTTTTCTAAAGGTTATAACTTTTGAACCCTTTTCTCTAGAACAGTGTTCTCAAACCTGTCCTGAAGACCCCCAACATTTTGCATGTCTCCCTCATCCAACACTCCTGATTCAAGTCATCAGCTCATTTGTAGAGACTGCAATAGTTGAATTGGTTGTGTCTGATGAGGGAAATACAGAATGTGCCGAGCTAACGGGTCCCGGGACAGGTTTGAGAACCACTCTTCTAGAAAAGAAGAGAACCATCATCTTCTAGAACCATCAAACCTTTCCAAGCACTTGCCAATTCGGACTTGTACAAGACGATACGAGATCGGCAGGTCAGTGCATCAGTCAAACTATCTAATTTAGACATTTATTTTCTTTAAACACTGATCAACGCACGTGCAAGGGCATATGGTTCAGATAACACAATATTAACGTGTTATATATATTATGAAGTGTTTATATCTCATAATACAGTGTTTGCTCTTAAGTTTAGGTAGTGCTAACAGTTTTGTTCAGGTACAGAGATGCTACAGAAATTTAATAAAGTAATCCAATGTAAAATAACACTACAGTAAACAGGTATTAATAGGAATTTTTACTATCAGCTAATCTGAAGCACTTCCTAACTTTAGACCCCTTCGGCCTTACGTTGGACGTCGCACTGAACTCCGCTTCACCCGCCATCCTTGGAAACTTTGACGTGATGCGTGTAATGTTAGCACACTGTGGGGACAAGTCCTGTGTGGGACAACTTTATAAAATTGTGTGTAATGTTGTGTCATTTCAATTCCTTTATTATCTCGATACATATTGTTCTAGTCTTTCTTCCTCTAGGATTATAAGTAAATCTGTCTTTGTTCACATCTGAACTTCTTTGTGTGTCATTTCAATTCCTTTATTATCTGGGTAAGCGTTTGTACTAATCTTTATTCCTCTTGGATTAGACGTGTGTCTGTGTTCGTTCTCATCTGAACTCCTGAACCAGTTGTACGTTCATATTCTGCTGTTTTTGCTCTTCCTCTCTGCATTGGGCTACAGCTATAAATCAGCTTGTTGAAAATCTCAATTCTGTTTGATCTTTGCTTTTTCAGAATTACAGGACCATTTTTGTGACTCTGTTGAAGCTGTGCTGCGATTGGTCGTCACTGCTCTGATGGGCGTGGCTGCTGCGGCTGCTGCTGTTCTTCTGCTCAATGACGTCAGAGCCACAAGAGGTTAACAGGAGAAAACAGATCAGATGTCATAAATATTGCGACATATATTGCTGTTTTAATCTTAAGGATGAAAATATGTGTGTCTAATTCTTTAGTGATGGTAAAACGAATCTTTGCTTACCCATTCTCTTGCCAGAACTAGTGTATTGGGGCCATCTGGTGGCCAAAATGATAAATATTCTTATTTCATTTCATTCTTTAATGCAATCCCAGATAGCAACTTTGTGTTGGCCCAGATCTGGCACATGCAGAATGATGATCTGGGCCACATGTGGTGTGGAATGATGGTACTTGGGTGGACTGCTCCTATTTGCCAGATCTGGGCCAAAAGCAGGCCATAACAATGCCACATGTCAGCCATGAGCAAACAATAAACCTTATCTGAGCCACAAATCTTTATACATTATTTATAGAGTCATCTCAGCATTAACAAGCAGAATCACTGAAGGAAAGAAAAGAACAGAAAAAAAGAGACGAGCAGAAACACAAAAACTACAACTTTCTTCAGTCACAGCATTAGATGAACTGAAGATAAAAGACATTAAATCTCTGAAGATCTGATTCATAAACTCCACAAACGGCATTACCAGCTTCACTTATTACTGACCAGACTCACTTTATTTCTGTCACACGTCTACAGAAGATCTGCCATGACTAAAGTTTAGTGCATAAGAGAGTTGAATGGACAGATGCTCGATCACTCTATAAATGACTCCGCGTCGCTTAATTCACTGTTTATTATTATGCATTTAGATGAACAGCCGTCATGAGTGAATCAGAACTGTTTTTGGCACAGCTTTGCAAACCACCCATGCTTACCAATAATTTTCTAATGGTTCATTATTTTCAATAGGTTGTACGATGTTGCCATCTGGTGGCCAAGAAGATTAGTGTTTTTTCCCCACTTTATTCTGTACTGGTATCTACTTTGTATTTCTGTCAGTTACACTTTTTGTTTTCTTTTGTGTCTCTGTTTTAATTGAATGCAGCATTTCTGCAAATACTTATAATATAAATACAAAAATATTTGTCATGCCAATAAAACATCTCAAAATGGAAACCCAATTGAACTGTAATGACTCTTAACTCGAAGTAGGATCCATATGCAAGCTTTTATTAAAAGAGGGATTGGTCATACAGAAACAGACAAAGTGATAAACCAGACAAGGATCAGGACAGGCAGATATCTATTATAAACGGTAATCCAGGCAAACAGGTCAGTAAGGCAGGCAGCAAGGGTCATAAACGATAAATCCAACAAGGTAATAACAGGAAGGGAAATAATGCTCAGTAATGCACTAGATGGGAATCAAGACTTCGCGTTGTATTGAAGTTTGAGAGTCACTTAAATAGTCCATATTGATGAGGAGCAGCTGGTGCTGCAATCAGCGCCAAGGTACGGGGCTTATGGGAAATGTAGAGTGAGTGAATGCAAAGAGTGTGAGTGTGTTAATCGAGAACTTACTGAATAGATTTACATCTTATATATAGGCGTCGCTGCTTTATGCCCAGGCCAGGATATACAGAGGCATATACTCAGACAGGTCTCAGATGTGTGTTCAAGCAAGAAATCTCACATTAAAAAATTCATAAAATACATTTAAAAAAAAAAAGCAGAGTAACATCATTTATGAACAGACCCAAACCAATATATCCCTGTTTTATTTGTTTAAAATGAAAAAATTAAAACAAAAGTCAATGCAAAGCAAATGACAGTGAAAAAACTCCCATAAAAACCACCTTTATTACAAACAACACACAGTAGGGCGTATAATTCATTACAACTTACGTGTAGCCCATGATATACTACTAAAGTAAGATAATGGCGTGACAGATGATGATGATGATGATGATGATGATGATGATGGTCTCTCACCTGCAGGAAGTGTTTGTTCCCCGAGTAGCCCCAGTTTTAACAGAATGGACCAAATGAATAATCCGTTAATCAAATTGTTGCTTAAATTTTAGTTCCATGCAGGCGCAGAACGGACGTGTTAGTTGACTGGACGCCTTTAGCCATTTTGGAGTATTTAAGTGCAGATTTTTGGCCGAGACGCAGCTGACGAGAGACACAGTCAGTTTTCGTTGCTGCTAGTTCTTTGCTGATTCCGACGGCAATAAACGCTTTCCCTCTGGCATACTTTTGAATCCAGTGGGATCTGAAAGAAAACACATGAGACAGATGACATTGATAAAAATCTTTGCTTTTCTATGGAGGATGATCAATGAAATATGTCGCAAAGAAAGGAGCTGCAACATTGGAGAATATGGGGAAAATAATGAACATCTAAGCATATAAACCTGTTCTAGTAGAGCCCAAAAACAATATAAAGATCTGAAAAAAAGCATAATATGGTCTCTTTGATAGTGTTTTTATTAGGAAGCTGATTTTGAATTCATCAGATCGTTTTAGGGTTTTTTTTATTAACCATCATCTAGTCACAATTAGTGACACAGTCTGTTTAACAGAAATCACATGGTGGATCTGCTAGTCAGACAAACTCATAGTCCATCAAAATCAGGTCTGCTAAATCCTACTACTGGGCCCAGTTATTCAAAAAATTTAATCCAGATTAGAATGATCAGGATTAGGGGTGAGCGATAAAGCCTCAAAATTATAACATGATATTTCAAGAATATATGCGATAAGGATATTCATGACGATATAGAGAAAAGTATATGGAACAATGTTTTACTGGTGATTGCAGCATTTATTAGTGCAAACAAAATGAAGGGTGTTTTCCCTGCTGTCATTGATGACATTGTACCTGATTCGAAGTGTGAATCTGTTGTCACGAGGTGAATCAGCGGCTTTATAGTGCAATCGTACACCTTGGGTCGAGCTTTTTAATAGAGATGCACCGTTTTCTTGGTCGATACTGTTTTTTGTCGATTTTGGTTTTCTTTCTAAGAACTAAAATTGACAGCATATACAAACAAAATCTACTTTTCTTCAACGCAAAGTTTTACTTTCATAAAAAAAACAAGTAAAAGTCAGTAACAAAATAATATAAAAAAATGCAAACAAAAGTACAAATAAATGCAATAAAGATTTTCAGGTTAAGTAGGTTTTTATTCAGGTAAGAAATACTACAGAAATTAAAGTAATTCTATGTAAAATAACACATCCAGTATATTACTGTAATTTCTGTAATCTTCATTGTAAAAATTAAATACAGATTAATGCTCACCATTAAAGTTATAAACCGTATTCAGTCAAGAGCAGAAAGTGATTTTGTCTTTTGTTCTTTGATGACCAGGACCGACAGCAGCAGGAATATCGGACTGCTGTCATTCTTCCTCAATTATATAACGTTGCAAAACTGACTGTGTTTAACCGGATACTCGCCAAGACGGGCATTTTGACATGATTTTGTATGTATTTCACCATTTTAGCACAGTAATCCACCAATATAGATCAGTGGTTGTGCGAGCGCTTTTGAAGTGAGCGCGAAACCTGCAGGAATGACTAAAATTATGCGCAATACCGGAGCGGATGAGACGAGTGAGAGAGAGGAGGCGCCCGCGCGGCTGTGTGTCACTTCGCCGTCGGAGAGAAGAGAGCGAAAACGCGCAGCTGACGTAATTGCCTGTGCAGCTGGTAAAACGGATGAGCTCAAAATCGGAAAGATGCGACACTGACCGGTCGGTCACCTATCTGGGATGATCATGAGGAAAATCGGCTGTGTGCAATTGCATTTCGGCCAAGTGGTGAAACATGTTTTGCGTTTCAACCTTTAGCGGTAACAGTTTTCTTGCATATTTTGCAAAGTATTGCGCTTGATTGTTGGAGGTCTGACCACTTCCATACTGTTCAAGTAGCTCCCTGTTTAGACACTAAATCGTCATTGGAGGCTGATATGCTGCTCTTATTCTCAGACAGGTGTTGTTTTTGTGCGCGCTAGTCAACGTAAATGCGCCATAGCCTACGTCATCACGTCGCTATTATGATGTAAAAAAATATACTGGTGTTATTGTGGACGGAATGATATGGCACACCCCTACCTATTTCTCACTGCAGGACTTTGAGTCGCACTCGCAGACAGGTCCAGATGTATTTAGCATGTTAAATATTTCACTGGCATCGGCGAGCCATTAGCGATTCTCTCAGGTCGCGTCTTTCATAATTCACACTAGGTTATTGTCACTCACGTGAACAAGCAACGGTTCCGTATAATCACATTATATTTCTTCTGAAAAACTGGGCCATAGAGATCTACCTTCCCACAAAGTTCAGCTCCAATCTCAAGCAAACACCTGAAGCAGCTCGTTACGATCTTCAAGAACACTTGATAATTACAAACAGACGTGTTTGATTAGGGTTGGAACTGAAGTATGCAGAAAGCTTGATCTTCAGGAACTGGGCAGATCTAAACGACTGCCACAGTGTTGATCTAAAATAAGATCTTTATTACACTGGAATGATTGAGTTACTCACCAGAGACAGAAACTTTGAATAACGTGAATGAGTTTTTTCCACTTCTGTTGATCTGTAGTTTATACAGTCCAGAGTGTGCGTTTGTGGTGTTCATGATGGTCAGAGATCCAGTCTGATGATCCAGCTTCAGTCTGTCTGTGAATCTCTCAGGTGTAGTGGTCCCTTCTTTGGTTTCAGCGATGACAGTGTCTTTGTCTCCAAACATCCACCTGATTTTATCATCTGTCTGCAGTATAGTCTCAGAGTTCAGTATGGCAGGTTCTCCCTCCATCACTAACACTGACTTTATCTCATCTGTCACAGCAGCACAGAAACAGAAAATAGGGAAGAGAATAAAAACAAAACCACAGTAAAAATCATGTAAACCAACGCTCAGCATCTCATATGAACTCAACCATTCTTTATATGAATGTAAATGTAGCTATTAAACAAGTCAATTGGCTCAATCCTGATGTACGTTGTGATCTGTGTTTTGGACTCTCTGATTCACAAATGATCAGTCACTGTAATATATGTGGCGTTAATTCACTAAATCTAACTTTTTTTCCGCTGTCATTAGAATGAAAGATAAACTGAACCTTACAGCATTTCATCACAACTTATGCTCACATATTTCAAGGCTGATATTGGATTATTGAAGGTAAACATCATATTATGTGTATTATATGCATTACTCTACGGAAAGCTAACCTGCCTTAAGAACCAACACTGACAGCAACATATTGTCGGCCCAGATCTGGTCCGCGTGTAATCCACATGTACCAGATGTGGGCTGTCTGGGAATGGTACAACCAAATAAACTACAGAGTTGGTTACTAACTAGCTAGTAGTCAACTTCTCTAATGTGGACTTTACGTTCCAAGTAAGAACTTACAAACAACTGGTGCAACCCGACTCAGTTGCATAAACTTAGCTGCCAAGTTAAGACTGAAAACTAGTCTGACCAAACAACCAGTTAGTTCATTTTTCGGATTCAAAATAGACCAATCAGCCTTTTTATGTGACTGACTTGGAAAAGTTATGAGCTACAAAAAAAATTAGAGGAATAATTTAAGGAGTTTACATAACCTGCCACCTATGAACATTTTTCCCAGACAGCCGACGATATGTTGCTGTCAGGGTTACACCTTTAAACTCTAATGTAGTCTGACAGAGCTCGTTGTTTTTCCCTTACTAGAGATCTTGTGGCGATAGCAAATCCCAACAGCTACAATGATCAGAATAAATGCAACGATCCCTGCAATTTCAAATGAAGTCAGAGCTGGTCCTGTAAAGATAAAGAGAGACAGTCATTAGTCTGAGTGAATGAGTCTGACTAAAACACTTTGAAAAATTACATTTGGTTAACACATAGAAATATGAATCTGATTATGTTTAAGGTGAATCACAAATGAGCCTCTAATGCTTTGAAAAACGCCAGCAGTCTTAAAGCATTTACTGCAGATGCCATGCGTGCTGACATGCTAAATTGTTCATTTAACTTTATTATTGTTTATAGAGCTCTGATTACCCTTGACCGACTTGATCAACATCCCACTGACAGTAACACTGAATCTCAGGAGACTGTTGTTGTTGATCTGCAGATCATAGAGTCCAGAGTTTGAGGTTTTGCATTTTATTATGGTTAGAGATCCAGTCTGGTTATTAAGCTTCAGTCTGCCTCTGAATCTTTCATCAGCACCATCATATTTATAGAATTGTTGGGGCTTGTTTTTAGAGATTTTAGCTAGTATAGTGTCTCCAAACATCCACATAATGAAATCATCTGTCTGTATTTCAGTAAGATCCGTCTGTAGAGTAACAGATTCTTCCTCCATCTTCAACATTGTCCTCATTTCACCTGTAATAACAAACATATGAAGAACAGAAAATGAAATGCCTACAGGAAGATTAAACAAATAATGCAGTTAAAAATGCTCACTAATAATTTGATCATAAGATCAAGTGCTTAGATAGCAACATTGTGTCGGCCCAGATCCGGCCCACATCTGGCACATGCGGAATGATGATCTGGGCCACAAGCAGGCCATAACAATGCCACATGTCAGCCAAGAGCAAAGAATAAACCAGAACTGGACCTTATCTGAGCCACAAAATCTTTATACATTATTTATAGAGTCATCTCAGCATTAACAAGCCTGATAACAAGCAGAATCACTGAAGGAAAGAAGAGAACAGAAAAAAGAGACGAGCAGAAACACTAAAACTACAACTTTCTTCAGCAACAGCCTTAAATGAAATCAACTGAAGATAAAAGACATTAAATCTCTGAAGATCTGATTCATCAACTCCACAAACAGCATCACCAGCTTCACTTATTACTGACCAGACTCACTTTATTTCTGTCACTCGTCTACAGAAGCTCTTATTGAGAATTAACAGAGGTTTAGATGTTGATGATTCATTGAAAATAAGTTCTATTTGAAGTCATCATTACAGTGGTTAGTGCTTGCTTTAGTTAGCCAGTTGACTTTTTAACATTATTTCTTCTCTGATTGCTTTAACTGTGTTTGTTATGAGAGAATGTGCTCAGATGATGTTGGCTTCATGATCTGCAATCATCATTTAATAGTCTAATTTACTAATCTCATTCAGTGTCTAGTTTCTGATTATGTAGGTTATGTTTTCAGATTTAAACTATTAGTTCCAGATATATGGTTTGGTTTCAGCATTAAAAAATCCAGTGCAAACACAATCGTTTTAATCATTAACATTTTCAGTGCGGATCCAATTAAATTCATTATTTGATTAACCTCCAGTTTCACAGAAAAGGTTTCAGCTAGTCCAGACTAAAATGAATGTTTGAGCTGTTTTAAAGCAACTTACACTGATTTTAAAATATGTCAGAGCCACGGTTTTGTCTCAAGATACACACCAGTAATGTTTTTAAAGGCACGTACTTAAATGCGCTAATTGAACTAAGGCTTAATCCTGGCTTAATCTAAGCCCTGTCTGTGAAACCGGGCCTGAAGGACACAAGCTACTCACCTCTGACAGTCACATTGAATGACTTGTGTATGGTGTATCCACAGCCACTGATGATGTCCACTTCATAAAGTCCAGAGTGTTCACTGCTGGTGTTACTGATGGTCAGAGATCCAGTCCAATAGTTCAGCTGTAGTCTGTGTTTGAATCTCTCATCCGGACCATCATATTTAGAGATGTTTGAATTCTTTCTATTGATTTCAGCAACAGGAGAGTGTTGAGGTCCATACCTCCACTGTATCACAACACCTCTGTGTATTTCAGTAAGATCAGTGTTTAGAGTGACTGAATCTCCCACCAGCACTGACACTGCCTTCACTGGATCAACAGGCACACCTGGAGAACAAACAGGAATAGTTACTGCAACTCGTACTGCAGCTGTTCGGATCATCACTGGTCCAAACCCACATTTCAACTCTTGAAGATCTTGTGGATAAAGCAACAACACTTGCGACCCGACAGAGGATAAGTAGTCTAGAGAATTGATGGATGGAAAGCAAAAACAATTAACATCTAAAAGAAAATCTGTTCATCAAATCATTTCCTCACTCTTGTATGACTTGCGCTTGTCACTGAGGCGAACCTGAACCTATGCTGCTATTCTTGGCCATTTCCAGGCATATGAGAACTACACTGTAAAAAATGATCGTGATTTTAACGGCAAAAGACTGTAAAAATGCTATGATACCGTACTATATATGGTGAATAACTGTAATAGATCTGATGGTACATTTTTTTATGGTAGAGTTCTGGCAACCACAGCCGCTTTTTTTTACCGTAAATTTTACGGGGATTTTTTTACAGTGTAGAGCAGACGCTAATTACAACATTTAAAAAACTGATACTCACCACTGACACTGAATTGCTTGTTTAAAGTATGTCCGCTGGTTACTTCATAAACTCCAGAGTCTTCAGGTCTGATGTTTCTGATGGTGAGATCTCCAGTTTGATTGTCCAGTTTCAGCCTGCCTCTGAATCTTTGATTAAGAACTTCATCATCTATAAAACTCTTATTGGCTCCTCTGTTGATTTGAGCCATGCGGGCGCCTTCAGCTCCAAACCTCCACTGTAACACTTCGTCTCCATGTATTTCAGTAAGATTAGTGTGTAGAGTGACAGAATCTCCCTCCATCACTGACACTGACTCACCAATCACACCTGCAGATGAAAAGGAACAATTAGACAGATAAAAATAGATACAATTATAAACACTCATGTGCACTCCAGAAGCTTGTGTTCTGCAAGTGAACCGCTAACATGCTATTTTTTATTAAAAAAACAAACAAAAAAAACACTTTCCTACATGTACTGTGCTAGAATAACATGAGACTAACACAGCACTTGAGTATTGCTGCTTTATTGTTGGTTTGATTGCTTCTATTGTTCTCATTTGTTGCTTTGGATAAAGGCATCTGCTAAATTATTTAAATTTAATCATACAGAGTTTACATTGAATTGAAATACAAATTATAGATTTAATTTAATAATAGGCTAACAAAACAGGTAAGGTGAACAATAACATAATTTTGTAAAGGTCTCTGATTCTCACTCTGTGCTCATGAATTTGTGACTAAATTGCCCTTGAGCCCTTGCCCCGGGTGCTGGAGCAATAGCTGTGTGTGTTTGTGTGTGTGTGTGTGTGTGTGTGTGTGTGTGTGTGTGTTTGTGACATATCAGGACACAAATGTGTATAATGTCATGGGTATGACACTGGTATTACAACTTCAAGGTGAAATATGAGGACATTTCATTTGTCCCCACTTTTCAAACAGCTTTAAAAACATACCAAACAAGGTTTAATTAAAAATGTAAAAATGCAGAACGTTTTCTGTGAGGGTTAAGTTTAGGGGTGGGGCAGAATGTACAGTTTGTACAGTATAAAAACCATTACGCCTATGGAATGTCCTCACTTTGATAGCAAAACGAACATGTGTGTGTGTGTGTGTGTGTGTGTGTGTGTGTGTGTGCACTTGGGATGGGTTAAATACAGAGCACCAATTTCGAGTACGAGTCACCATACCTGACAACATGTCACGACTTTCACTTTCACTAAAGTAGTTAAATAACGTTAACTAATGAAACCTTTTTGTAAAGTGTTACCATTATCAAAAAAACACAGACTTTATCCTTTACTTCTGCAAAAACACTAAAGAAATAAAGCATCTTCGACCCCATTTTAACGCACATTAACATTGTGCCCTTTAAAATGGGGATAAATAGCAATCAAGGCCAGGAAACTGATCCTGCCTTACTAAAACTTAACGCAGAATTTGCTAAACATAAACATAGTTAATATTTTAAGACACGGTGTGAATAAGAATATAATATTAATGAAAATAAACTTTTAAGATTTTACAAAGAAAGTGAAACTGAAGTATTAAAGAAATAATCTTACCGTCCAAAACGATAAAGAACGCAAAAAACAATAACAAGTTCTTCATATTGCCGCGGATGTCGGTAAATATCGGTAGAGTTTACGGAGATGATCGAGCTGTTGTTCGTAATAATCTGTCGCTGTCAGTCGTTCCTGAGGCGATCGATCGATAGAGAAAATCACTGAAAACTCGACTGAAGATCGACATGAAGCTCCAGACCGACTGCTGATGGCTTTATTTGATTAGCCAATATCTGTTATTGTTATGAGCAAAAAAAAACTGGCCGACTCTCCGTGACACTCGAGTTATATAGGTACAGTCAGGGGCGGTTCTAGGACCAGTGCCAGTCGATATTCCCAAAAGTTGTATCATGAAACTATCATAAAAACAACACGGAGCTGTTCAAGTCTTCAGGCTGGGAAATCAGTGGCGGTTATAGGACTGGGGTCTGTCAGGGCAAGTACCTGGCTGTCGTCTGCAGAACTGGGCGGGGCTGCACCTGTCGCTCCGCCCCATACCTGCTCTGATTGGCTCAGTTTTCTTTCATAGACAGGCTACGCACTCCAGAGCAGGGGTGTCCAATCCCACTCCTGGAGGGCCACTATCCTGGAAAGTTTAGCTCCAACCCCAATTAAACACACCTGAACCTTTTAGGCATACAGGAAACTTCCCGGCAGGTGTGTTGTGAGAAGTTGGAGCTAAACTCTGCAGGACAGTGGCCCTCCAGGACTGAGTTTGGACAGCCCTGCTCCAGAGTCATAGCCTCAAAAGCTCCTCCTCTCTTGACCTTCTGTGGGCATGATGAGTGTACCCCTCAACCACACCCTAAACCTACCCTTAACCCTATCTCTCCACCCATTAAACAGGTTAACCCTTGAGCTCCAGAGAACTCTGCAGCTAGCACGACTTTCTTTCATAGGCAAACCTGAGGGCACACTTTTACATTTTACATTAATAAGATGGGTAGAAATTTTAGGCTCTCAGAACGTCCCCACTGTTGTTAAGGACGGTGCTGAAGTTTAAAGAGGATTGTTCAAACTGGCTGTGTCAGTAATGCATTAAAATATTAAAAGACATAATGTTACAGGAAAATGCCTTGAGTGAGTATTAATTCACTTTAAGTATGTTAATTTCAAGTATAACGTTTAAATAACAATGCTAGTGGACGGAAAAAATTACATAGTGCACCTTTAACATGGAAAAGATACCTTTTATTTTGTGTCGTCGCATGGATACAGTGTTAAAGCATTATTAGGGGTTCAAGTGTGTAACGCTTACTGTTTTTATATGGATTAGTAGAAGTAGTAGTACGTCTTAAAACTGATCATGCAGGCCAAACGTTTGTTTTATATCAATGAAATTATTGGCTCAAGATGAACAAAGCCTACTTTATCTGTAACATCAATCATTATTGAAATCTCTTAGGGGTAGTTTGGTTGCTGCACAATAGACAAACAGGCAACATAACAAAACAAAAAATATGGAATTAAAAGAAAATAAATACATAAAAAGACCTAGTTTATGTTTCACCCAGTCGGAATCAAACCAGAGCAGCCATATTCTCTGAAGACTGAATATCAATTATATAATAAATAGTAAAATAATAAACAATAAATCAGCCCCACAGCAGATTCCAGTTTCTGTCAGTAGTAGGCGCTCATGCAGTGTAAAAAAACGTGATGGAGGAAGTTAGTGAGGCCTCTGAGAGAGTGAAGGCATTTGACCTCGCAGGAATCCCCCTGGCTTTGGGTCAGAGCTGAAGGGAAGGAAACAAGCTGCGTTCCACATCAAATTTGTATGCGCTTCACTCGCTGACTTCCTGTCTGGTGTCTGTGCGTAATTGCCTCCTCAGAGAGAACGTCCCTGGCAGCAGCAAATGACATAAAAAATATTCTGTTGCGTTTCCAAAAAAAAACTAAATATAGATGGATTACAGCGGAGAGCAAGATTAAGGCATTGGGAAGATGGAAAGATGACAAATTTACTGACACTCCCACTCCCTAATAGTGTGCATTACCTTTTGAAAATGATCTTAAAAAATTGCTAGATTTATAAGGTTATTAGTTTCAGAAACGCGTCAGTCTGTAAAAGGATCCGTATGATAGTAAATCCCGAATAGCCAGTGTTTTCAGAGCAGAATGACTGTTACTGTGATCAGCTCAGTTTGTGAAACCTGCTGTGGTTTTAGTCATTTACATCTGTGCAGAGTTGTGGTTCGAGCTATTATTTGATGGACGTGGCATGCGAGCGCATGTAGACTTTCTAAACCATGATGAAACTATTAAAAGCACAATGATAATAGACTGTCCAGAGGATGAATTTACTAAAACTCTAGTAGGCCTATATTTGTGAAGTTTTTAGTCACCAGCATTCACTTTCTAAACAGCTGTAGACGAAATCATTTCAATGGTGTGTTTGGATTAGTGTGGTCAGTGGCGGATGCAGAATAGATGGTGAAAATAAGGTAGAGATGACTAGAAGTCACATGACTGAGATGTGCCCAGTGTTATTGTTAAATATGTGTAAAATAAAAGCGCTCTTTAGATTTTAGCAGCAGCCTGTGTTCCTATACTCAATATTATGCAATCCAGTCCCAAATTTTGTCTACAACATCATTATCTACACTCTCTATGAGAAACCCACCCCCACCCCCCACACCTCACACCTCTCGCTCCCTCGCTCTCTCTCTCTCTCTCTCTCTCTCTCGCTCTCTCTCCCTCGCTCTCTCTCTCACTCTTTCACACAGATGCAAACACACTCTCAGACTCGCACTCTGTCGATTCTGATATAGTATTACTCCTCTCTATACGATTTTCCATCAACTTACAACATTTTCAGATAATCTTTGCAAACATCTCGAATGAGGCTATTTCAGAAAATGTTTCACTCGTTTGTAATTTGCTGTTTTTCCTTTTGGTGTTTGTCTGGTGAGTTATAAAGACGTTTATATTGTTTTAATTATGGCATATTTTCATCACTGTTAGATGGATTCAGGTTTATGATCTCACATTAAACACTTGCTGTTGTATGAATATGTTATTCTACTGCAGAATATGCCGCTGAACATAAACCGTTGCAACCGTTACAAGTTCTGAATCTGTTGATGAAAGCTCAGAAGCATTTTGAATTTTCTCTTACATTCCTCTATTAATGGAATTGTACTTCACTGCAGATTCAGTGATCATATGTTCAAAATGGGTGTAAAGCCGAAAGAGTATTTGTGAAGTTTCACTTAATCAAACATTAAGAATAACTTGTACTTTAATAAGAATTTCAGTGTGTGGCTGAGAAACTGTGTCTGTTCTTCAGGTGTGTTTGGTGTTGATGCAGTGAAGTCAGTGTCAGTGATGGAGGGAGATTCATTCACTCTAAACTCTGAGACTGAACTACAGGCAGACGATGTGATACAATGGCGGTTTGGATCCAAAAACTCTCCTATAGCTACACTCAACAGAGGGACTGGAATGTTCTCCATACATGATGAGAGATTCAGAGACAGACTGAAGCTGGATCATCAGACTGGATCTCTGACCATCATGAACACCAGAAACACAGACTCTGGAGAATATCAAATCAGGGCAAAGATCATATACAGAATCAGTGTTGATGTCTATGGTTAGTATACACTACATACTAGTTCTTTCGGCACATTATTTGTCATTATTGTTCACAATAATACTGCAAAATGATTTCGCACATATTTGTGTTCATTTGAATATGCGCATCAGTGGGTTGTTGACCTCAGCTTTTTTAGGTCTTAGGCATGTTTTGTGCTACAAAAGTGTCAGATTTATTTTGGCACTCATGTCATATTAAAAGTTCGGGAGGAATCATCAGTCATCCAGTGTAAAAAAAATAGTTGACCTAACTTAAAATAATATGGCAACTTCTCGCACTCAACTTTTTTAAGATAACTCAACTAATGCACTCCAGTTAAAATCAACTTTAATACTTTTGTTCATCGTAAGCCCAGAAAACACCACGCTGACAGTCGGCTGTCAGGCAGTTTTTGTTCGTCGGCCCACTAAGTTTTCTCAGTGTGATTCGCACAGTCGGCTGAAGTTGGTCCTCGTCGGGTGTTTTTCGACATGTTGAATCGGCGTCGGGCCGTCGGTGAGAGAGAGAGCTCTGATTGGCTGTTCAGTATAGCAAATGAGTCAATTCACAAGAATATAAGCAAAAGTTATGAAAGCAAGCAAATAAGTCATGACGGCACAGACAGAAGCTTGTTCTAATTTTACGTCATCTCACCTCAGCACTCGAACGCACAAATATTTTCATAATAACATGAGCGGAGTGGAATAAAGAACGTGATCAACATGATTGATAGTCAAAAAAGCGTTGCTTTGTTTATGGTTTGTATACATGCGGTCTTAGTTTTGCTTTCCCTATCTGAATGACGAATATAGACACATATATCTGCTTAAATAGACAGTTATCTCCTTTATATGCAGGCGCAGAACACGCGTGATAGTTTACAGTCCGCTGAAGTTCTTTCGGTGCGTTCAAGCACATATTTTTTTCCCCGACACTGACCCGACGTGAGGCGACAACACCGTCGGCTTTTGTTGCCACTAGTTCTTTGACGTCGAGTTGGTGTTTCCCAGCCTTAATGAGTACCAGGTGATCTTTTGAAGTTAAAAAACTTTAAAAACTTGTCAAGACAACTAAAAAAAACAAGTTGAGCCAACTTACAGCACTCAGCTTTTTAAGTTAACTCAACTAATTCACTCTAGTTAAAGTCAATCTAAAAACTTTAGTTCATCTAATGAGTACAGGTAGTCTTTGCAATGTAGATATGACTTCACATGGAGTACTGTTATGATACTGGTGTCATTTAGTATTTAAAAAAGAGGACAGCACTATGTTTTCATTGTTTTTTTGTTTTTTTTTAGTTTTTATTATTATTCTCCCTTTTTTTGCAGCTCGTCTACCTGTCCCTGTCATCAGCAAGAACTCTTCATCATCATCATCATGTTCTCTGGTGTGTTCAGCTGTGAATGTGAGTCATGTGACTCTCTCCTGGTACAAAGGAAACAGTTTATTGTCCAGCATCAGTGTGTCTGATCTCAGCGTCAGTCTCTCTCTACCTCTGGAGATTGAGTGTCTGGATGATTCGTACAGCTGTGTGGTGGCTTATTCATTCACCAACTTGACGACACATCTCAACAACACTGATCTCTGTCAGCCATGCTCAGGTAGGCTCCATCAGAAGTTATATTAATGATTGACTGACCTGAGCTTTGTTGATCGTCTTCATCTACATCATGTACATTTTTTTCTTTTTACAGTCCAAGATAATATTTTAGACAGAAATATTTTACTCTGTGTTAAGATACATTAATATACAAATAAGTAGCTGCAGTTTCTAAATATATTCCATATTATAGTTGCTATTGCGTTCGGTAATGAAAGTAATGCGCTGTATCTACACCACACACAACCATTGTTGCGTCGCATCACGCTGCTGTTTTATTAACAAAGTTCGGGAGGAACACATTCAAATGATCAAACTGATCATCACGTCTCTCCAACCTGCAGTCATTAATCAACGTCTCAGCATGGGCGGAGACCTATATATTGACACAGTCGACTGTTTGACAGTTTTCAACATCCTTCTACCACCCCGTCTCCTCACACTTGCCTGGTTTCTTCCTAAACCAGAATACGGGTGGAGCACTCTGGGTTCGGGCCAAATACCGAGCTCGGGGCTCTCTCCTCGGACGGCACGCCATCTGATTATTTGTAAGTGTGAACTTGTGAACTTGGAGCTGCCTTTCCACTCCTGGCGCATGACACTATGGCGATGGACCGGAAGTTATTCGTTTCCTATTAAAGTCGCACAGGAGCTCTGTGGGCTGTCAACCATCTGTGGATGCAGAATTTTCAGATGTTTACTGACCTTTGGATGCATTAAAAAAATGTAACTTGAGCAACTACATTGTATCCGACACACCAACCGGATGTGATGTATTCCAATGTTTATTTCACACGTATAGTGTGAGCAGTCAAGCTCTGGGTGGTGGAGCAGTGGCAGGGACGTCTCCCTACCGCCCCCTGCAGCCTGCCGGAGTCTTCTCTCACTCACAACTTGTCCTTTCTCTGCAGCCAGAGCCAGAAACTCCCTTTCTCTGCCTCCTATGCCACATCTTTTAATGCCTTTGACAACCGGGTGCCTCTGTCACCAAGAGACTTCAGGAACAGATATTGGGGGAGGCCCAGCCACTTCCTGGTGTAGTTGTCAGCCTTTGAGTCCATCTTCTGGACTGCTGATAAGGTGACAGTTTGAGGGGCCACATCAGACGATGGTACAAGGTGAATTGGTAACACCCGACTTTTAGTTTGCCAGGGAACATGTTATTATCGATCTTTTCCAGGCCATTGGAGAGCTGTAAGAAACAGCCATGTTCTTATTGGACAGGTGTGTTGTGTAGAGCCTTCCCAAACTTCTCTCTGGTTGATCTATCAGGCGTAGGATTTCCTGTCCACTGAGAAGGAGATATTGCCTCTCCTGATTCCTTTGGGGATCGAGAGACTGTGTGACTTGGCTGGTTTTATCTTCATCGTGGCTCAGTTTAGTACTTCATCAAGCCTTTTCAGCAGCCTGATGGTACATGGTGCTGGCTGGAGAAGGGTGGTAACATCATCAATGTAACTTCATATAGCCGAGAGTTGCTGGCCTGCCTGAGATCTGACTCCTCTGACCATCTGTCTTCAACCCATGAAGATAATTTCAAAGGCTACTATGAAAAGGAAGGGGGAGATGGAACACCCCATTGCTATCCCTTTCTCTAGCTGATGCCATCCGGTTGAAATTTCCATGGCAGACATGGACGTTGTCGAAGTAGCCATTAATGAGGCTCTGGATACTTTTGAGTACATGGAAGAAGTCAAGAGCAAACCTAATAAGCTGGTGGGGAATGGACCCGTAGGCATTTGCGAGATCCAGCCAGACCACAGAGTTACTGTGGACTACCTACTAATTATAACATATATAACATTATAACCTACCCACACTCCCACAGAATTAGTTTTTACAGTTTACTGCAGAACAACTCATTATGTAGGTGTGAAATAAACAGTTCTAGAAATGTAAAAATTAAAGTTAAAGCTCAAATCTAACCCTGAAAATATTCAAAAAAGTTGGTGCCTCAGTGACTACTTCACTCAGAGAAGCTGTCAATCACAGCTGTCAATCACGATGTCACATCTCGGTTTTTATAGCATCAAATAACTAAAACCAAACTGATGACCAAACAAGATGGCATGATTATAATGGGATATGATGTCTCGATCGCATCTGTTGTAGACAGTGTCAAAGTATGTTTGAGTGTTCATTGAAATGCAAAATTCCATCTCTTGTGTTGTTCTTACCTTCCTTCAGAATGTATCCATTGTTGTGGTTCTACTGAAGCTGTGATCCGATTGGCTCTCTCTGCTCTGGTGGGCGTGGCTACTGTTGCTGTGCTGCTTTATGACATCAGACCCAGAAAAGATGAACAGCAGAGAAGATCAAACCCTCACACTGATTAACCATATTCTCATGCCAAAATAATATGTCAATAAGGGATCATATACAGTCAGCCAGACAAGTTGAATTGACAGCACACAAATACAGATAGGTGTCTAGTCTGATTCATGAACCACTGACTCTTTTGAGCCTGTTATTTAAAAAGAAAAATCAAAAGCATGAACAGAATTAATGACTCATTTATTTCAATAAATAGTTCAAAAAGACAAATTTTTAGTTTGGAATCAATCTGATGAATCCTTCATGGAACGGAATCATTATACAGCAATGCCTTGGAAAACTGTCATCAAGCGTATTCTACATTGTCGTCAACAATGATTGAAAATGCAAAGGAATCTAAGTTGCTAGATTCATGGAGAACTTTGTATTGATGAAGCTATGCAGCCATGCTAGCTCTATGTATAGAATTTAACATGTAAGGAATAATTGATAAAGGGCTGTTGAATTATTGAAAAACAATGCACACCCAAGGTGGTAATGCAGCCATGATGGAAAGCTCTGTTTTTCAATAATTGAATGAACTGGAGTCATTTATTCTGCTTAACACCTCAAGATATTGTTCAGATATTTTATGTCAAGACATTTGTCATATGCAAATTTTTGCATTGCGTTCACACACATGTTGCTATGATGTTTGTAATTGCATCTCATGATATGCATACATTATATTTGAATATGGATTTCACTGCAATGTGACTTTTTCATTAAAATTGTATCTTTGTATCCTTTGTGATGTGTGTTTGCGTTCTCTTTCAGAAATTTAAAAAATAGGATGAGATGGAGTATGAAAGTACATTAATCTGTGCATAATATGCGCGTAGTTCCTTGGTCTTGGGCTGATATAATATGTATGATCTCAGACCTACCTACAACTACCCACAGACAACTCAGGGTAAGTTTACACGACAACGATGTACTAAAAACTGAAAAGTTTTTCCATTGCGAAAGGTTTCGCGTACAGATTTGAGATGGTCTTATTATTGGGAGATACGAGGTTTTATGGGTCTACTATTGGAGAAAGCGTAATGGCTAACTTGCCTTGATCACATTAAAGCCTTGAAGTCATTGACTTTCGTTCAGAGTTATTGAGACAGTCAATTGCTGTTTCCGGATACCATAGAAGTGAATGAGCAGTGCTGTAAACTGAATCATAACTGTAGCACAACTGTCTGTGACTTGTCTTGTCTAAACCAGAAATACAGGAGGAGTACTCTGGGTTCGGGACAAATACCGAGCTCGGGGTCCTGTACTCGGACAGCACGCCAAATACACATACTAATTACTCTGATTATTTGTACGTGTGAATTCGTTAAGTGTCTATAGATTAAACACATGATACGCATGCACATAATGTCACAGTTTTCACATATTCGTGTGTTTTTTTTATAGTTTATGCCCTGTGTATTCTATGATTTTGGGCTGTTCCAAACAAAAGATGACCAATCATGGCGATTTCTTTAGTCATGGCTACAAAACGGTGGTCCTACTTCGTACAGTGAGAGGATCAAAGATGGTTGTCATGGTCTTGGCGATCAAAGATAGCCTGTGATAATTTTCTGATGGCATCACATGGTCATTTGACTTGAACATCTGCTGCTGTGTGTATTTCGTTCATCCTCTTTTTTTTCAGCACACATAAAAACCTCAGTTGCCAAAGTGCGATTCATTGACGTTTGATTCTTCTATACTTACTTGCATTGTAACCTACGATTCAATAGGCGTCAATTATGTCTATATGTTTATTAGATCCATGTCGTGCAGTGTGATCAGTAATGATCTGCACAGGCATTACACAGGGACGACCGCACACAGGGATCATTTTAACAGCACCAAATGTACTGAGGCCACTTTCAGTGAATTGAATGTGACATTCAAGCAGCTCTGAGTCAAACTGAAACCTGATGTGGCTCATGTCTTTAGTTCTGGAAAGAAATGTGGTTTGATCTGTTGGTGGACAAACAGCTTGTGAGTGAAAGTGTGTCTGGTCGTTCGTTCTTCACGTGTGTCAGTGAGTGCATGTCTTGATGTACAATAGTGTGTTTTTTTATTATTATTCTCAGAGTAAAAATGCCTCTACACAAAACAGTTCTGTGAAATAAAGTACTGAATCCAATATTGATGTTTGATCTCAAATCAAACTGTGAGATCTTACTGTGTGATTGAGGAATCTGAAAACACCTTATACTTTGTGTCAGTGAAATATTAATTGATTAATAGATATACGCAGCTCACTGTATGACCTGATATAATCGTGCAGACAGTGCTAGAGTCAGAAAGAGAAGATATTTCACACTTAGCTCCCACATCCTGTGCTGTTCTTCATGAAGCACATACCCTGTTTTGGTCAGTCAACATCTGGGAGTAGCTTTAAGATGAACTACTTTGTATAAGTTTCTGTTGTAACATCGTGCAGATGTCTGTTGCTTGATCATTTATTTTGTTTCCATCAGTCTTGGGCAGTTACAGACAGTAGCTGTAAAATGTCAAAAGGATCAAATCAAACAAGGCTTATTAAAGAATGATCCCAAAGTGAACAAAGAACACCAGACAAATGAATGAGAACTAAAGAGGAACATTTAACTGAACGTAATGGTGACAGTAGTAAAGCCGTTAACAAACTGTATTTTTTTCAGTAGTGGAGCAGTGCTGCCATCCAAAGGCTAAATGTAGTCACTACACATTTATTAAACATGGATATGTTTTGTTCTTGATGCGTTTTATTGTGGGTATATAGTGTGTGATAATGGAGGAATTACTTATAGTGTCATGTGACTGATCACTCCATATTGAAGCTTCTTCCAGCATACAAGGTAAAACTTTTTAAGAGCCTGTTACCGGGTAAAAACCTGCTTTTGTTCACATAATGATTTGTTTACAATCTTCAACTGCAGAGACTAACTGGGCTGAGCTCCTCTCCAGTTTTAGACACACACTCGCGATCTTCCCTAAACACTTCCCCTCAGGAGAATCCCTGCCGCCATTTTGAAAAGTGGGCAAGGGAAGTTTATATGGTCAACTTGATATGTACGATTAAGCCAGCTCCATATCCCACAATGCAACACGATCGTGACAATTGTGATCAACGTCTTAGGACACTCCAGTTCAGCATTGCAAAGTTCCCGCCAGTAGTTGGCAGTCATGTTTCTTTTATTCCCGTCCCTCACTAACTTCCCTCAGTCTGGTTGACTCGGGTGTTCGTCAACGCTTTAGTTCCATGAGTGCCCTCTATTGGCGAAACCTTTGCAATGGCTCAACTGGAACGTCAGAAGATCTTGATCACTTGGAATCTGCTGTGGAGTTGATTTAGTATTTATTTTTCCCTGTTAGAGCCATAACAACTCTAATAATACTGCGATATTTTTTCCTTGAGATGAGTATGATTATGTTCTTTTTGAAAAATTTGTATTTTGTGTTAATTGTATTGATCACGTGACTTTGACCAGTTTATGACGCATTACGTATGCGTAAGAAGAAAAAACGACAAAAAGGATTATAGAAACAAGGAAGGGTCGGAATTAGACAGTCTTTTGACCGTGACAATTTCTTGAATTTGAAACTGGGCTAAGTGCAAGAAAGTATTGAATTTGTTGTTTTGTAATGTAACAAAGAAGAAGTAAAGATTTAAAAGACAAGTTTTGATTCACGCGTCAAATCCTTTGTGCCACACCCTTAATGGAAATGGTGAAAAACATGGTTCGGATCGCCATTACATTCCCTTTATGACATAGTTTTTTTGCAGCGTTCTATATGTATATATGTGGGTTTTAAATATTAAAACATTAAAACTAGGAGTAGTCGTGGCCTAGTGGTGAGGGAGGGGCACTTGTAATCAGAAGGTTGCTGGTTCGATTCCCACACCTGCAGGAATTGAAGGTGGGGATTGTGAATAAACAGCACTCTCTCCACCTTCAATACCATGACTAAAGTGCCCTTGAGCAAGACACCTAACCCCTAATTGCTCCCCTTGTAAGTCGCTTTGGATAAAAGCATCTACTAAATGATGAAAAATGAAAAACATAATTAATATATCAGAGTTGTTTGTGGCGGGGTAAATCAAACGCGATATGATGTCACAATTATGTTGCATTGTGGGATATGGAGCTACCTGAAATGTACATATGAAGTAGACTCACTCCGGTATCGAGGGAGCGAGGGTCTGTCCTTATAAACTTCCCTCTTTTAGGCTGCGACCCACTCCAGTTATGGACACGCTCTTGTGAACTTTTCTAAAAACTTCCTCTCGGGAGAATCCCTACCACCCCTTTGAAGTGCATGTCACTTTGTAAATGGGATGAGGGACACATACATAGAAAAATTGTAACGATCATTTGTATCTAATGCAAATTTCATGGGACTATATACTCTACAATGTAATTCTAATTTCATGTTTCAAACTGGTGGTGGATGTTTGGCACTCTGTACTTCCTTGAACTTCCAAATATGTAACATAATTTTTAGTTGTACAGAGTATGTCTAATATAAGAAATATTACTGTTAAGCAATGTATTTGATTGGAAATCATCATGATGGTGATTTGAGTTTCATTTACTTGGAATCTTTGATCTTGTTCAAGTGTGGCAAATGAAAACATTTGTTAAAACAATGACAAGCTCGAATATAAAATAAGGTAGTTGGTTGATTTTAAGTTAATCAAACTATGCATGAATATGAAGATTTTATTTTAGTATTGTTTAAAGCATTAATATAGTTTGTTTAAGTTTCATAACTGTTTGTAAATGGATCTTTCACAATAATCAAGCAACTGCACATCACATAATTAGAGGCGGGGCTTTGGAGAGGGGCGTGGTTGAAGGGGTGTGGTCTAATTTAGTCTGGAGGAAGTTAGTAAAGAGTTAAAACTGTGGACAGCTTGTTCTCTACATTTCCTGCAGACACTCACAAGTGTTCACACTTGACTGAAACTATTTCAGACCACTGAATTTTTGAAGAAAATGTTTCATGCGTTTATTTTTGGCTGTTGCTGTCTAGCTGGTAAGTCATTTATTGTAATAATTATTCCTAATACTGTAAAATTATAGATATTAAACATTTTGATGCATTTCTCTAAGACACTGTAATTCCTTTCCAATTATTTATCCATATAACTAAAGACATTGCATTGAAAACTGACCATGAGAAAAGATTCTAACTTTTGGAATGTTATAAATAATTTGTCCATGTTACAACTGTCATTCTGTCAGAGTATTTTCATAATGTTCACTCCAAATTAATTTGTCATGCAAGCAGTGATCAGGTGCAAATGTGACGAAACATCTCCAAACAAAAGCTGTTTTTTTTATTTTTGCATACTGAAGCATCTCCTACACTGACTGAAGGCATTTTCAGACACAGCGTCACTAGAGTCAGTGTTAGAGGAGGACGGAACCAAAGAGTTTAGAAGTACAAAGACGGTTCACTCGTACTATAGCTGCGTTCCAGTTAGTTTTTTATGCCCTTCCCTCACTAACTTCCCTCAGTCTCACTGACTCGGGTGTTTGTCATTGCTTTCGTTGCGTGAGTTCCCACTACTGACAAACCTTTGCAATGGCTGAACTGGAACGTCAGAAGATCTTGATCACTTGGAATCTGTTGTACAATTGATTTATTATTTGTTTTTTCCTCTAATGAAATTGTTTAATGCAGCATTCTATATGTATGTATGTGTGTTTTCAATATATATATCATAGAGTTGTTTGTGGTGAACTGCACATCCTAGTTTTAAAGGGTTAGATCACCCAAAAATGTAAATTCAGTCATTAATTCCTCACCCTCGTGTCGTTCTACACCCGTAAGACCTTCGTTCATCTTGAGAACACAAATGAAGATATTTTTGATGAAATCCGATGGTTCAGTGAGTCTCTATTGACAGCAAGATAATTTATACTCTCAATGTCCAGGAAGTCACTAAAACATATTTAAAACAGTTCATGTGAGGACAGTGGATCAACATTAATATTATAGTCACGAGAATAATTCGAGAACCACTTGTACTCTGGGTTCGGGCCAAAATTCCGAGCTCGGAGCCGTCTCCGGACAGCACGCCAAATACGCTTAAACCTCTGCTCTTCTTAATTATATGTAAATGTGAAAAGATGATCAGGTTGTGTGCTCATGTAATCATTATTTGATCTGATTCACTCGTTTAAAGCTCAAACTCTGAGTTAGATTTACATTATTGATTACAGCAGCACTGTGAGTAGAAGTTCCAAAGGATTTCTTAAAAGTTCTTTAAAATTATAATCACTTATGACACTCAGACATCGAGAATCAGTGTATGAATCTCATCGGTGACAAACAACATATTCTGATAAACAGATCAACTCTGAACTTTAGAAAAGAAGCTGCTAAAAACTCACATTAAAACAGCAAAAAATAAAATAGTGAGAATAATGGAAATGACTGAAACAGTTAAGCTCATAATTTATTCATGCAGCAATGCATGATGGGAGCCATGGATGAATTTTGATTGGTGGCTCCCAGAATGCACTGCAACATGCTTTTTGATGGTCACCACTGTTGATTCACAGAATGATTCTTGATGACTGTGTCTCAAAAAAAAGATGAAAGTCATTAAATACATTAATCACAGTACACTTTGAAAATAACTCTGGTTGAACTTGATCTCCTGATGTAGACTCACAGTGTTGCATTAAACGATTATGCATTTGGGAGATTCAGCTTCAAATGATATTGGTGGGTCAGACCATAAAGTAACTATTTGAAATCATAACTGACACCACTCGATTAATTATTGCCCTTAATCATCTGGAAATCATCTCATATTCAGCAGACAAACTCTAATATTTAAAGTCAAGGGTCAAGAGGTCAACTAAATCAAACACTGATCTCCATGATGGAGATTAAAAACTGTGATTTTCTCCTCTGGTGATTCTGCTTGTTATCATCAGGTGTTCATCACTAATGCTCAATCATCACTCAATGAATCACTTCATTATCTCATTAACTTTAACGCTGATCAGTGTTCATTTCACAAACTGAAAAACTGTGATAAATCCAGGAGATTGGAACAAAATACTGTGGTGGACTTTTACTTTCTGGACCTGGACTTTACACCTTTGACCATCAACAAATAAAAAGGAAATTGAAACTGACGTTGTTCTATTTACTTTCATAACTCTATTATTATCATTTTCTATCGGCAGTTTCTGTCTTCCTACTTTTCCAAAGTTTGTATTCTTTATGGCACTCTTCAGTTAAAGCTTTAATAAACTTGTGTCTGAGAGTGCTTGTGTTTGTTCCTCAGGTGTGTTTGGAGCTGAACTGAAGTCAGTGAAGGAGGGAGATTCAGTCACTCTACAGACTAATGTTCCTGAAATACAGACAGATGATCTGATAACGTGGATGTTTGGAACTGACAGGAGGCTAATAGCTAGAACTGATGGAGTGAAGAGTGAGATTCTTGATCGGAGATTCAGAGACAGACTGAAGCTGGATGAGAAGACTGGATCTCTGACCATCACAAACATCAGAGCTGAACATGCTGGAGTTTATGAAGTTGAGATCTTCAGCAGCAGCTCAGACTCTATACACAGATTCAATGTTACTGTCTATGGTGAGTAGAGAACTACAGCTCACTCTATTATATCCTACAAATTTGGCATATGTCCTGACATAATTCTTCTTAATACTACAAAACAAAATAAGTTGATCAATGGTGATTATTGACACATTTCTCTGACACTGATGATGAGACAGGCCTCTTACTTCTGCTGTAATTCCTCTGGAAATTCACTCTACTTTTTCATTCTGTTATAACTTTTATAAACTCACAAAGCTCACTCTAAATGAATGTCATTCAAGAACGCTGAAGTGCCTAAACCATCTCCACACAAATAAGTTTCGTCACACTGAAGCATCTCCTACACTGGAAATTCACTCTGGAAGATCAAATTCAGCAAAAACAGAAAAGTTCTCTCATATTCAGCTGCTTTTATTTCCAGCAAATTTCTGTGTAAATATTAGTATTAACATCAAAAGTTCAACAGCTGAGAGTCTGTGAACAGAGCGGGGCTCGATATCGAGAGAATCAGTCAGTGTTTTGTGTCCATCAGCTGCTTTAACTGCTACAGTGAAGCTCATCTTCATGACTGAGAGGCTCTGACAGTTCTTGTGTGATGAACTGAACTAATTTGACCAGTCAGATAAAGTCCATCTCCACATTGCAAGCAATCTTGTGTCCTCAAACTGACACTGCTGTCCTCCTGTCGGCAACGACACTCATCCTGTCAGATAGAGCTGGATAATGTGCTGCAGTGATGGAACTGTAGATCATGATTTACATTAGCCTTGGGATATCAGTGTTATGACAAACTGATATGATGTTTTTATTTTAAACAATCAACAGCTTTATGACTTCAGTAGCTTGTTTGGAGATTGTTTTTATAGTCGCCATTGTAGAGATTCATACTTTCAGTGAACATTGCGTCGCCTTCTACATGAGTATTTCACACTACAGAAGGCCTCATTTTCAGATGTGTGAAGTGAATGTGCTGTTCTTTGAAATGAATGTGAATGTGAAATGAATGAAATGAAATGAATGTGAATGTGTTGAATGTGCCTATTAACAGTATTTATCATATCAAAACATAAACAATGCTTAACCATTACTTCACAACATCTGTGATGTTAAAACCATTTAAAGATAATATCTCTTACTCGTGTAAACCAACGTCCACCTAAACTAAACAGTCGTAAGATTGAACAACAGGAGAGACCATTGAAAGAGTGATTTACTTAAAATGAATAAGGAGAAAATAAAGACAATAAAACATAATTCACATACAGTTCTTCTCTTGAAGCCAAAACGTCCAAGTTTGTTTTTATTTGTCTGTAAAGCATTTAATGAAGTTGAAATCTCAAAAACAACTTTTAGGATTGATTATTGTGAATGTAAATTATATTTAGGTCATGACAAGTTGTTTGTGAACTAAATCTGCTAAATAAGTGTTTAACTGTAGAGCTCGTCCATATGACCATCTCAATGGTGATTTTTCTTTCAATGTGCTCGTTTTTTTTTTTTTTTGCTGATTTAATACCATGAATGTATTAAAGAAATATTCGTTTAAAAATGAAGCTAATTAGGGGTCATGCCCCCCAGGGTCTGTAGCCCATATTGTATCCATTCGTTTTCTTATTATTATTCCTCCCGAATGGGAGTCAATGGCAGCCCTATCAACGGAACATGAGAAAATTATGAAATTTGGCTGCATTGAGAGATGGTCATGAATAGTACAATCATGGCCAAAAGTTCTGAGAATGCCATAAATATTAGTTTTCACAAAGTTTGCTGCTAAAATGCTTTTAGATCTTTGTTTCAGTTGTTTCTGTGATGTACTGAAATATAATTACAAGCACTTCATACGTTTCAAAGGCTTTTATCGACAATTACATGACATTTATGCAGAGAGTCAGTATTTGCAGTGTTGGCCTTTCTTTTTCTGGACCTCTGCAATTCGACTGGGCATGATCTCAATCAACTTCTGATAGCAACCCATTCTTTCATAATCACTTCTTGGAGTTTGTCAGAATTAGTGGGCTTTTGTTTGTTCACCCGCCTCTTGAGGATTGACCACAAGTTCTCAATGGGATTAAGATCTGGGGAGTTTCCAGGCCATGGACCCAAAATTTCAACGTTCTGGTCCCCGAGCCACTTAGTGATCACTTTTGCCTTATGGCACGGTGCTCCATCGTGCTGGAAAATGCATTGTTCTTCACCAAACTGTTGTTGGATTGTTGGAAGAAGTTGCTGTTGGAGGGTGTTTTGGTACCATTCTTTATTCATGGCTGTGTTTTTGGGCAGAATTGTGAGTGAGCCCACTCCCTTGGATGAGAAGCAACCCCACACATGAATGGTCTCAGGATGCTTTACTGTTGGCATGACACAGGACTGATGGTAGCGCTCACCTTTTCTTCTCCCGACAAGCCTTTTTCCAGATGCCCCAAACCATCGGAAAGGGGCTTCATCTGAGAATATGACTTTACCCCAGTCCTCAGCAGTCCATTCACGATACTTTCTGCAGAAGATCAATCTGTCCCCCGCAGCTGAATCCTCTTTAGGAGACGATCCTGGCACTTGCTGGACTTTCTTGGACGCCCTGAAGCCTTCTTTACAAGAATTGAACCTCTTTCCTTGAAGTTGCTGATGATCCTATGAATTGTTGATTTAGCTGCAATCTTAGTAGCCACAATATCCTTGCCTGTGAAGCCATTTTTATGCAACGCAATGATGGCTGCACGCGTTTCTTTGCAGGTCACCATGGTTAACAATGGAAGAACAATGATTTCAAACATCACCCTCCTTTTAACATGTCAAGTCTGCCATTCGAACCCAATCAGCCTGACATAATGATCTCCAGCCTTGTGCTCATCAACATTCTCACCTGAGTTAACAAGACGATTACTGAAATGATCTCAGCAGGTCCTTTAATGACAGCAATGAAATGCAGTGGAAAGGTTTTTTTGGGATTAAGTTAATTTTCATGGAAAAGAAGGATTATGCAATTCATCTGATCACTCTTCATAACATTCTGGAGTATATGCAAATTGCCATTATAAAAACTTAAGCAGCAACTTTTCCAATTTCCAATATTTATGTAATTCTCACAACTTTTGTCCACGACTGTACTTGGACCAATTTTGGAGTCTTTAGAAGCAACTCTATAGCGCCACCACCAGTTCAAAAATTCAGTTTTCTAAAGGTTATAACTTTTGAACCCTTTTCTCTAGAACAGTGTTCTCAAACCTGTCCTGAAGACCCCCAACACTGAACATTTTGCATGTCTCCCTCATCCAACACTCCTGATTCAAGTCATCAGCTCATTAGTAGAGACTTTTATGATTTATGAACCATAAACAATTCAAAGTTTTTATCATTACAGAATGTTTTTGTCCCATAACCATTCATCCTTTCTTTTTCTTCTGCAATGATAAAAATTGATATTAAATGAAAATTAATGTATATAAATGTTACATAAAGGCTTATTTTTAGAATTTCTACATCAATTTCACTCTGATTTCAAAATTTCTACAAAAGAATTTCTGTGATTCTGAGGAACTTTAGGGGAACCACAGCACCAAAAATCTATTTCCTCACAAAATATTAATGTCAACTAGCAAAAAGATGAAGTTAGTTATGAGAAAATATCCTCCAAGACAGATGGTCCAAGTCCACTGGACCTCTTAATGATAAAAAACCGTTCAGTGCAAAACGAGAGGCCAGTAATTCTGACAGTGAAGACCATCAACACGAAGTAGATGTTCAAGTCAGTCCAGTGCTCATAATCACTTAAACATGAATTCAAATGCACAAATGATAGGAAGCAATCTTTTCTTTTTACTTTACAACTGTATATCATTTCCATCAACAAAAAAGTTGAGGAACTTTCAATGAAAGAGTTGCTATTGCGAAATATAAAGCCACAATTACGAATTCTAACTGAACTTAGAATCAGTTACATTTAACTCATTACATTTTTTTTTTTGATATGATGATATATTTAGTGGCAAAAGCATAAAATGTCAGTTATTGGGGGTTTTGCTGTATATCACACAATGTACATGTACACAGAAAACAGGATAAAGACTTTACCTAGTTAAGTGTAAGTATTGAATATAGTTCTCTTTTGAGGTTTATTGCACTTGTGCAATGAGATGGAGACAAAATATGTCAAAATGCCTGTCATGGTGAGCATTAGCATGAACACAGTTGGTTATTTTTAAGTAAACAATGAGAGAAAACCAAATGTGAATGAATAAATATAGTGGATCTGTGCTTTAGATCTTGGTGTGACAGCAGCTGATGACTAGTGACAAGATGACTAGATGAATATTACTAATGTCACTTACTATTTAGGATGGAAAGTACACATTGAGGGCACCCACTCTTCCTCAACTCCTGCACAGAACATCTCTCGAGTCTTGACTGTGGGTATTGCCATCTAGTGGACTCTTCTGTCTCAACATTCACCTCGTGCAGGCGCTGTTTATTTCTGCCACATAAGACCAACAACAACAAAAAAGTTTTAGCAAACATTTTTTCATGTTTTAGCAAATTATAATTATGATAAAAAAAGAGGAAAGGATGACAATGACAAGTCAAAATCAATTCAAAATTCAAAACACGTCAAAATTAAGACTTAAATTGACAAATTTGTGAATTAAAAAGTAAATCTAAAATATATAATGTAAAAATTCTAAATTATGACATACTAAGTCACAATAATGTCATAATTTTGAGTTTTTGTCCATTTCTATTTTTCATCTGAAAATGATGACTTCATAATTATGACTTCGTATCACATCATTTTGAATTTTCATCTCACGATTTAGTCACAATTATGATTCGCCAAAGCATGTTTTTTTTAATGTGGCAGAAATGGGCCTCCATATCCCTTTAACGTCAATCAAACAACAAAAGAAAATCAGTCACTAATCCTGACACTTTAATACGAATCATTATCTATTGAATTCCAGCAAAAATGTATTTCAAGAAAAAAAAAACTGCTTACTAATAACATATAATGTTGGGGTCATATCGCCCACCCCGCCTCCATATAGCTAATAAATAATTAAGTTTAGATTTGAAGACTATTATTTCATTACACCAAAGTGTAACCCTTTATTTTGAATGATGGTTACAGTATTTGTAGACTGTCTGCTTAATATCTGCTAACACTTTATTTTGATGCTCTACTGACTATAAGTATCTTTACATGTCAACTTATTCTACTAACCCTAAATTTACTCCTAATACACTCGACTGATACTCTGATGAGTTAGTTTAGATGTTGACTGGGGCGCTGTAAAGGGGTCGTAAATGATGACGATTCTCGGGGCCCATGACTAAGAGGAAGAGGAAGTGAAAATGCCTCAAAAATCTGGAAATCTGGAAAAGAAAAAAATTAGAGAAGTGAAAGAGGCAAAGGGTCGACAGTATGTTACCCAATATTTCACAAGAAAAGGTGGGTTTGTAAGTAGGCCTAAATTGTTAGTGGACCGCCCGTGACAATGATCGTCGCCTACGGCACTTTTCCGTGCGTTCGCACGCTTTGTACACGAGGCTCCAGGTCTCTACGGTAGCATTTTTCGACATGTTGGCACGTTTCGATAGAGCAGGTGCAGCGGGTGCACGGCTTCGCCTCACATGCAGCCGGTGTCGGCATCTTTGTACGAGGTTCTGCTGCGGTCCACACTGTTGCAAGCAGTCTAACTTCATGAACTCTGATAAAAATCCTCTGCCGGCTACTGTACAAACTACTATCAGCTGTTTGTGAGCTTTCAGTGCATCTCTTGAAGATGATGTGGAGTTGGATTCCTACTTCCCCCAAACCTCTTGAACTCCTGAATGCTATTTGTAAGCTGCAGCTGCAAAGCATCTTTGGAAAGTGTGCATTGCTTTGCGTTTATTTAGCACACTGCCAGTGACTGTTGCTGGTGGGGAGAGGACATCCAGCAAATTGAAACTGATAAAAAAACTACTTGAGGTCTACAACGTCTCAAGAAAGGCTTTGCAGTCTTGCTATGCTTTCCATTGAGAGCGAGTTGGCTGGAGAACTCGACTTCAAAGATTTGATTAATGATGTTGCAGCTGAAAAGGTCAGACGTTGGACTTTTGTTTAGAAATGTTGAGCAAGGACAAGAGATTAGAAATGGTGTGGACTCATCTATGTTATACCGTGGCCATTCTTTGATATAGTAAATTATGCAAGTTCTGCTTAAATTATTAGAAATTTTATATGGCTATTTTGTTTTATGGTGGTGTTTTCTTTTTTCACCACAGATTGTAATTCCTGTTTTTTAAATTGAAGAGTATCAGTATCAGTGTTGAAGCAAATGAATATAAATACATTTCATTGTATTAAGAGTGCTCAGTGTTTCCGTTACATTTCAACTGTCATGTTAAAAATATTAGGTTAGATTAGATTAACTTTATTGTCATTGCCAGAGTACAGTACAAATATGTACAGTACATACATACAAATATAAATATATGTGAATACACTATATGACACATGTACAGCTATGCACAGTATATACATTATACAGTACTGAAGTAGTGCAGTATTACAGAGGACAAATTACGGGTGTGGACATGGGATGGAGTTCAATTGTCTGATTGACTGAATGATACTCAAAATACCATAAAAGCGCATGATTTCATGTAAATTAATATGAAAAAAGTCTCAGCTGTGTTGGGGCGCCCTGTCGAGATTCTTTTCATGGATGTCTAAAGTAAATTAAAAGATATGCTTTTTGCTTGCAAACATTTCATAATTACAGTATAATCGATAGCAAGTCCATATTAATAGTTTGATTGATCAGTTGATCTGATTGAATATTTTGTTGATTGTCACCATTGCTGAGATTCATACACTGACTAGTGATATCTGTGTTTGTAAATCTTTTTGTGTAATTATGATTTCACTGATAATTTGTTTCATAATGCTTGATTATGACTACATAGGTAGAAATTAACTGTGTTCAATATAACGTGATATTATAATGTGATATTACTGTTATTCTCAGATTCAATGTTTATCCTGTTGCTGGTTTGCGTTTTCACAACATATTCAGAATTAGCTAAAAGGCTTAATCAACTCTATTCATCAATTACTTGTTTTTATCTAATTGTCCTGTTATAATAGGATACCAAGTTTCAGTCAGTTATTCCCATTATAAGGTTAAAGGTGTTTATGTTTTTGCAGTAGAACATGATTGTAGCTCTTATGAACTTCAGTTCCACCATCAATTAATAAAAAGGAAATGGAAACTGACATTGTTCTACTTTCATAAGTTTCTGTCTTTCCACTTTTCCAAAGTTTGTAATCATTTCAAAACTACTTCAAACTTCAGTTAAAGCTTTATTAAACTTGTGTCTGAGAGTGTTTGTGTTTGTTCCTCAGGTGTGTTTGGAGTTGAACTGAAGTCAGTGATGGAGGGAGATTCAGTCACTCTACAGACTAATGTTCCTGAAATACAGAGAGATGATCTGATAACGTGGAGGTTCGGAACTGACAGGACTCTAATAGCTAGAACTGATGGAGTGAAGAGTGTGATCCCTGAAGATCTTGATGTGAGATTCAGAGACAGACTGAAGCTGGATGAGAAGACTGGATCTCTGACCATCACAAACATCAGAGCTGAACATGCTGGAGATTATGTAGTTGAGATCAGAAGCAGCAGATCAGAGTCTATACACAGATTCAGTGTTACTGTCGATGGTGAGTAGAGAATTACAGCTCACTCTATTATATACTACAAATTTGGCATATGTCCTGACATAATTCTTCTTAATACTACAAAACAAAATAAGTTGATCAATGGTGATTATTGACACATTTCTCTGACACTGATGATGAGACAGGCCTCTTACTTCTGCTGTAATTCCTCTGGAAATTCACTCTACTTTTTCATTCTGTTATAACTTTTATAAACTCACAAAGCTCACTCTAAATGAATGTCATTCAAGAACGCTGAAGTGCCTAAACCATCTCCACACAAATAAGTTTCGTCACACTGAAGCATCTCCTACATTGGAAATTCACTCTGGAAGATCAAATTCAGCAAAAACAGAAAAGTTCTCTCACATTCAACTGCTTTTATTTCCAGCCAATTTCTGTGTAAATATTAGTATTAACATCAAAAGTTCAACAGCTGAGAGTCTGTGAACAGAGCGGGGTTTTCATTTTGTTTCATAATTGTATGCAGCAACCCCACAAATACAGATGTAAAAATATTTCTCACTGTAAAAATCACTGTAGAATTGAACTGAAAATTACCTGCTGAACTGATTTGAATCATATATATATGCCCATATTTAAATTGAATGGAAGTCATAACAAGAATAAACGATGAATTCAGAATCAGATTGAATGATGGTTGAATAAAAACGCATTCTCAGTATTAGAAAACAGTGTAGATTATGAAAAGTTACATTTAGATTTTTTTTTCCTTCAAGAAAATCGATATTTAATAGTAGTTCATTTATGTAGTAGATCCGCTGTCCTGCAACAGAGCGAAAACTGCTGTTCTTCCGGTCAATGATGGTTGAATAACATTGGATTGATGTTTTAGAAAGATGTAAACTCAACGTTTCATACACCTGTGAATGTTGCATCTGTTTTATCAATGTATCTACTCAAGACTTTAGAGAAATCCTATATTAGAAAACTGCGGTGTATTATAGAAATGTGTGTTTGATGCGCTTTATGTCATTTTTTCTCTTTCTGGCTGCTATCATAAATAATGTTATCTTGTGGCATTGAATAAAAAAAACAGTTTTAATGTACAATAGTGATTTACATTCATGCATTTTCAGTGTTTGGGGTCCATCTGGTGGCCAAAACCTAGAATATTCATCAATATTTCATTTTCTGCAAATGCTTTAGAATGCTTTTTCATGCCAATAAAACACCATTTAATGAGAGCGGAGCAGTGTGGTGATTAGTTGTTGTCCTTATTAATGTCCCCTAGATGGCAGTAGTACCAAACACAGAATTGGCAGATATCCAAGAGCAGAAGAAAGAAAGAATAGTTAGCGCTAGTTCACACTAGTTGTTTATTGAATGAACAGCACAAACAGCACCTACCATGATATACATCTATGAATCATATACAAGAAAATATTATATATATAATATAATGATATAATAAAATAACAATAAAATATAGTTTCAGATGGAATAATTCTACTTAGTTTGTCTGACGTTATTATGATGAAAGGAGACGTTTGATTGACAGGCGATCTAACCAATCATAACCCCGAAAAATTGTGTGTCCTCACGTCTTTCCGCGCTTGAAACAACATTCCTTCTGATGTTCGTTCATGTTTATTTGATGCTATAAATGAACTAGTATGAAGAGATGATCGAGGAGCTACAGCGACACATTAAACACACACTAGACGCTATTTATTGATTAAACTTCTTTATAAAATTACAATATTTTAAACATGAAACTTTCATATGAAAAGTAATCATATATCATAGATTGGTTAGATCACCTGTCAATCAAACTGCCAGCTTAGAGTCAATTCAGTAACATAAACAGCAACAACATGGCACAAGAAATCTGAAGTCTTCTTATAGACTCAGCATTACAATTTTTCATCATATTTCTGTTCTGGAAGTATTTGTCATATTCATTTTCTCCATAAAGACTTCACAATCTCTTTCACAATCTAGTCGTGTAGTGTTATAAAACCAAAGAAAGTGCAATCCAATGACATTACATATTGTCATAATCGTGTCTGTTCATGTTTATTCTGTTCCCCTGTCCTGCACTCATCACATGTTCTTTGTTTTTGTCCCGTCATCGTCACATGTGCTCTTTGTTTTGGGTTCAGTCATGTGTTCTCTGTTTTGATTTTCATCTCATTATTAGTTCATTATCATCAGCTGTTTGTCTATGTGACGAGCAGGGCGGGCGAGAGCCGTGAGGGAACGGCGCGAGGCCGGTGACGCGAGTGTTAACGAGCGTCAGGTGCTCGGCGCACCGGTCTCGTGTCTCTCACGGAGGAGCTCAGGAAGCATAAAGGAGGAGCGACGACAGTGAAGGACGAGAGAGGACCAGGCCTGGGATTTTATGTTGTGTTTTATTTGGTTTGTGTGGGCGGCAGTCGCCGTGAGGAACTGCCGCCCTTATACTTTTTGGTTTTTATTGTTGGTTTAATGTTTAAAGTTGTTAAATGTTCGCCGGTTCCCGCCTCCTTCTTCTCATATTTACGAACTTTGTTACAGTCATCATTAGTCATGTCTAGCACCTGTGCCCCACCAATTATTCCTCTTGTGTTCATCTGTATAAATTCCCTCTGTGTCAGTCCTGTTACTGTTCCTGATACTCTCTGAAGAAACTCAACAAATGATCCTGGGATCCTCTCAAATCACACGTTCTGTATGTTTTTCATCTGTAAGAAAAGAAAGAGAAATGAACAGTGCTGTTTAGAGTTCCCATATTCACACAATTAAACACTCAATGTATAGAGACAAAGAATCAAAATTCAGATAACACTTCATGCTGTTATATGGACGTTTTTACTTTTCACCTCCAATCTTTCAGCGTAAATAAAGAAAATCGCATATGTAATTTTGTGAAAATAATAGTTGCAGAATGTATCTACTATTAGATCCTAGATACTATCTGCTCCGGCTGTGTGTTCTCTACTCACTGCTGTGTGTGTGCACTTGGATGGGATAAATGCAGAGCACAAATTTCAAGTATGGGTCACCATACCTGACAGTATGTCACGACTTTCACTTTCACTTTCACTATTAAACATTTCTTACCAACAAAACTTATTTCAGCGTCATATGAAATGCATAGCAAAACAAAACATAAATAATTAACTGAACTCTGCCGCCATCTAGATTTGAACTGAATCGAGAGGACTCGTCACCCTTGGTCACATGACCATTAACGATAAAATTACTTCCTTGACTGTTGCATGTACCCTTCATTAACAGAGTTGTGGAGGAGCCCTCGGTGAAGGGATTCAGACGAACGCTTTCAAGGGCCGTTTGGAATTCGCCCATAGAATGTTACTAACTGACCTTGGAATGTTGAGACTGACCAATCAAAATCAAGGGTTCCAGAGCCAAGCCAAGATATAAATTTGCATAAAACACATATTATAGACATTTTGCTCTCACTTCAGTATACTTACCCTTTCTAGAGCTCCTTTGGTGAGAGTAAATCACAGCAGCAGCTGCAGCTACAGACACCAGCAGAAGAGCAGCTATTACTGTCACAACACCTGGAGACAGACCTGAACCTGGAGCAGACGAAGAGAAACAGACATCAGGACCATATTCATTAGATATATTCTCTCTATATGAACATTTTCCTCTCTATGGACAATATACAGTACTGTGCAAAAGTTTTAGGCAGGTGTGAAAAAATGCTGTAAAGTAAGAATGCTTTCAAAAATAGACATGTTAATAGTTTATATTTATCAATTAACAAAATGCAAAGTGAGTGAACAGAAGAAAAATCTACATCAAATCAATATTTGGTGTGACCACCCTTTACCTTCAAAACAGCATCAATTCTTCTAGGTACACTTGCACACAGTTTTTGAAGGAACTCGGCAGGTAGGTTGGCCCAAACATCTTGGAGAACTAACCACAGTTCCTCTGTGGATTTAGGCAGCCTCAGTTGCTTCTCTCTCTTCATGTAATCCCAGACAGACTCGATGATGTTGAGATCAGGGCTCTGTGGGGGCCATACCATCACTTCCAGGACTCCTTGTTCTTCTTTACACTGAAGATAGTTCTTAATGACTTTCGCTGTATGTTTGGGGTCGTTGTCATGCTGCAGAATAAATTTGGGGCCAATCAGATGCCTCCCTGATGGTATTGCATGATGGATAAGTATCTGCCTGTACTTCTCAGCATTGAGGATACCATTAATTCTGACCAAATCCCCAACTCCATTTGCAGAAATGCAGCCCCAAACTTGCAAGGAACCTCCACCATGCTTCACTGTTGCCTGCAGACACTCATTCGTGTACCGCTCTCCAGCCCTTCGGCGAACAAACTGCCTTCTGCTACAGCCAAATATTTCAAATTTTGACTCATCAGTCCAGAGCACCTGCTGCCATTTTTCTGCACCCCAGTTCCTGTGTTTTCGTGCATAGTTGAGTCGCTTGGCCTTGTTTCCACGTCGGAGGTATGGCTTTTTGGCCGCAAGTCTTCCATGAAGGCCACTTCTGACCAGACTTCTCCGGACAGTAGATGGGTGTACCAGGGTCCCACTGTTTTCTGCCAATTGTGAGCTAATGGCACTGCTCGACATCTTCCGATTGCGAAGGGAAGTAAGCATGATGTGTCTTTCATCTGCTGCAGTAAGTTTCCTTGGCCGACCACTGCGTCTACGGTCCTCAACGTTGCCTGTTTCTTTGTGCTTCTTCAAAAGAGCTTGGACAGCACATCTGGAAACCCCTGTCTGCCTTGAAATTTCATATTGAATTGATGATCATTAGCACCTGTTTGGTATAATTGTTTAATCATACACCTAACTATATGCCTACAAAATCCCTGACTTTGTGCAAGTGTACCTTGAAGAATTGATGCTGTTTTGAAGGTAAAGGGTGGTCACACCAAATATGGATTTGATTTAGATTTTTCTTCTGTTCACTCACTTTGCATTTTGTTAATTGATAAATATAATCTATTACCAAGTTTATTTTTGAAAGCATTCTTACTTTACAGCATTTTTTCACACCTGCCTAAAACTTTTGCACAGTACTGTATATCCAAATTGGAGATGTGAGGCTATGAAATTTGAAAATGAAATTTATGTATATTACCAAATCATTTTTCTAAATTATCCATGCCTCCAGAAATGTTGAGAAACGCCTTTTCACTGTCTTTGACCTCAGGACACAATTGTCACATTTTAGCCTTTAACAGCTGTCATGAACTTTAAATGTGTTTGTAAAGCCCATGTATCAATGGTTTGTTGCATGAAACTGAAGGAAGGAGCATGTTTTGAGCTTCCCAAAGCTACAGCGTTATTACTTATTTCTGAATTCTTTATTAATTCTTTCTAATATAAGTAGCAGGTGTTGAGGTTAAAGTTTGACAAAAATCATTCATAGATTTTTGAAAAAAATTAACATTTTGTGTGCAAATGAACGACAGAAGAATTATTTAGGGTAATTGACCTTTCGCCGGCAGTTTGATTGACAGGCGATCTGACCAATCGTAACCCCAAATCCGCAATTTTGTGTGTCAAAGCAGTCAGGGGAGTTAGTAGATTAACGTTGGTGATCTTGAACTTGAAATCTTGTGTGTCCTCACGTTCTCCGCGCTTGAAACAACATTCCTTCTGATGTTCCTTCATGTTTATTTGATGCTATAAATGAACTAGTATGAAGAGATGATCGCTTCACGATGTGTGGCGTGAGAGCGCATGTCTTTGTGAAGGGCCAATTAGTTCTCCTTAAGAACAGCGTTTTTATTAAATAAACTGTAAATACATGTTTTGTAATCTAAAAAAGGAAGTGAGAAAACATACTCAAGTCATGCGCACGCTTCTCCATATGAGGTTCTTTGTTGGCTTCATCTTGATCAGACGGAGAAGCTGGAAAACACAAACCAATGAAAATAAAGAAATATGAAAGAAATTCAAGAATTGATGTGCCTTTGTAATCTTTATTCAAAAGATTACATGTAGGATTTCTGTAACTTCATTCATGTAATTATTCACCTGAAAATGAGTGTCAGTTTAAACTTCACCGCATCAGAAATTCCGTTTTTATGTTGATTACAGATTAAATTTACAGAAAGCCAGTGAAGTTGAATGTGGTTTTATATTACATATTTTTCTTTTAGAACAGAAAAAAACATTCATTCACTTTCTAACATTCAATTTATTTAAATTAAAAAAAAAATTACCCTGAGTGACTCATAAAATGGGTAAATAACACTGAGTGACTCACCAGTGATGATCACACGAAATATTTTGATGGTGTCATCATGAGCGCTGCTGATCTTTTTGGTAATTTTTGTATTGTCACACTTGCGATTTCGATTCAAATTTTGCCTTTTGCCTGAACTTTCGCTTCTGATGAGCTCTGCTTCATAGCGTCCAGAAAGCTCAGTCGTGATGTTTGTGATGGTCAGAGATCCGGTCTCATAGTCCACCTCCAGTCGGCCTCTGAATCTCCCTCCTTCTCCATCATATAAACAGCTCTTATTGGGACGTCCGTTGATCAGAGCTATTCGAGTGTCCTCAAAATACCACAGCATCTTGTCACGTTGTTGTTTGGTAATATCAGTGTTTAGAGTGACTGAATCTCCTTCCGTCACTGACACTGACGTCACTTCATCTCCAAACACACCTGAAGACACAAATAAAGTTACGTGTGTGTTTGTGTACAGCTTTCACATACATAAGGAAACCCTAAAATCCGCTTTGTGGCGACCAGCTAACCATTCCATGAGGAAAAGAGGTCAACATACATAATGAATAATGTTTAATTAATTTCTAAATGCAACAGGTTAAGATTGGAGGTTAGGGCTAAGGGATAGAAAATACCATTAGCTTTGAATAAAAACAACAGAATTGAAAGTTTCCACGAAGACACAAAATCAAGCCTGTGTGCAGATGTAGTTCGGTCCTAGAGAGCCGCTGTCCTGGAAAGTTTAGCTCCAACCCTAATCATCAAACACTCCTGAACAAGCTAATCAATGTCTTCAGGGTTTTTCAGGACAGCGGCTCTCTAGGACCGAATTTGCCTCCCCTTGAACAAGGACAATGTTTGGAGAAAGCTGGTAGACAAATTACAGAACATCAACGATTAGAAATGACTGTCATTCTCTCATTTCATCCAATGATGAGTAAGAACTAAAAGAGATATTTGTAGGTGTAATAAGAACGATCATTTGTGTATGAAGCCTATGGGTCACATGATTTCGCATCATGACATTTGACATTTCATCCTACCCGTCAATTGTCCTCAATATTGTGTCTTTTTTTTTTCCTTTTAAAATTGTTTTAAGGGTAGGTTATAGCGTAGGGGTAGGTATGGATATTAATAAAGCCTCAAACCACACAAATATGCTGCTGGTAGCACAATCTTTTAGCATTTTTCGCTGTCAAGGCTATTGTTGGGAGGTAGCCTACACAGTAAAAACCCCAGAGTTGAATCAACTCTGCTCAGATAACATTTGGTCCCTCTCTAAATAGTGTTAAAGTAACACTGAAGCAGAGTTAAAGTTAATGAGATAATTAAGCAATTAATTAAGTGATGATTGAACATTAATGATGAACACCTGCTGTTAACAAGCAAGATCTTCAGAGATTTAAGGTCTTTTATCTTCAGTTGATTTCATCTAAGACTGTGGCTGAGGTCAGTTGTAATTCTGTTTCTCTTTTCTTCAGTGATTCTGCTTGTTAACAGCAGGTGTTCATCATTAATGTTCAATCTTCACTTAACTAATTGCTTAATTATCTCATTAACTTTAACTCTGCTTCAGTGTTACTTTGACACTATTTAGAGAGGGACCAAATGTTATCTGAGCAGAGTTGATTTAACTCTGGGGATTTTACTGTGTAGCAACCACCATTTCAAGAACATAAAAACTAAATAAATAAATGTACATTTTATGACGTCCTCAAACCTCAGTCGTACAAAGAAAAGGCGTCATGCTTCAGACTAAAAGGCTTCAGTCATTGGACAAACCAGCATCGCGCCTCAGACTGAAAGGCTTCAGATCTCAGGAAAAGTGACGTCAAGTGTCGTACAATTAGGCATCGGATGAAACGGACTCGGACAAAACGGCCTCAGACATAAAGGTGCAAGATGAAACAGACTTAGAAGGAAGCGAATTGCCAACTCAATGTGACGTCACATGCCCGCAGTTTCCTAACCGTTAAATGTTACACTAAGTTGTATAAAACATTTTTCCAAGTTTTATTTGCATGTATAAAAAGTTATCTAATAACACATTGCAACTAGCTTGCACTGCAAACTATCGTGAACACATGATAACCATGGTGTAATTATAGTAAAAGTGTGGTAACTATGATTTTTTTTTGTTGCTTAGATTCTATTAGTATAACAATAGTTTTACTACAAATACCATGAACTATAGTGTAGCATAGTGTATAGTGTGTTTTTTTGTTTGTTTTATTTGTACTAAAACCATAATTTTCATGCTGGAAGTAAAAAATCTTTCGAGCTATTTTAAACAGAGCTGCTTTGTGTACAAATGTTACCAAGGAAACGACTTCATTTCTGCTGTTCCAGCAACACCTACTGTCAGAGACTCGATTACATTTTAATTTATTTAATTGCTGTTGTTGTCCAGAATAATGTGAAAATCGCAATGTTATTTTCTGTATAGAACCTAACCAGTGTAATATTTTACCCCCCTGAAGGCAAAACATAGCAAAAAAACCCAAACCATCCCTGTCATCCGATACATTTTCTTCAGAAGCCTTTTAGTCCGAGTCAGTTTCGTCCGATGCCTAGTTGTACGGGAGCTGACGTTATTTTTCTTGAGAACTGAAGCATGATTTTGTTGTATGACTGAGGTCTGAGGATGTCCTAAAATGCACACCATAATACGGTCCAAAAAGACACAACAAGCATCGTTTAAATTCCATAAAATACACTAAATTATTTAATACGGCGACCAATACAATACAAAAATGTAAGGAGAAGATGATGATAAGTGAAACTACAAAATGCGTTATATACAAAATCAAAAACGTCTTACCATCAAGGAGCATAAACAGAGCGAGCAAAAAACCGCGTGCCATCTTTTCATCTGATGAGTTTTCCAATAAGAGTTGAATCAAATATCTTGCTTCGTTGATCTGGAGTCTAACTGAACCTCTTCACACAAAAACCCCACTGTCATTAATTTTTTTTTCCACTAAAAAAAAACCATGTGATATTTATCCAGGTTAAATGTTAATAATCGTTATGTCTTAGGACAAATTAGAAACGTACAGCCTAGAACGAATTTGGGTGCTGTTCAGAAAAACGAAAGCGAAACCAACATCGGCGTGATGTAACAAAAAATCCCCACTGACGTCAAAAACTCGATTTCCATTTGACATTCACTCACTGATGTTCTTTCAACCACCAAAAATAACAACACAAAAGCAACGCAATGAAAGAAGTTTTATTCAGTAGATTTGAAATCAAAAATAGTGTTAAAAAAAATAAACAAAGATAAAATAAATAAATAGCTGTCCGTCCCTTTTTCTTGGTGTTGCTTAGTTTCTTGCCGATGGCAAGATGTGGGCTGGAAAGTTTTGTACGATACGTGCGAATTGGGGAATATTTTTGTAGTGTTGGGGTTTCCCTATAGGTTTTGGCCCCCGTTGATTTCCCCTGGTATCCCACGTTAGTTAAGACGGCAGTACACTTTTATTTTCATTGTTGTATGGGTTGTTGACAAACCGAGTTTAACAGTCGATAGATCCGTCAGGTTATAGTGAAAGGGATCAATCTGGCCTATTCCCACAGAGGAAAAAACATAGTCTTAACGACATTAAAAATCATAATATTCTACAAGAGATATCTAATAAGACCTAACGAAGCCATAGTAATGTTTTCACACATTTAAACGGGCCTACCAAATGTTTCCTAGCCGAATTAATGAATCACTGAAGGGATGACATTATGACAGACATAATGAAACTTACAGAACTGTATAAGATACAGTAGCTACTAACCTTGCAATCTGACTCACTCCACACAAAGACCCCTTTCACTGATCCAATAAACACGGTCAGCTTGATCAAATACGTTCTTGCGCATTCATAAAAACTGTGTGCTTCCCCATTATCAATACTCCTGGGTTGTGTTCCGCTCCAGTTTTAGACACACACTCCAGAATTTCCCAGAATAAGCACTTCCCCTCGGGGAAATTCCTGCCGCTATTTTTAACTGGAAGAAGGAAGTTTATGACAGAGCCTCGCTCCCTTGATTTTGACCGAGTCTACTTCATATGTGTACTTCAGACAGCTCCATATCCCACAAGCAACACGATTGTGACTCACCAAATATCGCGTTTAATTTAACCAACCACAAACAACTCTATGATATATTATTATTTCTTACTATTTAAAACACACATATATACATATATAATGTTGCATTGAACAGTTTCATAAGGGAAAATAACAAATAATAAATCAACTCCATAGCAGATTGCAAATGATCAAGGGGAAGTTAGCGAGGGTAGGGTATATAAAGCCAACTGGAACACAACCCTGTTGTCCCATTAACCAAGTGCCCTTAATATACCATCTCAGAGCGCCACCCATTGGACAAATATATAATTGCATTAAAATGGCTCCTACATTTAGATAGAAAATAAATATAAGCATATTTGTGATTATTTCACCCAGTAAGAAGATTGTGTACTGTGTATAGTGGATACTGTGAAGTATGTGGTCACAGCGCTAGTGCTCTTTCAGTGAAGAGCAGACGGATTGTGTTGGGGGAGGATTCCCACACACATATACCCACACACAAACAAACACACACACACACACACACACTAGATTATATCTCACTTCTGCCGTGTCGAAGCAGTCTGATTTCAGACCCTTTCGCCGTCTCATCTTATAGTGCTCAAAGAAAATGGTTCATGTTGTCATTTTGTTCTGCTTGTGTTTGTGCAAACTGGCTGGTAAGTAATACATGTGTTTTGATTTAGTTCATGCTTTAGGTTTCATAGAGTAATAACATGGAGATACATTTGGTATCATTTTCAGATATTTTGAAACATGTTTATTAACTGGTTTGGATTCAGGACTATCATCACAGAATAACTTTTCCAGACAGCAACATAGTGTCGGCCCAGATCCGGCCCACATCTGGCCCGCATGGAATCCACACGTACCAGATGTGGGTCGGATCCTAATTGGGACAGATTCAGATTCTCTCAACTTTTCTCATTATGCTCATTTATTTGTTCTTTAATTTAGCTTCTTTCCTGTCTGTGCTGCTGCCTTGACTTTTACATACTGATTCTAGTAAAGTAAACCAATGTAGAGTTATTTGGGTCCCTTAATCTGTGACTCTGTTCTTCAGGTGTGTTTGGTGTTGATGAAGTGAAGTCAGTGTCGGTGAAGGAGGGAGATTCAGTCACTCTAAACTCTGATCTTACTGAAATGGAGGATGAAGATCTGATTCTGTGGAGGTTTGAAAACACTTTAATAGCTGAAATCAATGTACCGGACGACAGCATGACTGTATATGACGATGTTCTTGATGGGAGATTCAGAGACAGACTGAAACTGGACGATCAAACTGGATCTCTGACCATAACAAACATCACAACTGAACATGCTGGAGATTATGAACTAGTGACTAACAGTGTGAGAAAGAGCTTCATTCTCACTGTCCATGGTGAGGTTTTTTTTAAAATTAGAATTAAAGTAGTAAAAATCTTTTGATACATTTATTTTTTACTTTCCTTTTCAGCATATTGAGTACTTTCCTTTTGACAATATGATTTATTCAGATTTATCTCATCTTTCCAGCTCATCTGTCTGTTCCTGTCATCAGCAGTAACTCTTCACAATGTTCTTCATCATCATCATCATCATGTTCACTGGTGTGTTCAGCTGTGAATGTGAGTCATGTGACTCTCTCCTGGTACAAAGGAAACAGTTTATTGTCCAGCATCAGTGTGTCTGATCTCAGCATCAGTCTCTCTCTACCTCTGGAGGTGGAATATCAGGATAAAAACACCTACAGCTGTGTGCTGAACAATCCCATCAGCAACCAGACTCAACATCTGGACATCAGACACCTCTGTCACACATGTGCAGGTACAGCAGAGATGATATATGTGATTATTTACTGACCTGATATCTGTCCTATTAGACTGATGCAGTCACTTCTGTCTCAATCATTACAGCACCGGACACACAGTCTCCTTCACATCCTTCAGTCGCTCTGATGGTGTTGATCTCTGCTGGATCTCTGATGATTGTTGCTGCAGTCGTCGGGATCTTCTGCATCTGCAGGAAATGTAGAAAAACTGATCAAGAAGGCAAGTGTTCGGCAATTATCTATAAAATGACACTAAGCAGAGCTCTTTAAAAAACAAACTCAAACTGCATCAGAACACAAAGACAGAAGTTCTGCTAATCTGCATTCATTTAATGATACAATAGCTACACGTGTAAAGATGCATAAATGTTACTTTAACATTCATCTTGGTTTGATTTATAAATTATCTGCAAAGAATGTCTTCATGAATTGTGAGAAACTGTATTCGCTAAAGCCATCAGAACCATGTAATGGAGCATTAGACAATTAACTATTAAATGTGTGAATTAAAGGGGCTGCATGTAGAATTCAGAAATGGTTAATAGCGACACCAGTGGCCGTTTAGTGAACCGCAGCCAGCAGCTTATTGCCCATGTTCACACTCAAGCACAGTAAACGTGATTCAAAATTATTTTTGTTCTTTGCTAAAATGTAAACAGAAGTTGTAAACACATTTACAGTGATTTAAAGAACATCTCAAAGCCATCCACGCTGCTAAGTGATGTTTAAGATGAATATGTAAATATGTGCTGTGCGCGTTCCTCTCAATAACCAGTGCTGGGGAAAGTGACTTTTAAAGGCAATGCATTACTTATTTGAAAAAGTAAAACTTAGATATTTTGTTGTAAATTGAATAAGTAATGCATTACTTTACTAGTTACTTCAAAAAAGTATGTAACTCGAGTTACTAATAATGTACAAAAACACAAAACAAAAATGACAGTGGTGAGAAATGTGAGTCTACAGTCTGAATTAATCTCTTTTCTTTGCACGACACATTGACATTACAGTACAGAATGACATTATCCTGAACATTGTATAAGCATTGGCAATAAAAATGTGAACTTTAACTTTGACAGCCCTAATACAACACGTCGTGAAAAATAAAATCCAGTTAAGACTGAATTGTTGTTTAATGCATGTTTTATTATTGTCAAAACAGGTCCGACTATTGAAAAAGAGATTGTTTACGCTGAGCCAACATTCAACAAAAGAAACGCACATGAAACGGTAAGATCATTCATTCCTAAGTTATGTTATTTAGCAGTCAGTGAAATTTATGTATGCTTGTACAGTATCATGATACAAAGAAAAACATAACAGCACCATATTAGATATAAAAAGCCGTAAGACCATCATTACGTAAAAGAAACATGGACTCATAATTAGCAACTACTACACAATAACAGAATCACAGGTCCATTACAAGGTTATTAATTCATATTTTTATAGTGCTCAGCATGAGTCACTATTGCAATATTTCCTCATTCAGCTGAAGAGAACACTGAGAGAACAAAATGAAATCCCTCTCAGAAAAAAGAAAATGTGCAAAAAATTTACTTTTTATCTGCAACAGGGTTAAAAGGAACATTTGTGCCTTATTTACCACTAATATGGTTAATCATGTACCTTTAAGGAGTAGAGAAGATACAAAGTTGTCATTTTTTGGCTTTACTGCCCCAGTCACAAGATGTTGTTAGATGTGATGTAATTTTTGCACTTTTTTCTAACAGTGGCCCGTAGTGTCCTGGGATGCATTTCCCAGAAGCGTTATTAGCCTTAGTGGATTGAGACCATTACAGTGCTGAACATGATCACTGTTACAAGAAAAAAACATGATATCTGAACTCATCAGTATTTTTTTTTTCAAATATATGTATTTTATTTTTTTACAGAATGTTAAAGAGGAAGATCAAGTTGAGTATGCGACAATCGCCATGAGAAGATAAAAAAGTACCAGACTGAGTAACTCCTGCTGACAAGATCTTTCCCACTTGTAGATGAGTTTTGGGATTGTTGACAATCACCACATGAAGCACCTAAAGCCCCGTTCACGACAGCAGCGACACACGCTGACTAAATATCTCAAACGACAGACCGTATGTGGAATTTACTGAGCTTTGGTTGTGCTGAGATTTATGCCCATATAACTTCTGCACCGTAATGGACCGCCAGTATTTATGCACTAAAACGTTATTTTATTTTTGAAAAATGGATAGATATGAATAAATATGTCCAAAATTGTTGAATAATTATGTTTACTAGAGCCTTTCTATGTTCCTAAAGTCGCAAGGTCTAGAGATGTTTTTTAAAAGGTGAACGCATTTGAACTTGAGTGGTATGTTTAGAGCCCTGTGTCGTGCGCGAGATGCTGCAATAGAGTGTCAGTAGATGTATTCCATTTATTCTGTGTAAACGGATCACCATCTGACTTAAAGCAGCGCAGCGACTTGACATGCAAGAGCAATTGGTGAGCAGTCAGGTGTCTCATTCGTCTCCAAAGCGGCTGCATGAGCTCTAATGACGACGCAGGCCCAGTCCCAGATGAAGCCCTAAAGCCCAACGTATACTTGGTTTTTTACAGGTACTCGCAGATTTCGTCACCAGAATAGTATTGACCTTTCGCCGGCAGTTTGTGGTTGTGGAAGTTGGTGAACTTGAACTTGAAAAGCTTCTTTCACTTCTTTCCAAGCGCTTGTGTGAGAGGGTTATGGGATAGCCGCAACTTCAGTTTACAATAAGACATTTTTATAGGTCATAACTTCTGTAGAAAAATAGCGCAGACTCAGTCTAGGTACTTTCCAGAGCAAATGTGTCGAGTAAGTGTTTGCGCAGACTATTAAGTACTTAGACTTTACGCATACGCTAGTGTACACATATACTTTGCTTAAGTCCTCGCTGTCTTACTCCGAGTCCACACTTTCATGACGTAACGGCGCTTTGACTATCAGGCACAAGTCTTCTGCAGAGCTCACTTCAGTACAGGCTCCACAAAAAATCTAAGTATGCAATTTCAGACAATTTTATAAGAGTAAAAACTCATGTGGCCTAATCTTAGTGTGATATTGTGTGTGATATTCAGGCTTATGTATCTTGTAGACTACATACAACCCCAAAATACTGAATAAAAAGTGTCATGAAAAACATCTGAAAGCTTATTGCATCAAATCAACTTCATCTGTGATACAGTAGTTTACGCAAAAACGTGACAGAAAGTGTCTTGAAATCTAGTTTTTGTTTTCAATTCCTCCAGAACCGAAAGAAGCGAATCTCGCCGTTTGAATCCAGTCGAACACGCCTGATGTTGTTTTGGGTAAAGCAATGATTTAGCAGAAGTCAGGAGACTCTTTGGAGTTCACCTTTCTTTGTACACCCCCGTCAGTTTGAGGATCTGGCCCAAGAACTAACATCTCAGTTTGAGAGTCTGAAATCTGCTGTGGTCGGATTTATTTACAGCTGAACAGAAATTGTGGTTTGACCTGTTGGGTGGATAAATAGGAAAGCTGTTTATAGAAGTATTATGGAACAGGAAAGCTGTTTATCCACCTAGCAAGTCAAACCACAATTTTCGAGAACGTATCTTCTGCTGAAAGATGTAAGTGTGTGTTGGAGGTGTGAAGAGCGTGTGGTCGAATGGCTCTTTCCATTCCTGCCCATATGAAGCTCACAGTCTAAAACAGCTTCACTACAAAATGCTGAAGACATCAGTAAAGTTTGACAGATAAAAGATTCTCTTAGACAGTGATATGTTACTGTGTGAATGTGAAAATATCATGTGTAATCAATAATTAATACTAATCGATACGCATCTCTCCATTACCTCACATTGGTAGGTTGGCGGTGTTAGTTTCAGTGGTTATGTCTAACGCCAGTATATGAGAAACCAAAGTTATTTCTAAGAAGACCTATTCAACATCACACCTTTAAAAAAAAAAAAAAAAGTTCTCAGTGTTTTAATGAAGACAACAACACAAAGATCATCCAGTTTCAGTGAGTTTATTGTCATTAAATATTAATGTACTTTGTAAACTTGTGAACTGTTTTACAATGACATAATTTTAAGAAAGTTTATGCTTTTCTTTATGTATTTGATTTCAGATCTACTCATAAGATGTAAATAAGGTTTATAGCAGGTGTAAACAGTGATTAACAATCAATAATCTGAAGGACGGGGTGGGGGTGGGGTGCTATAAACCATTAATGCTCATTTAATTCGAGAGAATAACCACCCCGTCCTCCTTTTGTCAATCACCGTGTCACACCCCCCACCACACAACACACTACACCACATCCACCATCTCACCATCTGCGGCGCTGTCGGGCCCCCTGCACCCGCCCACCACAACCCTGCAGGGGGCAAGTAAGTATTTGTTGTTGGAGGGAAATTCCTGCCGTGAAACTTCACATGCAGCGAAGAGAAACACTCGATATAAGAACAGGCTGCCAGAGAGTTCTAAATGACGTCACAGTGAGAGCGCTGCTTCATTAACGTTTGGAATCTGCGTGACGTCAGCTGCAGGAATACTATTTAAGGCGGGATTTCTCTCTCAAACTCAGTTTCTCTTAAATCTCTCGACTCGCGCGCTATGGGTGTTTCTTTAGGACTGGCGCCCCCTGCAGGGTTGTGGTGGGCGGGTGCAGGGGGCTCGACAGCGCCGCAGATGGTGAGATGGTGGATGTGGTGTAGTGTGTCGTGTGGTGGGGGGTGTGACACGGTGATTGACAAAAGGAGGACGGGGTGGTTATTCTCTCGAATGAAATGAGCATTAATGGTTTATAGCACCCCACCCCCACCCCGTCCTTCAGATTAATGCTTGTTAATCACTGTTTACACCTGCTATAAACCTTATTTACATTTTATGAGTAGATCTGAAATCAAATACATAAAGAAAAGCATAAACTTTCTTAAAATTATGTCATTGTAAAACAGTTCACAAGTTTATTAATTTATTAATTACTATTAAAAGTACATTAATAGTTAATGACAATAAACTCACTGAAACTGGATGATCCGTGTGTTGTCTTCATTAAAAAACTCAGTATGATGAAATAAATCATATAAACTTGTCTTATTGTCACGGTGGTGGCAATATATGTACACAGAGAGGCAAACAAGAACAAGAAAAGTGAATGGGACTCAAAAGGTGCATTTAATATGTTCGTGGCTCAATTTGACCCGCATATTTCAATATCTTGTTTATTTATATATATATATATATATATATATATATAAATAATTTTTTTTACTACCTTATGAAGGTTGTGTGTGTGTGTCCTGGTATTCCCTACATTACGGGGACCAAATGTCCCCACAAGTATAGTAATACCAGTAAATTATGATCTTTTTTGGTCCCCATGATGAAACAAGCTTATAAATCATACAAAAAGATCTTTTTGAAAATCTACAATAGCAGAACATTTTCTGTGATGGGTAGGTTTAGGGGTAGTGTAGGGGACAGAATGTACAATTTGTACAGTATAAAAACCACTACACCTACGGAATGTCCCCATAAAACATGAAAACTCAACATGTGTGTACCACTACATCCCAGACTTAAAGTTTGTCTAGGGAACACGGTGAAGAGAAAATAAATAAAATGTTGGGGTGAGTGAGTGTGCCTGTCCCCTGCCCCCTACGACAGACACAAGATAAAGCTAAAAAAAAAAAAAAAAAAAAGGTTTATTAACAACAGATATTTTAGACAAAGTAAATTAAATAAATCAAAAGGAAGCAAAAACAGGCTTCAGTAGGGGGTAATGCCAAAATAACAAACAAAAGTACCCACTGACTAATTAAGTCCACTTCTCCACTTCTCCACAGAGCAGGTGAGGGACACAACACTCTGGAAGACAGGCTTCAGTTTGAAGTATTCTAGTTGCTTCTTTTGAGTGTGCAGCCACAACGAGCATCAGGTGTAACCAATCATCACTCCCTCTCTCCAGCACCTGGTAGAGACACCAGCAGAGACACACAGAGAAAAGGGAAAAAGCAGCAGACAGAACAGAATTACACTCTACTTATGACCCAATGATGGAACGTAACAGTACACACCAGAAGTGTCATGGAATAAATATATATCTTCATTTCTAATGCTCATGTGTGAAATACGAGTCCACGAGTGATGTGTGATGGGTAAGAGTCCTGTATTATAGTGACAATGGTTAATTTGGAAACTTATCTCGTATCTGACATTTTATAAGTTGATCTTAAGAGAAATGTCATCTGTCGTCTTGACTGTGTGATTGTTTCAGTCCATCAAGGTGTAGTTTGTCACACTTTTTAAAGTAAACTGTGTTGTAGATAATGGCATTAGCGTTTGTGTCATCTGAATTCAGTTTGTGAAATTGAGATTTAGAGCACTCTGTTGTGTCTCGGTGAATGTGTTGTTCTCTAAACTGACAAAACGGGACTCTCAATTAAATTACTAACATTTTTTACATCGGTTTGTTTTATTTCAATTCTGTGGAATTACAAATAATTCTTAGTATTTTTAAATGAACATTAATTAGCAGATGATAATTTTCAGTGACGCTTAATGTGTTTAAATGACACGGTTGTGTGTTAAGATGGATCACACATCTACTGTGTTACAGTTTTTTTTTATTGCCAAACGACAGTGAGCACAACTGGAGCTACATTGGAGGATAGTCGTGGCCTAATTGTGAGGGAGTCGGGCTTGTAATCTGAAGGTTGCTGGTTCGATTCCCACGCTGGCAGGAATTGAAGGTGGGGATTGTGAATAAACAGCACTCTCAATACCATGACTAAAGTGTCCTTGAGCAAGACACCTAACCCCTAATAGCTCCCTGGGCGCTGTAGCAATAGCTGTGTGTGTGTGTGTGTGTGTGTGAGATATCAGGAAACAAATGTGTATAATGACATGGGTATGACACTGGTATTACAACTTCAATGTGAAATATGAGGAAATTTCATATGTCCCCACTTTTCAAACAGCTTTAAAAACATACTAAACAAGGTTTAATTAAAAATGCAGAATTTTTTCAGTGAGGGTTAAGTTTAGGGGTGGGGGGGAGACAGAATGTTCAGTTTGTACAGTATAAAAACCGTTACGCCTATGGAAAGTCCTCACTTTGATAGCAAAACGAACATGTGTGTATGTGTGTGTGTACTTGGATGGAATAAATGCAGAGAATAAATTTCAAGTATGGGTCACCATCCCTGACAATACGTCACGACTTTCACTTTCGACTTTCGATGTGTAAAACAGTCTGCACTGCCAACAGTCACCTGAGCTGAACCGTTCACTTCACCTGCAAAACTCTTTCCAAGCAGCACAACTCTGAACACACGGCTCAAAACAGGCTCAGTGCAGCCGAACACTAGACAACCCTCACTGAGAGAACACACACACACACTGACAGAACACACTGAGAGAACACACACACACACTGAGAGTGAAAACACCAGCATCAAACGCCAACACAGAAAATACTAACTTCTCATCTTTACAGTCTGAACAATTTCAGTGACTTCATACAAAGTAATATTTTCTTCAAAGAAGAGAGTGATATTCTTTCACAAGATTTATTGAAATTTTTAGAACATAACAATTCTTTAAGGTGAATGAAAATTAGCATAACAGATGCCTGCAGATTGGATTTCACCCTCAACCCTCAATCCTCTCTCAATGAGAGACCATGATTCACGACACGGTCTATAAGTCTAGCCCTTATTCATCTGAAATAACAGCTCTTTGTCTTCCTCCACGCATCCGCCTCTCGCTGCCACCCTTCTCCCTCCGCGAACCCGTCCTCCTTGTTTCATTTCCATAATTAGTCTTTCTGAAATCTACCTATATAAATATATGTGTGTGTGTGTGTGTGTGTGTGTGTGTGTGTGTGTGTGTGTGTGTGTGTGTGTGTGTTCACTAACAAGTCCAAAACACACACCTTCTCAGCCTGTCAGCTAAAATTGCGATCAGCAAATGTTTTGGCTGAAATCTGTTCTGTTTTGAATGTGAGGTTCTCAGTTTTGACAGCGGTGTGTTAGCATTTGAACAAAGTGCTGTAGATCCACAGTGTTGTGCAGGTTGTGGTTAAAGTCGTGGGATAAGTGTGTAGAGTTTTGAAAACTGTGTTCAAGCAATGAAAAACGAACTAGAGTTTCATCCACATGAACTGCTGCTGCTGTACTGGAGTTGAGAGTTTTGCACACGTGACTCCAGTTGCGCTCACTGTCGTTTAGCAATCGAAAAAAACTGTAAATGTGCTACAATTTTTGCTTGTTACATATTAAACATGTATAATACTGTTTGTAATGCATTTTATTTTAATTTCACAACTTATAAAATGTAGCCTATGTTTAAATTTTGTGTCAAAACTATTGTAGGAAATGGTGAATGTAAATTATACTTTTGAATTTGAGTCATTCTGCTCCAAGCATTGCACATTAAAATAAGAAATTCAATTCCACTTTACATACTTTTCAAAATAACATTTGCTACCTGTATGCTTCCATGTTCGGAAGGTAATAGTCAGTTTTCAGTTCATTTCTACAGATTTATTGGCATGACAAATATTTTTACATTTATATTTGTGGGTTTTATGAAACAAACTGAAAAACGCAAAAATATGAAAACTAATTAAATAAATGTAAAATGGAAGGCATTAAAGATCTGGTTTTTCCCACCAGATGGCGCCAATACACCAGATTCAGTAATTAACTTTATAATCAGTTCAGAGGAAAGAAGGGAAGAAAAGCCTCTTTTCAGCATCACTGAACGATTAGAGCACGAATATCTTCATTTTACCGATTAAAACTCCAATATATGGCACAATATTCATGAGATCTGTTCTGTTTTCTTCTTTTGTTCAGCTCTTGTAGCTCTGACGTCATTGAGCAGAAGAACAGCAGCAGCCGCAGCAGCCACGCCCATCAGAGCAGTGACGACCAATCGCAGCACAGCTTCAACAGAGTCACAACAATGGGCTTCTGAGAAAACAATGAGAAAACATGGTTTAACAAGCTGACTTCAGCTGTCACAAACTCAATTAAAATAAAAAAAGATCTGCAAAAACTCTTTGTGCTCCACAGAAGAAGAAAAATCAAACCTGTTAAGAAAGCCATGACTAAATGCTGACAGAAGCTCATTCATCATTTCTGCCATCTTAAGATATCAGTCTCCATAAATCAATGAATTAATTCAGTGTATAAACGCAAATAACATCATCTCTGCTGTACCTGCACATGTGTGACAGAGGTGTCTGATGTCCAGATGTTGAGTCTGGTTGCTGATGGGATTGTTCAGCACACAGCTGTAGGTGTTTTTATCCTGATATTCCACCTCCAGATGTAAAGAGACGGTGCTTCTGAGATCAGACACACTGATGCTGGACAATAAACTGTTTCCTTTGTACCAGGAGAGAGTCACATGACTCACATTCACAGCTGAACACACCAGTGAACATGATGATGATGATGAAGAACATTGTGAAGAGTTTCTGCTGATGACAGGAACAGACAGACGAGCTGGAAAAGATATTAGAATAAATCAAACTGTGTTGAGTTTTTATTGTAATTAAAAAAAAAAAAAAAAGACTAATATGTCAATATGAGAATAATTAATCAAAAGAAAAACATTTAATGTTAACAAAAGAAAAGTCATTAAAAATTTGGACTTCTGATTTTATAATTTAAAGTTTGAAAAATCTAATTTTGAGGATACAGAAGAGCTATTCACTGTAAAACATTCTAATTTGAATAAAAAAAAACACATTATCTGTCACGCTTTGTGTGTATTTAAAGGACACTCACGTCAAAGATAACAATACGTAGATTTAATTCAACACAGTTCAGCAGGAATACAGGCAGGCAGGTAGACAGGCGACATACACGTAACATTGACAAGAACCGACAAGGACTGAACAAACACAAGGAGAATATAAAGGGAAGAACGTAATAGGGAGAACTGAAACAGGTGCGGATAATTAACTAAACAGGACACACACGGAGGGCAAATGAACAGAATGACAACACTAGACTAAACACAACAGTCCATGGGTGTAACAGTACACCCCCTCCCCGGAAGGCGCGTCCTCGCGCCATAGATGGACCAACTGCGGAGGGAGGGAGGGGGCTCAGGTGGAGGACGAGGAGACGAAGGGCGGACAGGACAACAGGCAGACGACGTGGCGGACGGTAGGATGAACCAGGGAGGAGTAGATGGTGGGAGGAGCCAGGGAGGAGACAGACGGGACTTGGAGCAGGAGGAGGATAGTTGAACCCAAGCCACAGTCGCCCACGGTGGAGCCGCAGGAGGAAGCAGCCATGGTGGAGGAATGGCTGGCGACACCAGGGCGGCGACAGACTCTGGCAGAGGAGACCAGGGCGAAGCCGGAACGCCGACGAGCCAGGGCGACGCGGAGGATCCGGAGGGACGCGGCAACGCTGGCGGCTCCAGCGACCGAGGTGCAGGCGGGGATCCTGAAGGCCGCGGTGGAGCCGGAGCGACAGAGGACCAAGGTGACGTCGGAGGGAGTGAGGACGCCAACGGAGCCAGAAGCACAAAGGGACGAGGCGCAGCCAGAGGAGTGCAGTCCCGCGGCAAGGGCAGGTCGACGAATGACCAATGCGGAGCCGGAGGGACGAGGGAGCCCGGCGTAGCTGGTGGACTGAAGGGCCATGGTGGAGACGAGGGAGGTTGGAGCCAACGAGGAGCTGGCGGACTGACGGGCCGAGGAGGAATCCAGGTCGAGGAGGTGGAAGGCGGAGACTTGGGATCCACTGCCCCAAATGGAGCTGCAGATTGGCAGGCCCACTGTACACTCACGCCGCAGATGGTGGGTAGAGGGTGAGCAGAGGGGCTCGCAGGATGCAGCTGAGATGGTGGTATATGGACGAGTGGAGGCGGGAGAGGGAGGTTGGGTGGGATTTCTGAACAGTCAGATGATTCAGATGACTCGGAACCGGCAGATGATTCAGATGACTCGGGACCGGCAGATGATTCAGATGACTCGGGACCGGCAAATGATTCAGATGACTCGGGACCGGCAGATGATTCAGATGACTCGGGACCGGCAGATGATTCAGATGACTCGGGACCGGCAGATGATTCAGATGACTCGGGACCGGCAGATGATTCAGGACCGGCAGATGATTCAGGACAGGCAGATGATTCAGGACAGGCAGATGATTCAGGACATATGGAAGTTAATAAGTCCTCTGAGCACAGTCCATGTTCACCCTCAGCGGCGGTGCAGTGGGCTGGGCTTTCCTCCTGGCCCTCGCTCTCCACCGTAGGCTCCCTCACGAGCGCTGTATCCGGCTCACGCACTTGGTCACACCCACTTCTCTGGTCTGACTCCGTGGCGGCCTTGGCTCTGTCGCTCCACTTGGTGATGGCTCGTGCGGGCGTTCCGTGCCGCGAGATGGTGGCTGGTCTCGCTCTGGGTTCGGAGTGGGGCTGGCGAGATCCTCTTCCGGGCCGACGGTGAATAACGAGTTGCAACTCGCCAGCACCCACTCCACAAAGGCATCAAAATCCACACGCGGACCCTCTCCAGACAACTGCGCTCTGCATGTGGCATTCAAGCTCACATCGTAGAACGTGCAGAGGCAGTCGTCCGGGAAGTGTGTTTAAAGTGCGAGCTCAAGGAAGGTCCGCATGTGGTCCTCCAACGTTTGTTCCCCCTACTCCAACAGTAGGAGACGAACACCGGGGAGATCCATGATAGACGGGGGAAAAAATACAACAACCAAAAACGAAACTAAAATACGGGAAAACAAACGGAGAACACGTTGCTAAACACTATCACAAATTTTGTGGGTCGGTTCTTCTGTCACGCTTTGCGTGTATATAAAGGACACTCACGTCAAAGATAACAATACGTAGATTTAATTCAACACAGTTCAGCAGGAATACAGGCAGGCAGGTAGACAGGCGACATACACGTAACATTGACAAGAACCGACAAGGACTGAACAAACACAAGGAGAATATAAAGGGAAGAACGTAATAGGGAGAACTGAAACAGGTGCGGATAATTAACTAAACAGGACACACACGGAGGGCAAATGAACAGAATGACAACACTAGACTAAACACAGTCCATGGGTGTGACAGTATCGTTTTTCTTTTTTATTTTTTAAAGTGTGAGCAATGCTGCCAATCGTCCCCTTTGCGTCATTTGATGCTGATTTCACGAATTATCATCGCCATTATTTTTGTAATTTTACATACATTTGTTTTTAATTTAAGAAAACAAAAAAACTAGAAAATAATACAGTAATTTTTCTGACCGTATTATTGGATTACTGTAATTTGTCACTGATGCCATAACACTTAAAATAACAGCGAAGATCATTTTACACATATTAGTAATTTTACAGAGTTTTGAGAACAATCTAAAAGAAATGAAAATGACTTTAAACATAGTTATTTTTCCACCATTTTAGATTTTTTTAACAGTGTAATAAATAAAAGTAACTAATATTCAACTCACAATAGACAGTGAGATTGAAGCTCTTGCTCTTATTTCTGATCATCTGTAGTTTATAAACTCCAGCATGTTCAGTTCTGGTGTTTGTGATGGTCAGAGATCCAGTTTGATCGTCCAATTTCAGTCTGTCTCTGAATCTCCCATCAGGATCATCATCATGTACACTCATTCTGTCTTCCAGTACATCTATTTCAGCTATTAAAGTGTTTTTATATCCAAACCTCCACAGAATCACATCCTCATCCTTCATTTCAGTAAGATCAGAGTTTAGAGTGACTGAATCTCCTTCATTCACTGACACTGAATCACCAAACACACCTGGAGAACAGAGTTTGGAGATTAAAGCTAAATTTATGTTGGTATCAATAGTTTTGAACTGTTTCAAAGTGAAAGGAAAAAAAAACAGATGAAAAAAACTAAAAGAACAGAAAAATCAACAAACAGATGAAGAAATGGGAATAACTGACGGTTAAAGGGAAACGCACCATTTAAGAAAACAATTGAACTCAACGCCTTCGTATTTAGAGATTCATTTGTTTCTGATGGTTATTATTTCTTGTCATATTCAGACATGAAGAGTGAAGTGTGTGTGATTGAATGTGTGATGATCCGTGAGAGCTGAATCCAGAAGATCTTACAGTAATTCAGAGTATCTTAATCCTTAAATAACAAATGTAAATCCATCATATTACTCCGTATAATGAGCTAAATCAGTAAAAACATTGATATAAAAACACTCACCAAAGCGTTTCCACAAACACAAGCTCAACAAAATGGCAACATGAAGCATTTTCTCTGAGGTCTTCAACATTATGAAGATCTCTGAAGTGTGATATTAATGTGTGTGTGTGTGTGTGTGTGTGTGTGTGTGCGCGTGTGTGTGTGAAGTGTGTGTGAAGTGTCACCAGAAGTGTCATGGAACAAATATAAATCTTCATTTCTAATGCTCATGCGTGAAATACGAGTCCACGAGTGATGTGTGATGGGTAAGAGTCCTGTATTATAGTGACAATAGGACTGTTTCTCACACTTCAGTAAAACAGTTTTATCTTATATTATATCAGATATTAACAGGAGAGGAAATGCAGACACTCTTTACCCACAAACTATCAACACGCATCAACATGCCTCAATAACACACAGGTTTTCCACTCATCAGGTCAAACAACACTTCTGTGTAAAGAAATGAGACCGCAGAAAGTTTCGCTTTGACTCAAACTGAGCGGCTGCTGTCGCTTCACTGAACACTCAGAAGAAAAGGTGCGAAGATGTCAGAGGGGCAGAACACAGGTGCATCTTTGTATCTTATTCACCCCTAAATAACACACATCAGTACCTTTTTTCTGAGAGGGAATCACATTCATTCTCTGAGTTAGAAAAAAAAGTCTTTTTAAATAGTATATGGATCAAAAAATCTCCAAAAATGAAAGTGTTTGGGTGATTTTTTACTTCAGGCCTGCTTGCACATCAGTTGTGAACATGCTTTGTCTTTCTCACTGAAGTTTTCAACACTGGAAATGTGCAGAAATGTAATTTGTTTTGGTGTACACACAGGTGTAAATGCTTCACAGGCTAAAGTTCCTCCACGAATTGCTTCCTAATTCATTGCAGTAGTTTAAGTTTGTGCAGCGCTGATGTTATGAAGAAGGAGCCTAATCTGTCATTCTGTCAAGCATCATTTTGAGCGCACAAAAGCAGCCGTCATTGACCAGCTTGACGGTTGATGTACGCAATGGTCGCAGTGTTGTCCATACGGACCAGTACATGCCTGCCCTGAAGCGGCCCCTTGAGGCGGCTCAGGGCAAGACGTACTACCAACAACTCGAGGCAATTGATGTGCCACTGCAGTTGGGGGCCCGTCCACACCCCTGACACTGCATGCCCGTTGTACGTGGCGCCCCAGCCAGTGGTCGAGGCATCTGTGAAAACCACAGCATGCCGGGACACCTGTTTTAGGGGCACTCCGGCCCAGAGAAACAAGGGGTCCGACCACGGGCTGAAGGTATGGCGGCACTCTGGGTGATTACCACCCGGAAAGTGCTGCTTTGCCACACCCATCTCAGGACTCGGCCAGGGAGACAGTGTTGAAGCGGTCTCATATGAAGCAGACCGAGCGGAGTTACTGCCTCTGCGGCCGCCATATGCCCCAGGAGCCTCTGAAAGAATTTTTTTTGCCGTTGAACGTATTCAGGCAGTTCAACACCGACTGAGCATGTTCCTCTGTGAGGCGTGCCGTCTGTTCGACCGAGTCCAACTCCATACCGAGAAAAGAGATCCTCTGCATGGGGGCGAGTTTGCTCTTTTCCCAGTTGACCTGAAAACCCAGCTGGCTGAGTTGTCTGAGCACTAAATCCCTGTATTCGCACAACTGATCCTGCGACTGAGCCAAAATGAGCCAGTCGTCTAGATAATTGAGGATGCGAACACCCTGTTCTCTCATGGGAACAAGGGCTCCCTCCACGACCTTCGTGAAGACGCGGGGAGACAGGGCCAGCCTGAAGGGTAAGACTCTGTACTGATATGCTCGACCTTTGAACGCAAATTGCAGGAAAGGCCTGTGTCATGGAAGGATCGAGACATGAAAGTACGCGTCCTTCAGGTCGATCGCTGCAAACCAATCTCGGGGACGGAGGCACTTGAAAATGCGTTTCTGCGTGAGCATTTTGAACGGTAGCTTGTGAAGGCTCCAATTCAAAACTCGCAGGTCCAAGATCAGTCGTAACCCACCGCTTTTCTTGGGTACAATGAAGTAGGGGCTGTAGAACCCCGACTTCATATCGGCTGGAGGGACCGGCTCTATCGTGTCCTTCGCCAGTAGTACCGCGATCTCCGCACGCAAGACAGGAGCATTGGCAGCTTTCACTGAAATGAAAGCTCTAGCGCAAGTTCTGTCAGGAAGACTCAAATGTTACGTCACTACTAATTTAGATCTAACCAATCATTATCCAACACATGTAGTATATAAGATCGGTACTCATCACACTTGTCTGAGTTCGCAGATGCTGACGCGAAACCTAATTGTTAGCATTCATTTGCAAACTCAACCTCGTCCCTGAATAATCTCGCTGCTTGTGATTATTCAGATTCCGACGAAAAAAAAAAAAAAAAAATTGTCCTGCATCTCCTCTTCCGTGTGTGTTTGCAGTACACGCATTCAGCGCCACTGCACGGATATCTGAACCGGAGGACGTAAATTCACAGCTCATCAAAGTTGTTCAATGCCTTTCAGAGCCAGCTAACCTTTTCGCACGTAAATTTAAAATATTCCGGCTGAACGCTCAGCGCGAGTTTCTTCAAAGCGACCGTCTTTCAGAATGTGTTACTTTATTGTTTTACAGTGCTCGTTATGTGACACACGGCAGCACAACAGCGCTGTATGACTACTGATCTGATTATTCATTTTCTGTTAAATATTAACAAATGGAGGTCTATAGCTGGACATATATGTCATTCTGATCGTCAAATACGCGCAAGTGGACGTGTTTTGCTGTTTAATCACTTATAATGATCGCGTTAGATAAGCTCCACGCGCCGCCATGTTAGTTCGCGCACAGCTCCGAGAATCGCTCCGTTGGATTTATAGTACTCATTCTTCCAAATTGCATTAAACAAAAAGATTTTCCCTACTCTTCTTGGATCAAGCAATCAACAGCGTGTGGCTTCGACCTCATCTACCCTTCTAAATTCCCATCACACAATCCAGACGCCATTTCTAGACGTCCTGCTACAACTGCAACGTCAAATCTTAGTCACTCCACTGCCGCATCAGTTCAAGAGTTCGGTAGGTGTTTTGTCCCACCTGCTGCAGTTATGATGTCACCCCAACTCAGATCTTTTATCCTAGGTAAGGTCATTAACCCCTTAAACCCTTAGGGTATTTTCAGAGTTCTTTTTCTGAGTGACACACAAAGTAAAGACTCATAACTCTCAAACGATACCCACCTTTTGACTCTCCTCGCTATAGTTTTGAAGGAAACTTAAAAAAAAAAAAAAAAAAAAAAAAAAAAAAAAAAACCTTCTCATTTCATACCTGCATCTGGATTCTAATTTGTGGTGATCCCATGAAGTATCAAAAGTTGGAGCATTTGGAATTAAGGTGGCCTTTTTGTTTAGCCCTCGTCACCCCCTAGTGGGCATTTTTAAAAATTGCACTTTCACGTGGAGTAGCATGTGATCCACACGTGGGAATCCGTTGATCTTGGCTTCATTTCAATCTGGAGCATCAACTGTAAGTAATGATGTGCTATTTCCACAATCGATGCCTGTTTCATGAAGTTTTATGCTGAAATGCCACTCGATAGCTACATTTAGTTTTAGCTATAGCAGCTGTGCGCCGTGGGGGTTTATGTGTCGTAATTGCGCGATCGATATCGTGATCGCTTCTTTGGATTATGACTATGTTGGACTAATTTTAATCATGAGAATCAGCCATAAATAATGATGCCCATTTTACCACAATCGGTGCATGTTTCATGACGTTAAGAGCCAAAACGTGACATAAATGCTGCATTAGTTTATTTTTTACATTTGGATCTCGTGGAGTTAAGAGTTGAAAGCAATGACTGGTCGCTTTAAAAAGTTGAGTTCTAAACTTTAAAACGATACCTCTTTCGTGTCATTCCTCCTAGTGGTTGCTTAGTAATATGTTTATGAATTTTTTGCCCGTTGGCGGAACAGTTCGGGTTAAAGCGGCTAACCTGGCTACTTTACTGCTTCCATCGCTTACAGTGACAGACTCATGGTTGACCGCGATGACGAGGCAGTTTTTCTCAACTTCCGATCCCAGTTAGCTACGAACCTCTCATTCGCCCGAATTTGTCATCCTTTAGCATTACAGAGACATTCTGCGTCAAGCTCTAGATTGGAGGGATGAGTTAGGTCGTACCTATCAAACATGGCAGACTTTAACCAACGATACGGGGTTTTTACTGAGTTCGCGGTATCCTTAAAATAACAAGTCACTCTGCCCCCTCCTTCCCCTTCTTAACACGAGTATAGTCTGGTCTGTCACTGACGCTGAACTGCCATCCGTCATTTTGGTAGCCAAAAGATTTGAGCCCGTGCAATTCGCAAGACCCGCCACTGTTGCAATGCCCACCGGCCTGCTCTCTCGCGCCACACATCATGTTCTCACGGGGCGAGAACGCATTGTGGAGCCAAGAGGACACTGAAAAACTTTTTCATATTTAATATACTGTAATTCTTAGCTGTTAAACACTAAATACTCATAGGGGCTCTTTAATTGTCGTGACAGATCCTTCAGCGGCTCGTGAACAGATTATCTCTTCATGCCGGTTCATTGTGGCATCAAGTGAACATCGGAGGGAATGTCGTTCAAACACGGAAAGACATGAGTACATACAATTTATATATATATATATAAAAAAAAAAAAAAAAAAAAAAAACTTTCACCCTGATCAGATCTCATGTTGAATTACATAAAATGCCTAGCCGATTTAAGCAAAAGGTTTGCTCCCTCCACACTCAACGCTTGCACCACAGATTATTCCGGTATTATCACTCCGGTATTCACACCTCGATCACGACCACTGTTCCTTGTCGTTCTAATCATGATAACCGTAATCTTTATATTTCACCCATCCATAGATTGCTAGCAGGAAATATTTTATGCATTGTATTTTAATCCTAAATGCCAAAGTCTTTCATTTCATCTATTCGGCGGCCACCCAAAGGCATAGCCAAATCCTCCTGTAAACCTTCTGTTAAACGCCTGCCAATCATTCATCTTCTGCAAAGTATCACAACAATGCTAGAGGCCTTGCTTACGGCTCACGTGTCCCTGGGAATTTACCACAGATTTTAAACATCAGTCTTGCTCGTGGGCGTTCACCTAATTTCTTAACTCTTTTCCTTAAACACTCAGTGTGACTCCAAAGGTCTGGTGTCACTTTAACTTTTCTAAGTTAATAACAAATTCCGTCCCTCCTTCCATGATTAAATATCTAAGTTCACTTAGAACTACTGTCAACTTCTCTCTAATGGAGAACAGTTCGGTAAAGCTTTGTTCAGGACTCAATTAGCTTCTGTTCCAGGATGCCTCAATCTTTTCCCCTTCTACTGGGGAATGGCCTTCATTCAGAATCGTGGTAGCAACCACCGCAGCCGAGGATTTTCAACATCAGCCATCAAGCCCCTGGGAAGACTGTCTTCCTCTGCTATCGAATCATACATAAGACCAGATTCCAAAAAGCTCAGCAAGCTCTCTCAAGTTACAATCAAGGTAATTCATGCAAATACTGGTGGTGGTGTTATTATCTTACTCACTTATAATCAAATTGTCACTTGTCGCCGTTCAAGGCGTTGTGTCTATGTGGCCTAACGTGGCCTGGAGCACGAGTCCGCAACCCTCAGGATCTAAGCTACGGACAGGGTCTACGCCAAAGAACTTTATCTTACAATGTTTGCTTGCCGATTGTTAATAAATTTCATTGCAAGTTAATTTACCTCCCGAGTCTTTCTGGTAGAAATGAAAGCTCTAGCGCAAGTTCTGTCAGGAAGACTCAAATATTACGTCACTACTAATTTAGATCTAACCAATCATTATCCAACACATGTAGTATATAAGATCGGTACTCATCACACTTGTCTGAGTTCGCAGATGCTGACGCGAACCTCCATCCTCCCCACCACCACCAGGATGGTCCCTGTCCATACCTCCCGGGGGTCGGCTACGCCCCTGCCTTCATCTTCAGGCAGGAAATGCAGAGTCCGCAACCCTCAGGATCTAAGCTACGGACGGGGCCTACGCCAAAGAACTTTATCTTACAATGTTTGCTTGCCGATTGTTAATAAATTTCATTGCAAGTTAATTTGCCTCCCGAGTCTTTCTGGTAGAAGTGAAGTGGATGCCCTGGAACCTCGGGGGACGCCGGGCGAACTGAATCGCATAGTCGAGCCTGATGGTCCGAATGAGCCAGCGAGACGGACTGGGGAGTGCTAACCAGGCTCGCAGAGACCGTACAAGCGGGACCAAAGGGACCGCAGGCGTACCCGCCATGGGGCAGCGAGGTGGCACGCAGGGATGCGGCCCGGGAGGCTCTCTTTGTGAGACGGCCCGAGGCAGGGTCAGAGTGTGCTGTGCAACACTTGCCTGGTTCCCGAGGGAGGCAGCTGCGCCGAATCATCATCCTCGAAAGTATCAGGCTCACCACACCTCTGGGGCGGTCCACCACGCTCTACTGGCTGCAGAGTGCGGGAGGGGTGAGGGTTCCCAGGGGGTTGGTTCCCCGAGGGAAGCGCGCTCACCGTAATCCTCAAATCACCAGTGTCGCCGCCCGAAGCAACCCTTTGAGGAGGATTAGTTCGAGGCAGCGGCACTGGGACTCTGCCCCCTTGCAGGAGGCGGAGCCTAGACCACAACTCCACGATGGTCATCTTCCCACAGTGGGTGCATGACTCATCCACAAATGCTGCCTCCGCGTGCTCTAAGCCCAAACACGCGATGCGGCGCTGGTGACCATCCCAAGACGCCAGGAAACGACCACATCCAGAAACACACAAGTAGTATGACATCTTTAATGCCGAAGCACGCAGGGGGAGACCGCGGCACACAGATAGGGGAAAGTGCAGCCTGTCGTGTGCACTCACTCTTGCCGCTCTTACCAGCTGTGAAAACAGCTTTTGCACACTCTCTCACAGCGCACCGTCACCTCACAAACAAGACAAACAAGAGCGTGGTCCCGTTGCTGCGCTGTCCGCCTGCACTCTGCTGAAGAGAATCCAAAAAAGAACTTCTTCCATCACACTCCGTAGAGACTATAAATGGTTTGGCTCGGAAGCGAAAAGCTAAAGATACAACGCACCTGCTGCTCATTATATACCCGCGCTGCGAGGTGAGCAGCTGCTGCATATGATTGCATGCCAATGTGCATTGGCTCGTTTTAGTTACACTCGAAGTAGATTGGCCTCTCTAGCGAGATTCCTATTCGTTGGTCATCCGACGTACGTCGAAGTGACCGACTGAATGGGAACATGTGCGCACACTTCCTGTTTCATGCAGTTCCTTCCCCATACTGTGTCAACAGGTAATTTCGGGCAGCTCTTGCACCCCAAAGGTACAATTATACCCCATTGTGAGTTTTGTAGAGCTTGCCAGTCTCTTTAAATGTGGTAACCCATGTTTCTGCGAAATCCTGGCTCGGAGCAATGACTCGTCTAGTTCATCCCCATGTTAAATCAATGCATTTTTTTGTCTGATTTTGTACATTTTATGCCCAAAAATGTGATTTGACACCTCATTCATGGGCCTACGATAAACATAAGCACTAATTTGTATGTAAGAGAACAATATGATGCTTTCCTTCACAGGTACTAGAGTCAGACCAGAGAGCAGTTTATCATCAAATAACGGTACAACTTGTAAAATAAACTGTACTGTCTGACATTAAGAACAGTGTTGAAAGAAGAAAGAGGAACATTTAGAAACATCACATCCAAGAATAGCATGTATGTGTGGGCAGTGGTCAAATCCGGTGTTGGTGGATTCACACTTTATATATGTCACAGTTCAAGTTGTGATTTTGTTCAGTCTCTCAGTGAGTGTTCACATAATTCAGGCTCTGTTATTTGAAGATGGTTCTTCTGTTTCTTTTGTGCTACATGCTGCAAATGGCTGGTAAGTTTATTTTTTTTAACACATTAAATTTTGCTTTAGTTTTAATACAAAGCGATTGGCTACTTTTTAATCAGTTTTCCTATAAAAAAAAAGTTGCACAAATTAAGCTGAGAATAAAATGAATAAAATGTGGAGGATGTTCAGTGTGACAAGAGGATTGACAGGCCAGTTCACGGTGACAGAAAGTGTGTAACTCTGTGACAGAGAGTCTGTCAGAGTAGAGACCTGCACTCCTGCGGGACACAACAGAGTCCGGCGCGCAGGGGCGCTGCTAAGGATTTTGGGCCCATGAAAAGAATCTTGACAGGGCGCCCAACACAGCTGAGACTTTTTTCATATTAATTTACATGAAATCATGCGCTTTTATGGTATTTTGACTATCATTCAGTCAATCAGACAATTGAACTCCATCCCATGTCCACACCTGTAATTTGTCCTCTGTAATACTGCACTACTTCAGTACTGTATAATGTATATACTGTGCATAGCTGTACATGTGTCATATAGTGTATTCACATATATTTATATTTGTATGTATGTACTGTACATATTTGTACTGTACTCTGGCAATGACAATAAAGTTAATCTAATCTAACCTAATATTTTTAACATGACAGTTGAAATGTAACGGAAACACTGAGCACTCTTAATACAATGAAATGTATTTATATTCATTTCAAAATAAAACTCTTCAATTTAAAAAACAGGAATTACAATCTGTGGTGAAAAAAAAAATCTCAGCAAGAAAACACCACCATAAAACAAAATAGCCATATAAAATTTCTAATTATTTAAGTAGAACTTGCATAATTTACTATATCAAAGAATGGCCAAGGTATAACATAGATGAGTCCACACCATTTCTAATCTCTTGTCCTTGCTCAACATTTCTAAACAAAAGTCCAACATCTGACCTTTTCAGCTGCAACATCATTAATCAAATCTTTAAAGTCGAGCTCTCTTGCTAAGCATAGCAAGACTGCAAAGCATTTCTTGAGACATTGTAGACCTCAAGTAGTTTTTTATTAGTTTTAATTTGCTGGATGCCCTCTCCCCACCAGCAGGCGGAGCCTCGTACAAAGATGCCGACACCGGCTGCATGTGAGGCGAAGCCGTGGGCCCGCTGCACCTGCTCTATCGAAATGTACTAACTTGTCGATAAATGCTACCGTAGAGACCTGGGGCCTCGTGTACAAAGCGTGCGAACGCACGGAAAAGTGCCGTAGGCTACGATCATTGTCACGGGCGATCCACTAACAATTTAGGCTTACAAACCCACCTTTTCATACTGTCGACCCTTTGCCTCTTTCACTTCTCTAATTTTTTTCTCTTTCCGTTTTTGACTTCCAGATTTTTGAGGCATTTTCACTTCCTCTTCCATCAAGTTGATATTCTGCCGGTGCTATAAGTGAAGTCAAGCTGTTTGTGTTGCCTGGATACAATTTGGGCTGACTGAACCATTTTATGATAATAATTTTTTTGACACGAGAAAACAGCAAATATAATAATTTAAAGTTAATAATTTTTACTATCAAATATTTTTTTAGCACCACAATTTTATCTCTGGGCCCCCTCTTAGTCATGCCTGAGAAGCCCCCAATAAAATTGTGATCGTCATCATTTACCCTGTAAGGCCATCAAAACTTCTGCTGGTGTTCAGTCTCTGCTTCTAGAGCTCTTCCCCTGTTATCTCTCCTCTTCATCTCTTCCTCCTCCTCCTCACTGGGTCTAATGTCTCCTTGTATATCCTCTCTTCTCACTTTCTTCCTCTCTGGCTCGAACCTCTTCTTCATCTTTCTCTCTTCTCAACTGCTTTCTCTTGAATCTCTTCAATAACAGCAACTCTCTACTAAAAACTAATTTAATGACATTTTCATATTACTACATTATTATTAATGTTATATTTCAGGGATAGTTCACTCCGCTGTTTCTTTTATTATTATTTTGTAATATAATGAAAAATAAAGGGGACATTTTGTTTCCGACTGGCTTTCAATATTTGGATAAAACCTAAAAATATTCCACAGAAAAAGGTCATACAGGTTTGGAACTGCATATGGATGAATACATTATCAAAATTATTCCTTTAATAAACACTTGTTATTGTCCTTAAGTGTTGACTATTTTTAGGACTGTAATACCAGTTTAATGGATTATTAGTTTCAACAAAGTAACTGAAACAGGATCTTTATTCTCTCCAGCGACGCTTCACCGCATCAGTTCTTGTGTCTTTTTCTCTTTATCCTTCTTTCCTTCGCATTAAATGAAAAGACGTTGTAACAAACAGAATGCATAACACAACAAACGAAAAGAGAAATTATGAAAATATTACTAAATATTATTTACTTTAACAAATAGTGAGAAACAATAAGTTAATTTTGAGGACTTCATGGTCAGTTTTGATGATGTTGTAAACTTTATGAAAGTGTTTGCTATCATGAAATCAATAAGTTAACACATTACAATAAGGTTTCATTAGAAACTACATCTGTTCACATGAACCTAATAATGAACTGCACTTATACTGCATTTATTAATATTAATTTCAGACCTTCATGTAAAGCGTTACTGTAGTGGTTAAACAAGATCAAAATGATCATTCAAACTATATTATAATTATTATCAGTTTCTTTCAACTGCAATATAAAGAATGTTAAAATCAATATGATTCATGCAGTACAATGTGATGTTTCCTGTTGTTCTCAAGTTGGTGGATTAACTAAAGAAAGTAAACGCAGTTCCAGGAGTGTCCAGTAGAGGAACTCGAAGACTTCCGGTAGTCACGAGCTGTGAGTGACAGACAACACAGACTTCATTTATTAAGATCGCTGCTTTACAGTAGCATGATATACAGGATAACTGTATTTTCTGTATTAGCTTAACGTGACCTGCTGCTCGTGTTGTTTTTGTATTATTATTATTGTTAGTGACAGTGATAAATGAGCGTTTTGTTATTTATTATAATATTTAATAATTATTATTATTTACTATTACTATAGAGGGGCACATTAGATTCTGAGACAAAAACAACGGTCTTGATCCCCTGAGGACTGTCAGCACTGAAACACACTGACTGATGTTCAATAAACACTTTATTTCACATGTTCTCCAGATCAGAGACTCTCCAGTGATTCTGTTCTTCAGTTCATCTGAAGATTACAAACTACAGTTGAGTTTAGGATTCATAAACAACTGAAAAAACTTTATCTGTTCTCCAGGTGTGTTTGGAGATTCAGTGTCAGTGACTGAAGGAGATTCTGTCACTTTATACTCTGATCTTACTGAAATACATGAAGATGAAGACATAGTGTGGAGATATGGAGCTGAAAACTCTCTGATAGCTGAAATCAATACAGCTGATGGAGTCTCCTCCATATATGATGTTCCTGATGGGAGATTCAGAGACAGACTGAAGCTGGACGATCAAACTGGATCTCTGACCATCACAAACACCAGAACTGAACATGCAGGAGATTATAAACTAGTAATAAAAGGAGTGAAACTGATATCAAAAACATTCAGTGTTTCTGTTTATGGTGAGTAGATCATTTCTTCTGTTCTTTATATATTCTTGTTTTTGGGAAATTGTTGAGGACATTTTTTGATTCGGTACAAGTTAAACTTAATCGATAGTTATATGTTAATTTCCACAAAAATAATTATGAAAAAAAAAACAGAAAAGAAAGTTATTTAAATAATAGTTTTCGGGTCATTTTAAGTGTTTCAGTGTCAGAATTGTAAAATTAGACATTAAAGATCATCAAGTCATTTGTACTGAAATCATGTTGTTGTTCTTGTGTGTTCCTGAAACTTCACTGTAGAGTCTCAATTCAACAGAGTTTTTCTGCAGGACAAATAGAAAAAATTAGTTTTAATCAACATTATAATTCTGTTGATTGAGTTTAACTTGTTCTGAACTCTGAATGTTCCTTTGATTATTTACATTTTGAAATATTTACTCGTTTGAGACGAGAAACACTGACTGACTGTCGTCACGATACACCGAAAATAAGACTGACTAGATTTACCCTCATTTCTCTTTATTCTCTGATGTTTTCAGCTCGTCTGCCTGTTCCTGTCATCAGCAGAGACTGTTCTTCATCATCATCATCATCATCATGTTCACTGGTGTGTTCAGCTGTGAATGTGGGTCATGTGACTCTCTCCTGGTACAAAGGGAACAGTTTATTGTCCAGCATCAGTGTGTCTGATCTCAGCATCAGTCTCTCTCTACCTCTGGAGGTGGAATATCAGGATAAAAACACCTACAGCTGTGTGCTGAACAATCCCATCAGCAACCAGACTCAACATCTGGACATCAGACACCTCTGTCACACATGTGCAGGTACGACAGAGATGATGTTATTTGCATTTATACACTGAATTAATTCATTGATTTGACTTTCTTAGGTTTGATTTTTCTTCTTCTGTGGAGCACAGAGAGTTTTTGCAGATCTCTTTTTTATTTTAATTGAGTTTGTGACAGCTGAAGTCAGCTTGTTAAACCATGTTTTCTCATTGTTTTCTCAGAAGCCCATTGTTGTGACTCTGTTGAAGCTGTGCTGCGATTGGTCGTCACTGCTCTGATGGGCGTGGCTGCTGCGGCTGCTGCTGTTCTTCTGCTCAATGACGTCAGAGCTACAAGAGCTGAACAAAAGAAGAAAACAGAACAGATCTCATGAATATTGTGGCATATATTGGAGTTTTAATCGCTAAAATGAAAATATTCGTGCTCTAATTGTTCAGTGATGCTGAAAAGAGGCTTTTCTTCCCTTCTTTCCTCTGAACTGATTATAAAGTTAATTCCTGAATCTGGTGTTTTGGCGCCATCTGGTGGACAAAACTATGAATATTCTGAAATATTTCATGCCTTCCATTTTGCATTTTTTTTTTAATTAGTTTTCATACTTAATTCATGCTTTTGCATTTTTCAGTTTGTTTCATTAAACCCACAAATATTTCAAAGTATTTGTCTTGCCAATAAATCTGTAGAAATGAACTGAAAACTAAAAAAATATAATTCACATTCACTATTTCCTACAATAGTTTTAACACACAATTTAAACATACATTTTAACATTTTATAAGTTGTAAATGAAAATAAAATGTATTACAAAAAAGTATTAGATATGTTTAATATGCAACAAGCAAAAATTGTAGCACAATGATTATTTAAATGGTATTTTTTCTAATATTATTTACACTAACAGTTCAGACGCTTGTAATTACATTACAGTTTTTTTCAATTGCTAACAAGCATTGTTCAATACTGAAACCACATTTTCAAAACTGCATTACCAGCATGAATGTTGGCCAAACAGTTCATCTCACCTCCAAAACTCTCTCAGACCAACATAACACTGGCAACATTTCTCATTGAGAAAACACACATTTCATTCACAACACACTGACCTAAAAAACACCAACAACAGGAAGCATTACATCATTGATGAACTTTCTTTTTTAAAGTTTCAATGATTTTCCACATAAATCAGTTCTTCATATCGAATACTGTAACACAGTTTCACTTTATTGAAAGCATTTGTAACACAAATGAATCAGAAATAAATCAAAATTTCATTTTTTTATATGAATATAGTACTTGAAAATTATAAGCAAAAGGTGAAAAAAGAGGGAAAAAACTCCAGGGCTGCAATGATAATAAAAAAAGAATAAATAAAATACATTCTACACATTACTGTAACAACATTTGTAGTTGTTCATTACAGTAAATTACAGTGATGGTTCTAGTCGACTCTCTCTCTCTTGTATTTGGACACAAGTTCTCATCAACATCACATCTGATGTCGTCTCCTCCTGGAATGTCGAATCCATCCCTGGCAGTCTTCAGGAGAAATGTCTCCAGTAAAGTCATCTGGTCATGTGGATGCTGGTCATAAACCTTCCACCTGGGATTGGGTGGAATTTCAGCTAAAATTGCAATTAGCTTGTAATTTTTTTTTTTTTTTTTTTTAAATTTTGGCTATAAAATTGAGAATATTTTAAAATAATTACTGCATAATTGCTTGGAATTTGCCATCGTTCTGTTTTGAATGTGTTTTGAATCATTTTGAATGCAGTGTTTTAGCATTAGAAAAATATGCTGAAAACACACAGTATTTTGCATGTTGTGGAGCACGAATGGGAAAAGAGTTCCTGAATTTTGAAAAGTGTGTCACTGAATGCATTTTGTCTGAGAGCAATGAAAAATGGTTCTGTGTGAAGAGTTTTGAAAATGTGGTTTCAGTATTGAACAATGGTTGTTAGCAACTGGAAAAAACTAATGAAAATTGGCATAACAGATGCCTGTAGATTGGATTTCACCCTCAACCCTTCCTCTCTCAATGACAGACCATGATTCACGACACGGTCTATAAGTCTAGCCCTTATTCATCTGAAATAACAGCTCTTTGTCTTCCTCCACGCATCCGCCTCTCCTGCCACCCTTCTCCCTCCGATCCATTTCCATAATTAATCTTCCTGAGCTCTACCTATATACATATGTGTGTGTGTGTGTGTGTTCACTAACAAGTCTAAAACAAGACAGCTCAGCCTTTCAGCTTTTGCGATCAGCAGTGTTTGAAAGACACAAGATTGAAATCTGTTCTGTTTTGAATGTGAGGTTCACAGTTTTGACAGCGGTGTGTTAGCACCTGAACAAAGTGCTGTAAATCCACAGTGTTGTGCAGGTTGTGGTTAAAGTCGTGGGATAAGTGTGTAGAGTTTTGAAAACTGTGTTCAAGCAATGAAAAACGGACTAGAGTTTGATCCACATGAACTGCTGCTGCTGTACTGGAGTTGAGAGTTTTGCACACGTGACTCCAGTTCGATTAGCAATCGAAAAAAACCGCAAATGTGCTACAATTTTTGCTTGTTACATATAAAACATATATAATACTTTGTGTAATACATTTTATTTTAATTTCACGACTTATAAAATGTTTAAATTTTGTGTTAACTATTGTAGGAAATGGTGAATGTGAATGATATTTTTGAATTTGAGTCATTCTGCTCCAAGCATTGCACATTAAAATAAGAAATTCAATTCCACTTTACATACTTTTCAAAATAACATTTGCTACCTGTATGCTTCAATGTTTGGAAGGTAATAGTCAGTTTTCAGTTCAATTCTACAGATTTATTAGCGTGACAAATATTTTTACATTTATATTTGTGGGTTTTATGAAACAAACTGAAAAACGCAAAAACATGAATTAAGAAAAAAATATGAAAACTAATTAAATAAATGTAAAATGGAAGGCATTACAGAATAAAATGAAATATTTCAGAATATTCATGGTTTTGTCCACCAGATGGCGCCAAAACACCAGATTCAGGAATTAAATTTATAATCAGTTCAGAGGAAAGAAGGGAAGAAAAGCCTCTTTTCAGCATCACTGAACGATTAGAGCACGAATATCTTCATTTTACCGATTAAAACTCCAATATATGCCACAATATTCATGAGATCTGTTCTGTTTTCTTCTTTTGTTCAGCTCTTGTAGCTCTGACGTCATTGAGCAGAAGAACAGCAGCAGCCGCAGCAGCCACGCCCATCAGAGCAGTGACGACCAATCGCAGCACAGCTTCAACAGAGTCACAACAATGAGCTTCTGAGAAAACAATGATAAAACATGGTTTAACAAGCTGACTTCAGCTGTCACAAACTCAATTAAAATAAAAAAGAGATCTGCAAAAACTCTCTGTGCTCCACAGAAGAAGAAAAATCAAACCTAAGAAAGTCAAATCAATTCATGAATCAATGAATTAATTCAGTGTATAAATGCAAATAACATCATCTCTGCTGTACCTGCACATGTGTGACAGAGGTGTCTGATGTCCAGATGTTGAGTCTGGTGGCTGATGGGATTGTTCAGCACACAGCTGTAGGTGTTTTTATCCTGATATTCCACCTCCAGAGGTAGAGAGAGACTGATGCTGAGATCAGACACACTGATGCTGGACAATAAACTGTTTCCTTTGTACCAGGAGAGAGTCACATGACCCACATTCACAGCTGAACACACCAGAGAACATGATGATGATGAAGATGATGATGAAGAACAGTCTCTGCTGATGACAGGAACAGACAGACGAGCTGGAAAAGATTAGAATAAATCAAACTGTGTTGAGTTTTTATTGTAATTTAATTTTTTACCAAAGATTCTAATATGTCAATATGAAAATAATTGATCAAAAGAAAAACATTTAATGTTAACAAAAGAAAAGTCATTACAAATTTGGACAAATTTCAAGTTTGAAAAATCTAATTTTGAGGATACATAAGAGCTATACACTGTAAAACATTGTAAAAAACTAAAAATTTAAGTAAAATATTCTAATTTGAATAAAAAAACAAAATACATTATCGTTTTTCTTTTCTTTCTTTTTTTTACAGTGTGAGCAATGCTGCCAATCGTCTCTTTGCGTCATCTGATGCTGATTTCACAAATTATTATCACCATTATTTTTGTCATTTTACATACATTTGTTTGTAATTTAAGAAAACAAAAAATGTAGAAAATAATACAGTAATTTTTCTGACCATATTATTGAATTGCTGTAATTTGTCACTGATGCCATAATACTTAAAATAACAGCGAAGATCATTTTACACATATTAGTAATTTTACAGAGTTTTGAGAACAATCTAAAAGAAATGAAAATGACTTTAAACATAGTTATTATTCCATCATTTTAGATTTTTTTAACAGTGAAATAAATAAAAGTAACTAATATTCAACTCACGATAGACAGTGAGATTGAAGCTCTTGCTCTTATTTCTGATCATATGTAGTTCATAAACTCCAGCATGTTCAGTTCTGGTGTTTGTGATGGTCAGAGATCCAGTTTGATCGTCCAGTTTCAGTCTGTCTCTGAATCTCTCATCAGGAACATCATCATATACAGTGACTCTGTCTTCCAGTACATCTATTTCAGCTATTAAAGTGTTTTTATATCCAAACCTCCACTGAATCACATCTTCATCCTTCATTTCAGTAAGATCAGAGTTTAGAGTGACAGAATCTCCCTCCATCACCGACACTGAATCACCAAACACACCTGGAGAACAGAGAGTTTGGAGATTAAAGCTAAATTTATGTTGGTATCAATAGTTTTTAACTGTTTCAAAGTGAAAGGAAGAAAAAAACAGATGAAAAAAACTAAAAGAACAGAAAAATCAACAAACAGATGAAGAAAAGGGAATAACTGACGGTTAAAGGGAAACGCACCATTTATGAAAACAATTGAACTCAACGCCTTCGTGTTTAGAGATTCATTTGTTTCTGATGGTTATTATTTCACGTCATATTCAGACATGAAGAGTGAAGTGTGTGTGATTGAATGTGTGATGATCCGTGAGAGCTGAATCCAGAAGATCTTACAGTAATTCAGAGTATCTTAATCCTTAAATAACCAATGTCAATCCATCATATTACTCCGTATAATGAGCTAAATCAGTAAAAACATTGATATAAAAACACTCACCAAAGCGTTTCCACAAACACAAGCTCAACAAAATGGCAACATGAAGCATTTTCTCTGAGGTCTTCAACATTATGAAGATCTCTGAAGTGTGATATTAATGTGTGTGTGCGTGTGTGTGTGTGTGTGTGTGTGTGTGTGTGTGTGTGTGTGTGTGCGTGCGCGTGCGCGTGTGGATCCTCCCCATCAGCTCCACCTATCAGAGAACACAAACATTATATATATATATTACTGTCAGCATATATAGCAGTTGCTATAAAGTGGCAGATTTACATTTTATAAAAGGTATTTATTAAAATAATCACAAGTTTGCAGCATCTTTTCTTTTGTTTATTCTATTTATAGCAGTGCATGTGTGTGTGTGTGTGTGTGTGTGTGTGTGTGTGTGTGTGTGTGTGTGTGTGTGTGTGTGTGTGTGTGTGTGTGTGTGTGTGTGTGTGAGTGTGTGGGTGTGTGAAGTGTCACCAGAAGTGTCATGGAACAAATATAAATCTTCATTTCTAATGCTCATGAGTAAAATATGAGTCCACGAGTGATGTGTGATGGGTAAGAGTCCTGTATTATAGTGACAATAGGACTGTTTCTCACACTTCAGTAAAGCAGTTTTTGTGAAAAGGAGGTCAGATTTTGAGCTTCATATTAACAGGAGAGGAAATGTAGACACTCTTTACCCACAAACTATCAACACACATCAACATGCCTCAATAACACACAGGTCTTCAACAACACTTCTGTGTAAAGAAATGAGACCGCAGAAAGTTTCGCTTTGACTCAAACTGAGCCGCTGCTGTCGCTCTCACTGAACACTCAGAAGAAAAGGAGTGAAGATGTCAGAGGGGCAGAACACAGGTACATCTTTGTATCTTATTCACCCCTAAATAACACACATCAGTACCTTTTAGTTTTTGTACTTTAGGGTTCTGCCCCAGAGACAGCTTTCTTTCTGAGAGTGAATCGCATTCATTCTGAGTTAGAAAAAAATATGTGGTTTTCTGGGTCTTTTTAAATAGAATGTGGATTAAAAAAAATCTCTAAAAATTAAAATGTTTGGGTGATTTTTTACTTCAGGCCTGTTTGCCCATCAGTTACGAACATGCTTTGTCTTTCTCACTGAAGTTTTCTACACTGGAAATGTGCAGCAATGTAATTTGTTTGGGTGTACACACGGGTGTAAATGCTTCACAGGCTAAAGTTACTTCACGAATTGCTTCCTAATTCATTGCAGTAGTTTAAGTTTGTGCAGCGCTGATGTTATGAAGGAGGAGCCTAATCTGTCATTCTGTCAATCATCATTTTGAGTGCACAAAAGCAGCCGTCATTGAGCCGTCCCAACAAGAGTTCTCCAGCTGCAGATATAACCCCTCCTGTTCAACTGCTCTGCTCTAAGCTGGACTCCAACCCGGGTACGCTGGCATGGGAGTCGGGCACTCAAACAAGGATGCTAAAGACACACAGCTCTTACTGTATCGTCAGTTACTCTCACCCCTCTAAATCTCACTCCCATCCGGGTCACGGCACCAAATCCGGGTAGCCCCGCCTGTTCCAACCATCCGCTCCAAGCAGGACTTGAACCCCAGTCCACCAGCATGGGAGTCAGGCCAAACTGAAACTTTATTGTGAGATCTCATTTAAACCTCAAGAGAAAGAAAGAGCAGGTGCAAAACATCAGAATCAGTTTGTAAACAATGATTTTGATGAATCTTGATAGTTTATTTTACTGTTGAGCAGTTTCTGGTTTCTTATTTTAAAAAAACTACAATGAAATATTGGACACTATAGAGAGAACTATAAAGGCTATTTTCATTAGGGCAAGTCAAGGGCTTTAAGACTGTCCATCTGGACCTTGGAGTCCATGTCTGTCTCTCTGAGAAACTTTAGTGTGGCGTTTTTCAACTGCTTTACCTGATTTGCACTGTTTGAAGGAGCCAATCAGATTGAAGATGAGACAGTCTCCCCTGTGGCTCCACCCACAGAAACACCTGTATTGTGCTAACAGTGCCAGATAACTAAACAAAACACCATAAAAACATGAATCCTGGCTACTTCTGTGTCTGTGACTCTGTTCTCCAGGTGTGTTTGGTGTTGATGAAGTGAAGTCAGTGTCGGTGATGGAGGGACATTCAGTCACTCTAAACTCTGATCTTACTGAAATGGAGGATGAAGATGTGATTCTGTGGAGGTTTGAAAACACTTTAATAGCTGAAATCGATGTACTGGACGACAGAATCACTGTATATGATGATGTTCCTGATGGAAAATTCAGAGACTGAAACTGGAAGATCAAACTGGATCTCTGACCATCACAAACATCAGAACTGAACATGCTGGAGATTATAAACTACAGACCAACAGTGTGAGAAAGAGCTTCAGTCTCACTGTCTACGGTAAGTTAAATATTTGTTTCACCAGTTTTACTCAGGATTAAATTAGATGCATCTTAATATTTTAATTATTGATTACTAAAGTGACAAAATCATTTAAATTATATGTGCACTATATAGATTTTTGCCACTAGAGGTCGCCTATTCAAAATAAAGGCGGGTGACGGATGATGTCATTGCACAGAAGCAAATACAGACCATGTTGTTTGATCTTTAACTATCAAGCAAAAACATATATATATTATAACATTGGCAAAATGCACAAGCGTTACAGAAGGCCTCAGTGTGTGTTTTCATGCCCAGTGAAACACGTTCAGTATATGATTCACTGAATGACACTGGAGCCTCTCAGTCTGTGAGTCAAAGTGAAACTGGCAGGGGTCTGATCTATTCACATTTGGACAGAGATGCGGTTTGAGCTGATGGCTGGACCAGCAGCTTCTGCTTTACAGTAAAATATAGTAATTATAATTTATTATTGTTTTTCAAAAACTTTGACCATTTTTCATTAACACCAATGTGTGGAAAAATGATAAAACAACAAATATATATATATTATGAAGAAAATGTGAATGTGCCTTGGGTTCAAAAGCTCAGCCCCAGGTCCCTCTGATATTCTGTGAGGGATGTGAGTGTTGTGTTAGCAAGATGCTAAGATGATTAGCATGTTTTTAACAAGATTCCAGCACACGTTTCACTAGATGTTGCTAACATGTGTTAGCATAGTTTTAGCATGTAGCTAGGTGATGCTAGCATGATTTAACACATATGCTGACACATTTTGACTTGTTTTTATCTGACATTTGTTGTTGTTGTCATCCATGTCAAACATTACAATGCTCATGTTAACTTTACAAGTAAATCCACTTCACCAGCTAATTCCTCTTCCTCTTTTAGCTGTGTCAGGGGTAAAACTGAAGAGCGGGGGGGACCGAGCCTTTGTAGGGACAGTCCTGAAGCTCTGGAACAGTTTGTCTCTCTACATCAGACAGGCTCAAACACTTCAAATTGAGGTCTTCAAATCTGACCTAAAAACGTATTTTTACAGTCTGGCGTTCGATGCCATGTGAGAGCTGCTTTCTTTTACTGTTTTATTGTGTCTTGAGTGTTTTTCTTACTGACTGTTTGTATTGATGAACATGTTTTCTTTTTGTATCTACAAAACACTTGTTGTTTTAAAAAAGTGCTTTATGAATAAACTTTGACTTTGACTTCATCAGCGATGCTATATATAGAGATACCCGAAATACAGAAGTTCAAACTGTTGCTAGGTTACACTGTTTGGTTGCTAGAAAGTGGCTTGGCAACTTCCAGTGATGATACTCCAAAGACTGCTTGCCAGTGTGAATGATAGAAAACAACCCAAACCCAATGACTTTATACATTTGGATTTGAAGATTTGGTTTGCTAAGGTGCTCAACAATGGTTGCTAGGGTGTGGCTAGGAATTGGTGAAGGTGATTTGTGATTGGCTGTTTGCTGCCCTGAGTCAAATGATCCCACCTTCATGTTTCTATGACACTTCTATCCAAAGATATCTCTTTTGATCTTTGAATGGAAGTCTATAGAACTTCATTTTTCATTTTTTCATTTTTTCATTTTTCATCATTTAGCAGACGCTTTTATCCAAAGCGACTTACAAGGGGAGCAGTTAGGTGTTAGGTGTCTTGCTCAAGGACACTTTAGTCATGGTATCGAAGGTGGAGAGAGTGTTGTTTATTCACAATCCCCACTTTCAATTCCTGCCGGCGTACATTTATATTTGTGGGTTTTATGAAACAAACTGAAAAACGCAAAAACATGAATTAAGAAAAAAATATGAAAACTAATTAAATAAATGTAAAATGGAAGGCATTACAGAATAAAATGAAATATTTCAGAATATTCATGGTTTTGTCCACCAGATGGCGCCAAAACACCAGATTCAGGAATTAAATTTATAATCAGTTCAGAGGAAAGAAGGGAAGAAAAGCCTCTTTTCAGCATCACTGAACGATTAGAGCACGAATATCTTCATTTTACCGATTAAAACTCCAATATATGCCACAATATTCATGAGATCTGTTCTGTTTTCTTCTTTTGTTCAGCTCTTGTAGCTCTGACGTCATTGAGCAGAAGAACAGCAGCAGCCGCAGCAGCCACGCCCATCAGAGCAGTGACGACCAATCGCAGCACAGCTTCAACAGAGTCACAACAATGAGCTTCTGAGAAAACAATGATAAAACATGGTTTAACAAGCTGACTTCAGCTGTCACAAACTCAATTAAAATAAAAAAGAGATCTGCAAAAACTCTCTGTGCTCCACAGAAGAAGAAAAATCAAACCTAAGAAAGTCAAATCAATTCATGAATCAATGAATTAATTCAGTGTATAAATGCAAATAACATCATCTCTGCTGTACCTGCACATGTGTGACAGAGGTGGCTGATGTCCAGATGTTGAGTCTGGTTGCTGATGGGATTGTTCAGCACACAGCTGTAGGTGTTTTTATCCTGATATTCCACCTCCAGAGGTAGAGAGAGACTGATGCTGAGATCAGACACACTGATGCTGGACAATAAACTGTTTCCTTTGTACCAGGAGAGAGTCACATGACCCACATTCACAGCTGAACACACCAGAGAACATGATGATGAAGATGATGATGAAGAACAGTCTCTGCTGATGACAGGAACAGACAGACGAGCTGGAAAAGATTAGAATAAATCAAACTGTGTTGAGTTTTTATTGTAATTTAATTTTTTACCAAAGATTCTAATATGTCAATATGAAAATAATTGATCAAAAGAAAAACATTTAATGTTAACAAAAGAAAAGTCATTACAAATTTGGACAAATTTCAAGTTTGAAAAATCTAATTTTGAGGATACATAAGAGCTATACACTGTAAAACATTGTAAAAAAACTAAAAATTTAAGTAAAATATTCTAATTTGAATAAAAAAACAAAATACATTATCGTTTTTCTTTTCTTTCTTTTTTTTACAGTGTGAGCAATGCTGCCAATCGTCTCTTTGCGTCATCTGATGCTGATTTCACAAATTATTATCACCATTATTTTTGTCATTTTACATACATTTGTTTGTAATTTAAGAAAACAAAAAATGTAGAAAATAATACAGTAATTTTTCTGACCATATTATTGAATTGCTGTAATTTGTCACTGATGCCATAATACTTAAAATAACAGCGAAGATCATTTTACACATATTAGTAATTTTACAGAGTTTTGAGAACAATCTAAAAGAAATGAAAATGACTTTAAACATAGTTATTATTCCATCATTTTAGATTTTTTTAACAGTGAAATAAATAAAAGTAACTAATATTCAACTCACGATAGACAGTGAGATTGAAGCTCTTGCTCTTATTTCTGATCATATGTAGTTCATAAACTCCAGCATGTTCAGTTCTGGTGTTTGTGATGGTCAGAGATCCAGTTTGATCGTCCAGTTTCAGTCTGTCTCTGAATCTCTCATCAGGAACATCATCATATACAGTGACTCTGTCTTCCAGTACATCTATTTCAGCTATTAAAGTGTTTTTATATCCAAACCTCCACTGAATCACATCTTCATCCTTCATTTCAGTAAGATCAGAGTTTAGAGTGACAGAATCTCCCTCCATCACCGACACTGAATCACCAAACACACCTGGAGAACAGAGAGTTTGGAGATTAAAGCTAAATTTATGTTGGTATCAATAGTTTTTAACTGTTTCAAAGTGAAAGGAAGAAAAAACAGATGAAAAAAACTAAAAGAACAGAAAAATCAACAAACAGATGAAGAAAAGGGAATAACTGACGGTTAAAGGGAAACGCACCATTTATGAAAACAATTGAACTCAACGCCTTCGTGTTTAGAGATTCATTTGTTTCTGATGGTTATTATTTCACGTCATATTCAGACATGAAGAGTGAAGTGTGTGTGATTGAATGTGTGATGATCCGTGAGAGCTGAATCCAGAAGATCTTACAGTAATTCAGAGTATCTTAATCCTTAAATAACCAATGTCAATCCATCATATTACTCCGTATAATGAGCTAAATCAGTAAAAACATTGATATAAAAACACTCACCAAAGCGTTTCCACAAACACAAGCTCAACAAAATGGCAACATGAAGCATTTTCTCTGAGGTCTTCAACATTATGAAGATCTCTGAAGTGTGATATTAATGTGTGTGTGCGTGTGTGTGTGTGTGTGTGTGTGTGTGTGTGTGTGTGTGTGCGTGCGCGTGCGCGTGTGGATCCTCCCCATCAGCTCCACCTATCAGAGAACACAAACATTATATATATATATTACTGTCAGCATATATAGCAGTTGCTATAAAGTGGCAGATTTACATTTTATAAAAGGTATTTATTAAAATAATCACAAGTTTGCAGCATCTTTTCTTTTGTTTATTCTATTTATAGCAGTGCATGTGTGTGTGTGTGTGTGTGTGTGTGTGTGTGTGTGTGTGTGTGTGAGTGTGTGGGTGTGTGAAGTGTCACCAGAAGTGTCATGGAACAAATATAAATCTTCATTTCTAATGCTCATGAGTAAAATATGAGTCCACGAGTGATGTGTGATGGGTAAGAGTCCTGTATTATAGTGACAATAGGACTGTTTCTCACACTTCAGTAAAGCAGTTTTTGTGAAAAGGAGGTCAGATTTTGAGCTTCATATTAACAGGAGAGGAAATGTAGACACTCTTTACCCACAAACTATCAACACACATCAACATGCCTCAATAACACACAGGTCTTCAACAACACTTCTGTGTAAAGAAATGAGACCGCAGAAAGTTTCGCTTTGACTCAAACTGAGCCGCTGCTGTCGCTCTCACTGAACACTCAGAAGAAAAGGAGTGAAGATGTCAGAGGGGCAGAACACAGGTACATCTTTGTATCTTATTCACCCCTAAATAACACACATCAGTACCTTTTAGTTTTTGTACTTTAGGGTTCTGCCCCAGAGACAGCTTTCTTTCTGAGAGTGAATCGCATTCATTCTGAGTTAGAAAAAAATATGTGGTTTTCTGGGTCTTTTTAAATAGAATGTGGATTAAAAAAAATCTCTAAAAATTAAAATGTTTGGGTGATTTTTTACTTCAGGCCTGTTTGCCCATCAGTTACGAACATGCTTTGTCTTTCTCACTGAAGTTTTCTACACTGGAAATGTGCAGCAATGTAATTTGTTTGGGTGTACACACGGGTGTAAATGCTTCACAGGCTAAAGTTACTTCACGAATTGCTTCCTAATTCATTGCAGTAGTTTAAGTTTGTGCAGCGCTGATGTTATGAAGGAGGAGCCTAATCTGTCATTCTGTCAATCATCATTTTGAGTGCACAAAAGCAGCCGTCATTGAGCCGTCCCAACAAGAGTTCTCCAGCTGCAGATATAACCCCTCCTGTTCAACTGCTCTGCTCTAAGCTGGACTCCAACCCGGGTACGCTGGCATGGGAGTCGGGCACTCAAACAAGGATGCTAAAGACACACAGCTCTTACTGTATCGTCAGTTACTCTCACCCCTCTAAATCTCACTCCCATCCGGGTCACGGCACCAAATCCGGGTAGCCCCGCCTGTTCCAACCATCCGCTCCAAGCAGGACTTGAACCCCAGTCCACCAGCATGGGAGTCAGGCCAAACTGAAACTTTATTGTGAGATCTCATTTAAACCTCAAGAGAAAGAAAGAGCAGGTGCAAAACATCAGAATCAGTTTGTAAACAATGATTTTGATGAATCTTGATAGTTTATTTTACTGTTGAGCAGTTTCTGGTTTCTTATTTTAAAAAAACTACAATGAAATATTGGACACTATAGAGAGAACTATAAAGGCTATTTTCATTAGGGCAAGTCAAGGGCTTTAAGACTGTCCATCTGGACCTTGGAGTCCATGTCTGTCTCTCTGAGAAACTTTAGTGTGGCGTTTTTCAACTGCTTTACCTGATTTGCACTGTTTGAAGGAGCCAATCAGATTGAAGATGAGACAGTCTCCCCTGTGGCTCCACCCACAGAAACACCTGTATTGTGCTAACAGTGCCAGATAACTAAACAAAACACCATAAAAACATGAATCCTGGCTACTTCTGTGTCTGTGACTCTGTTCTCCAGGTGTGTTTGGTGTTGATGAAGTGAAGTCAGTGTCGGTGATGGAGGGACATTCAGTCACTCTAAACTCTGATCTTACTGAAATGGAGGATGAAGATGTGATTCTGTGGAGGTTTGAAAACACTTTAATAGCTGAAATCGATGTACTGGACGACAGAATCACTGTATATGATGATGTTCCTGATGGAAAATTCAGAGACTGAAACTGGAAGATCAAACTGGATCTCTGACCATCACAAACATCAGAACTGAACATGCTGGAGATTATAAACTACAGACCAACAGTGTGAGAAAGAGCTTCAGTCTCACTGTCTACGGTAAGTTAAATATTTGTTTCACCAGTTTTACTCAGGATTAAATTAGATGCATCTTAATATTTTAATTATTGATTACTAAAGTGACAAAATCATTTAAATTATATGTGCACTATATAGATTTTTGCCACTAGAGGTCGCCTATTCAAAATAAAGGCGGGTGACGGATGATGTCATTGCACAGAAGCAAATACAGACCATGTTGTTTGATCTTTAACTATCAAGCAAAAACATATATATATTATAACATTGGCAAAATGCACAAGCGTTACAGAAGGCCTCAGTGTGTGTTTTCATACCCAGTGAAACACGTTCAGTATATGATTCACTGAATGACACTGGAGCCTCTCAGTCTGTGAGTCAAAGTGAAACTGGCAGGGGTCTGATCTATTCACATTTGGACAGAGATGCGGTTTGAGCTGATGGCTGGACCAGCAGCTTCTGCTTTACAGTAAAATATAGTAATTATAATTTATTATTGTTTTTCAAAAACTTTGACCATTTTTCATTAACACCAATGTGTGGAAAAATGATAAAACAACAAATATATATATATTATGAAGAAAATGTGAATGTGCCTTGGGTTCAAAAGCTCAGCCCCAGGTCCCTCTGATATTCTGTGAGGGATGTGAGTGTTGTGTTAGCAAGATGCTAAGATGATTAGCATGTTTTTAACAAGATTCCAGCACACGTTTCACTAGATGTTGCTAACATGTGTTAGCATAGTTTTAGCATGTAGCTAGGTGATGCTAGCATGATTTAACACATATGCTGACACATTTTGACTTGTTTTTATCTGACATTTGTTGTTGTTGTCATCCATGTCAAACATTACAATGCTCATGTTAACTTTACAAGTAAATCCACTTCACCAGCTAATTCCTCTTCCTCTTTTAGCTGTGTCAGGGGTAAAACTGAAGAGCGGGGGGGACCGAGCCTTTGTAGGGACAGTCCTGAAGCTCTGGAACAGTTTGTCTCTCTACATCAGACAGGCTCAAACACTTCAAATTGAGGTCTTCAAATCTGACCTAAAAACGTATTTTTACAGTCTGGCGTTCGATGCCATGTGAGAGCTGCTTTCTTTTACTGTTTTATTGTGTCTTGAGTGTTTTTCTTACTGACTGTTTGTATTGATGAACATGTTTTCTTTTTGTATCTACAAAACACTTGTTGTTTTAAAAAAGTGCTTTATGAATAAACTTTGACTTTGACTTCATCAGCGATGCCATATATAGAGATACCTGAAATACAGAAGTTCAAACTGTTGCTAGGTTACACTGTTTGGTTGCTAGAAAGTGGCTTGGCAACTTCCAGTGATGATACTCCAAAGACTGCTTGCCAGTGTGAATGATAGAAAACAACCCAAACCCAATGACTTTATACATTTGGATTTGAAGATTTGGTTTGCTAAGGTGCTCAACAATGGTTGCTAGGGTGTGGCTAGGAATTGGTGAAGGTGATTTGTGATTGGCTGTTTGCTGCCCTGAGTCAAATGATCCCACCTTCATGTTTCTATGACACTTCTATCCAAAGATATCTCTTTTGATCATTGAATGGAAGTCTATAGAACTTGTTGCTAGGGTGCTCTAAATGGTTGCTAGGGTGTTGTTGCAGAGTGACCAATGAAAAACTTCAGACTGAATGGTTGCATGACTCAAACGAGACCACCCTTATATGACACTGTGCTGCAACGATATCCATCTGGGCATTTTATAATGCGATCAGTTGCTAGGGTGCTCTGAATGGTTGCTAGGGCATGGCTTGACAGCTTCACAATGATCCTGAGAGATTGATTGGTTGCCCGTGTAAAATAAGCCCATCCTCATGTCTCTGTATGACATTGTGATCCAGAGTTATGCTCATTATAATATCAGAATCAGAAAGCGCTTTATTGCCAGGTGTGTTTGGACATACTAGGAATTTGTTTTAGTGACAGAAGTTCCACAGTGCAACAGAGTGACAGCAACAAGACAAGACAGAGACAATAAAAAGAAAAAAAGAATAATATACAAATGTACAAGATTTCGGGCAGCTCTTGCACCCCAGACTTGCACTAGAGTCAGAACAGAGATCAGTTTATCATCAAATAACAGTACAACTAAACTGTAAAATTAACTGTACTGTGTCTGACATTAAGAACAGTGTTGAAAGGAGGTAGAAGGACATTTACAAACATCACATGCAAGAGTAGCTTGTAGGTGTGGGCGGTGGTCAAATCCGGTGTTGGTGGATTCACACTTTATATATATGTCACAGTTCAAGTTGTGTTTGTTCAGTCTCTCAGTGAGTGTTCACATAATTCAAGCTCTATTTGAAGATGGTTCATCTGTTTCTTTTGTGCTACATGCTGCAAATGGCTGGTAAGTTTATTTATTTTTTAACATATTAAATCTTGCTTTAGTTTTAATACAACACGATTGGCTACTTTTTAATCAGTTTTCCTAAAAAAAAAAAAGCTGCGAGAATAAAATTAAATGAAATGTGGAGGATGTTCAATGTGACAAGAGGATTGACAGGCCAGTTCACGGTGACAGGAAGTGTGTAACTCTGAGACAGAGAGTCTGTTAGAGTAGAGACCTGCACTCCTGCGGGACACAACAGAGTCCGGCGCGGGACAAGATCTGATGTGTGCGGGCTGTGGAGAATAAAATGATTTGGGACTCCTGCAAAGTAGAAATATATAAACATAAAATATCTAAAAACTAATACATTTTTGTTCATATATTGCACAAAAGCAACAAGAACAACTCTAATATAAAATAAAAACGATATGCAGTCTCAAACATACGAAATTTAATTTATAATACGTGTTTGCAGTGTTGAGCAATGTAGCCAATCACAGACATATCTGTTGATTTCTGAGACGCAATGGCCAATCAGAAGTGTTTGTGTTAGAATCCTCTCACCGCTCAAAACGCTGAAGTTTTAATGCAGAGCTGAAATTTGCGCGCTTACGAATCCTATTATTATAACACATGAAATGTGGAGATTATGAAAGATTCAGTGATCATATGTTCATTGTGTTAAACAGAGCTTCGTGAGATCAGCTTTGTAGTCGTTATAAAGGAAGTGCTCTTCCCGCGCGTTCTGTCGTACCAAACCATGAGCAGAAGCTTGTTTTAACTGGTTTGTGAATGTTGATGGTATAATAAATATTTCATCGAGAGACTTTATGTTGGGATGACACATAACACATAACTTACTGACAAAAATGTACATAGGCTACTTTTATGCGGGTTTTTGCGGGCGCGAGCGGGACAAGATAATCATTTTTAGCGGGAGCGGGAGTGAAAAATCTGTCCATAATCAGAGAACCATAGCGAAGCTATTAAAAACTAAACTATTTTGTTGCTAGATTTAGCAACTTTTATTTCTTGAATAAAATTTATTTGGCAAGTTTTCAAAATTTGCTAACTCAAATTATGAAATTTAAAAAATTCCTTCTAAATGACACAAAAATTACTCTCTGACACACTATGGTATGTTTTATACAGTATGAAAGTGTATAGTATGAACGTACAGTACTCTGGACAGACTGCATCCTCCATATTGTCATTGTCATGTGACTTCAGTGTCAGTTTAGAGACTTTTAGCAACAAATGGATCTGCCTTGAAAATTGAATGACAACAGTGCAGGTTCAGGACGATTTCCTGAAAGACAAGATTTCTGGACATTATTTAACAATATTTTTCACACTGAAGAGTCAATGCTGAAAATCACAGGAAACGGTTTAAATTGATATTTTTACTGGATAATTCTAGGATGGCAATGCTTTCCTTAGGATGTCATTTGCCAACCCGTATCGCCCCAGTAGATCCACCCGACGCATTTTTCACGCACAAACTCAATCCACAGCAGTTCCTGTAGATGATATTACAGTTTTGTTGAACTTGAAATGTTCTTCCTCCACCAACTCTCCTCCTTCATCAATGTGGTGAACGTGTTTTAAAATCACTGACAGCCCAAAAACACTTTTCCATTCAGACAATGTGTCAGAAGTTCAGGACCAGTGGTGTGAACAGACCTCCTCAGGGACCAAAAAGAGCACTAAAAAAAAAAAATTAAAATTTTTTTTTTACATTTATTACATCAAATCACATTTACGTATATATAACTGTAAATAGCTGCTAATCTTTAACTGATGCTGATCAACACGGTCTGTTGGAAACTGTAAGGCCATCAAGACTTCTGCTGGTGTTCAGTCTCTGCTTCTAGAGCTCTTCCCCTGTTACCTCTCCTCTTCATCTCTTCCTCCTCCTCCTCCTCACTGGGTCTAATGTCTCCTTGTATTTCCTCTCTTCTCACTTTCTTCCTCTCTGGCTCGAACCTCTTCTTCATCTTTCTCTCTTCTCAACTGCTTTCTCCTGAATCTCTTCAATAACAGCAACTCTCTACTAAAAACTAATTTAATGTAATTCTTATATTACTACATTATTATCAATGTTATATTTCAGGGATAGTTCGCTCCACTGTTTCTTTTATTATTATTTTGTAATATAATGAACAGTAAAGGGGACATTTTGTTTCCGACTGGCTGTGTCTTTTTCTCTTTATCCTTCTTTCCATGGCATTAAATGAAAAGATGTTGTAACAAACAGATTGTATAAAACAACAAACGAAAATAGAGAAATTATGAAAATATTACTAAATATTATTTACTTTAACAAACAGCGAGAAACAATAAGTTAATTTTGAGGACTTCATGGTCAGTTTTGATGATGTTGTAAACTTTATGAAAGTGTTTGCTATCATGAAATCGGTAAGTTAACACATTACAATAAGGTTTCATTAGAAACTACATCTGTTCACATGAACCTAATAATGAACTGCACTTATACTGCATTTATTAATATTAATTTCAGACCTTCATGTAAAGTGTTACTGTAGTGGTTAAACAAGATCAAAATGATCATTCAAACTATATTATAATTATTATCAGTTTCTTTCAACTGCAATATAAAGAATGTTAAAATCAATATGATTCATGCAGTACAATGTGATGTTTCCTGTTGTTCTCAAGTCGGTGGATTAACTAAATAAAGTAAACGCAGTTCCATGAGTGTCCAGTAGAGGAACTCGAAGACCGCCGGTAGTCACGAGCTGTGAGTGACAGACAACACAGACTTCATTTATTAAGATCTATTTTCCACATTACCATGAAATCAAAGATATAAATTCCTCACAATTTAGAGTTGGACTTAGATTTAATTTCACTAGATGAATTTCCCCAAACTAATAACTTGGATAAAAACAAACTGAATGATATTTTCAGAAAGCGGCTGAAATCGAGTTATACTTATTAGTTTTAGGATAACTCGCTGCTTTACAGTAGCATGATATACAGGATAACTGTATTTTCTGTATTAGCTTAACGTGACCTGCTGCTCGTGTTGTTTTTGTATTATTATTGTTGGCAGTGGTAAATGAGCGTATTGTCATTTATTATAATATTCATAATAATAATTATTATTTACTATTACTATAGAGGGGCACATTACATTCTGAGACAAAAACGACGGTCTTGATCCCCTGAGGACTGTCAGCACTGAAACACACTGACTGATGTTCAATAAACACTTTATTTCACATGTTCTCCAGATCAGAGACTCTCCAGTGATTCTGTTCTTCAGTTCATGTGAAGATTACAAACTACAGCTGAGTTTAGGATTCATAAACAACTGAAAAAAACTTTATCTGTCCTCCAGGTGTGTTTGGAGATTCAGTGTCAGTGACTGAAGGAGATTCTGTCACTTTATACTCTGATCTTACTGAAATACATGAAGATGATGACATACTGTGGAAATATGGAGCTGAAAACTCTCTGATAGCTGAAATCAGTAGAGCTGCTGGAGTCTCCTCCATATATGATGTTCCTGATGGGAGATTCAGAGACAGACTGAAGCTGGACGATCAAACTGGATCTCTGACCATCACAAACACCAGAACTGAACATGCTGGAGTTTATAAACTAGATATAAGAGGAGTGAAATCATCATCAAAATCATTCAGTGTTTCTGTCTATGGTGAGTAGATCAATTGTCCTGTCCTTTATATATTCTTGTTTTTGGGAAATTGTTGAGGAAAATTTTTGATTCGGTACAAGTTTAACTTAATCGATAGTATAATGTTGATTTCCACAAAAATAATTATGAAAAAAAACAGAAAAGAAAGTTATTTAAATCATAATTTTCGGGTCATTTTAAGTGTTTTGTTTTGAGTGTCAGAATTGTAAAATTAGACATTAAAGATCATCAAGTCATTTGTACTGAAATCATGTTGTTGTTCTTGTGTGTTCCTGAAACTTCACTGTAAGAGTCTCAATTCAACAGAGTTTTTCTGCAGGACAAATAGAAATAAATAGTTTTAATCAACATTATAATTCTGTTGATTGAGTTTAACTTGTTCTGAACTCTGAATGTTCCTTTAATTATTTACATTTTTAAATATTTACTCGTTTGAGACGAGAAACACTGACTGACTGTCGTCACGATACCCTCATTTCTCTTTATTCTCTGATGTTTTTCAGCTCGTCTGTCTGTTCCTGTCATCAGCAGTAACTCTTCACAATGTTCTTCATCATCTTCATCATCATCATGTTCTCTGGTGTGTTCAGCTGTGAATGTGAGTCATGTGACTCTCTCCTGGTACAAAGGAAACAGTTTATTGTCCAGCATCAGTGTGTCTGATCTCAGCATCAGTCTCTCTCTACCTCTGGAGGTGGAATATCAGGATAAAAACACCTACAGCTGTGTGCTGAACAATCCCATCAGCAACCAGACTCAACATCTGGACATCAGATACCTCTGTCACACATGTGCAGGTACAGCAGAGATGATGTTATTTGCATTTATACACTGAATTAATTCATTGATTTGACTTTCTTAGGTTTGATTTTTCTTCTTCTGTGGAGCACAAAGAGTTTTTGCAGATCTCTTTTTTATTTTAATTGAGTTTGTGACAGCTGAAGTCAGCTTGTTAAACCATGTTTTCTCATTGTTTTCTCAGAAGCTCATTGTTGTGACTCTGTTGAAGCTGTGCTGCGATTGGTCGTCACTGCTCTGATGGGCGTGGCTGCTGCGGCTGCTGCTGTTCTTCTGATCAATGACGTCAGAGCTACAAGAGCTGAACAAAAGAAGAAAACAGAACAGATCTCATGAATATTGTGGCATATATTGGAGTTTTAATCGGTAAAATGAAGATATTCGTGCTCTAATCGTTCAGTGATGCTGAAAAGAGGCTTTTCTTCCCTTCTTTCCTCTGAACTGATTATAAAGTTAATTCCTGAATCTGGTGTTTTGGCGCCATCTGGTGGACAAAACCTTGAATATTCTGCAATATTTCATTTTATTTTTTTAATGCCTTCCATTTGTCATTTATTTAATTAGTTTTCATATTTTTGCGTTTTTCAGTTTGTTTCATAAAACCCACAAATATAAATGTAAAAATATTTGTCATGCCAATAAATCTGTAGAATTGAACTGAAAACTGAACATTACCCTCCAAACCGATATACATCTATAAATCATGTACAGGCCTCAATTTTAACTGAGGGTGAATCATAATAAAAATAAACAATTAGAAACCCATTTTCAGTTTATTAAAATAAAAGAGAGCGAAGTAATGAGAAGTCATTAAAAGTGAACAGTGACATTTGCAGCAGCTTCAGTTCTGGAAGTATTTTACTTCTTTATTTTCTCCATATGGAATTCACCAACAGATCCATAAACCAAACTCCAAGATCACAGCTTTAAACTTTGGTCTGAGTCACAAAAAAATAAATAAATAAATAAAAAGTTGACAAAAATAAAGGAAAAAAAACAAAGATTTGAAACACTCTTTTATGATGGATTAAACTACAATCCCATAATGCAACATTTTCCATGACTCTATGATTGATTTTTCTTTAGTATTACATGTAGTTCTTAATAATGAATTTATCGATTAAATGGATTTTGTTGTTTAATTCTGACTGAAGCTTCACTTCAGATTTCCCAGCTAGTCTGAATCATTAAAAAACTTCTTTATGGAGAAAATAAAGACTTTAACTTCCAGAATCTGTGCTGTTGTACAAGTTTCAGAGCTGTTAATAAACATTACAGATATTATAACACTTTTTTCTTTTTTTACAAAGACTGGAAGATGATGAAAACTCCTGAGGGACAAATAAAGTGACATTTCCATCAGTGACATTTCATCCTTGTTTTAATGCAATAAACATTACATCATAATTATTTCATACAGGCACTTCAGACACAATTGAACAGAGTAAAAGTATATGATAAAATATTAAAGGTTAGTTCACCCAAAAATGAATGTGATGAATATCTAGTGATGCTCGATTTCAAAACACTGTTTCATGAAGCTTTACGAATCTTTAGTTTCGAATCAGTGGTTCAGAGCGTCAATCAAACTGACAAACTCACGTGAACCATTGAAATTTTATATCACTTATGACGTAATGAAGCCTCATTTACCGGAATCATGTGACTTTGACGCTCTGAATCACTGATTCAAAACAACAGATTCGTAAAGCTTCATGAATCGGTGTTTCGAAACGACCATCACTAGATATTGTTGAAAAGTCATTACTTTTGTTTTTTTGGAGCACAAGCAGTATTCTCGTCTCTTTATAATATTAATGTTGATCCACTGTACTCACATGAACTGTTTTAAATATGTTTTAGTATCTTTCTGGACACTGAAAGTGTTCATTATCAATAGAGACTCACTGAACCATCAGAGGAATTAATGACATGATAATGGGTGAACTAAAACTTTAAATGTACTGCAGGTTTATAAGTGCAAATATCAAATACCTGTTCAATAAGCTTATTTACAATATCTTCACTTAAATAATGAAATTATAAATGAACACCCAGCTAATAAATATGAGCATCACAGTTAACATGTTCTCTGTCTCCAGTGTAGATAATGTTCAGTGTTTTAACATTAGTAAGAAGCATGCAAAGCATTTCATGTTTCAGATAATTTTCCTATTATTTCATTTAATGGGAATAATACTGCGGAAGCTGTTGGGATCTTCTCAGATCACATGACCACTTGTTTTTCCCCCATCTGTAAGAAATGCAGCACCTGAGAAGAAGGAATCACAGAAGGTTAGTGAGGCTACAGAAATCAGCACATCTGTCATTAATCAGTGAATTAGATTTGAAATGTTTCATTCTTATCGGGAAGATTTAGTCAAATCAACAAATCTGAATCACGTCATGTCAGAGTCACTACAGCAGTCAGTCTATCACCTCATTACAACAGAACAGGGATTTCTACAGAATCTTCAGAATCTGAACTAATTTCTGTTTTGAAAAACAAATCACACATAATCAAACACTAATTTTACACAATAAAGATGATGTTTTCCTCTCATAGTATCTGTAGGTGATGCTTACTCTTTCTAGAGACCCTGCCGCGATAATAAATCACACCAAGAGCTGCAGCTACAGAGACCAGCAGAACAGCAGCAACTATTCCTGCTACAACACCTGGAGACGGACCTGAACCTGGAGCAGATGAAGAGAAACTGGGAATCAGCCACACTGATCTAGAACATCACACGAGATATCAGACGGTCTGAGAGGAAATCTGAATCAGTTTACAGGTGAACATGTTTCATACAGTGAAGTCAAATCATCAGGAACAAGTCCTCGAGCAACTAAAATAAAGAAACACCATCTTTCTTTATATTCCAGTGTAAAGATGTTTTCACTGACAAATGTCTGAATTCACTCACCAGTGACTGAAACACTGAAGCTCTTTTCTCTGCTGGTGCTGAAGCTGATGCTGCGGCGACGACGACGACTGCTGCTGCTGATCTTCAGTTCATAAACTCCAGAGTCTGTGGTTCTGATGTTCATGATGGTCAGAGATCCAGTCTGATGATCCAGCTTCAGTCTGTCTCTGAATCTCTCATTATTATTATTACACTGAACATCTGTACAGATCTTACTGAGATCTCCATTGATTTCAGCGATGAGAGTGTCACTAAAATGCCACGTCATCAAATCATTCGGATTTTTTGTTACTCCAGGATCTAAAGTAACAGATTCTCCCTCCTTCACTGACTTTATCTTCACTTCATCTCGTTCTGCAGCAGAAACTCCTGAAACACAAACCAACAGATGATTCCAGGATATTTTGGGGAAAAGAAACTCCACAACAAGAACAACTGAAAATACATGAAATTGTGCAGATTTCTTTCTTGATTTTTATTCTGTAAAGCAACATTTTTTTTTTCCTGAAAAAGTTTAAGGATGTTCATTTGTCCAATTAGGAATAAATATGGCAATTATAACCAGGGACTGTTCTGGAGAAAAAGTTGAGTAAGAATTGACAGACAGCCACACCAAGATGGACAGTTGATCATGTTCATTCCCCAAAATGACTTAATTACCATAGAGAAGAAAGTCAGTGTTTCTGTTGTTTCTGCATCATTTGGGATGATCCCACTCTGAGTTAATGGTCATGAACTGTAGAACGGGAACAGATGAAGGATCCTGTGAACCATCTCAGATGATGAAGTGTCACAACTTCATTCACATTCAGACCAGAACAGTCTAGATGAACTAGTCCTGATTCAGTCCGGATACGAGTAACACACTTCTAGACAAACTAACTTTGAATTTGGTTACATGCTGTTTTTGCCAACATAAAATATGATATTCCATCATGTAAGCAAAGTCAGCAATGATTACAAGATGTCTGGGTTCATTTGGTCTATTAAATGTTCACTGACTTGTTTTAGTCTAGACGTCAAGGTTGTGTTTGGACGGCTATCAGACGGTGGTTAAACGCTGGGTTTATTCACATTAAGAGCAGTAAACTGTAAGAGATAAAAGGTTTGACAGTCAGATGTTCGTGTTCATTCCGACTCTGATGAACTCAAGCTGCTTCATGGATTTTGTTGCTGCTGCGATGCAATAAACCTCTTGGAGATCTTCAACGTCCTCCTCATTTTTTCTTACAGATTTTTCCTTTTTCTTAAATTCCTCGGCTCTTCTGAAGGGTGACGATACCCAGATTCACATGTCTGCCTTCTTCAGCTCTTACTGCTTGTTTGTTGGAGAAAAAGACTCAGTAAAATATTGGAATGCCATGTTGATTGAATAGATCAATTGAATGTGTTCCTTCCAAACTTTGTTACTAAAACATCATAAAGTGAAAAAGCAGCTCTAACTGTAATTGCTATAAAACACAATTAATGATGTGATATTCTGTGATTAAACACATTAAACCTGCATTTAAACATTCATTAAATGACACTCACCATGAACTGAAACAGTGAAGATCTTTTCTTGGTCGCTGCCGCCGCCGGTGATCAGTAGTTTATAAACTCCACCATATTCAGTTCTGATGTTCATGACGGTCAGAGATCCAGTCAGATGATCCAGCTTCAGTCTGTCTCTGAATCTCTCATTAGCTTCATTACACTGAACATCTGTGCAGTTCTTACTGAGATCTCCATTGATTTGAGCGATGCGAATGTCATTATAATACCAACTAATTCTATCTTGTTGTTTTTTTCTAACACCAGTGTTCAGAGTGACTGAATCTCCCGTCATCACTGACACTGACACTCTGTCTGGATCAACAGCAGATGTGCCTGAAAAAAAAAAATGAACGAATGAAAGAATGTAAATCTTTTTATTTCAGATCATAAAAATTGAGGGGTAAAAAAGTGCCTGGATTCAAAATATAATACATGACACATGATTAGATACAGCATAAGATCTGCACATTCACTCAGACAAACATTCATCATTCTCACTCATTCATTAGAAAATTCTGTCACAAATTCATTGATTAATTTTTGTTTAATGCTTTAAAATCTCATATCAACTATCACCATTATACATTTATGGAAAACTATGTTCTTTTATATCTGTTTGGGTCAGGGGGTCATTAAAACTGTTCAAACACAAACAATGACTTTTCCTCTTTTTTCAGAATGTAATAAAAACTCTGGAACAAAGTAAGGAATAATTGACAATAGGTCTTAATTATTAGAAAAAAATACGAATTTCTTTTTTCGTTTTTTCCTCCTTGGTCATCAGACTTCAAGACATTGTTTAGGTGTTTTATTTTGAGTGCATTTGTCAGGTTTTTGTTCTTAAAGCATTCTTGTCTGTGATGATTTCTTCAGTATCTTTACCCAAGCCTCTATTTTAGAGCTGTTGATACACACACTAATGCAGTTATCAGAGAGTGACAGACTGATTAAACGTGTGAGTCTGTGAACTAAACATTGATGTAGAACTATTTTACTGATCAAGTCGCTGACAAGAAGTTTCTGTACACATGAGTGTTTTTGTGTCTGTACTGCATGCATGTCATCACAAAGAAATTAACAGATTATTAACCATTTCCCAGATTGTGATCTGATTTCATGAAATCCAATTTTGTGATCGGTTGTAATTTGGTACAGACATTGAGGCCATGGCGGGTCAGACCCACCCCTGCACCCCTGTGGAGTCGGGCCTGTTTCTGCATTTAAATTCCAAGTATTTTCATAACTCTTAATGAACACCTGATGTGAATATTTGGGTAGAACAGGACTAAAGACACACTGGACTGGGGGCCGATTTCTCCGTTTCTGATAATCCAAGGTAATGTCCCGATTATCTTGATGGTTCTACAGATTATTTTATTAGATCGTCATTCCCAAACATTACCATTGCAATTTATTCCTGCCTATTGTCCGCCATGTTTATACTGAAGTCTCAAGAGATTTTGCGAGATTTCCCATGTTCACAGTCGGGACTCTGGACATTCAGGGGTGTAGGAATCTTTTTCCTCGTCGAAGTAGAGAGCAGGAGATCTTGGGATATCTTTTAAGCAGAAGTTGCTCTTTATTGAGAAAACGTGTGTTGCTGTAGTCATCCAAGTCTCTCTAAGCTAGTGTACATTGCAGTTTAAATACATTCAACAGGGATACATTCACAATATAGGTGGAGACAAATGTCCGTTCCCGGCATTTCCCCAGCCTTGATTTAATCAGCATAACAGTGTCATTCAAATGAAGGGGTGCTAATCAGATCATTCTGACAGTATTGCCCATACCTTTACATTATCATAGAGACAAAAGGGACGGCTGTACCTTGAGCTTGTCATGCCAAATAAACAGGAAGATACCCACAGACCACATGTTAATGTCTCAGGCACCTAGGCTGGATCCCCTTAGACTGTAACTCAAAGAAACAAAATAAATAATTATGTGGATAAGAGATGAAACTGTTTTAAAATCATACCTGCTTGTTGATTCATTACAGTGTACAAAACAATCGTTTTAAAATAACAGCATCTGCGTTTGTATGAAACAGAGCGAGTCCGCGATACCGAATGACAGAATTGAATAACTGTACACAAAATATTGATTTGAGCTTTAAAATTTTATTTGCTCACCAAACTCGAAACCTCCACCTTTCTCAGCAGGCGTAACCGATAGCACAAGTACATCTCGTAGACGTCTATTTGATCTGCAAATCTGAGCGTTTTCTCATCTGCAATACATCTCTAAGATGTTTCCTGTTAGATGTCAAATAGACATATAGAAGATGTTAAGAAAACTGCTTTTCTAAGATGTTTATCACGTGATTTAACACAGCAGATGATTTCCACATTAACAGATCTTTAACAGATATCTTACCTTACATACCACACCTGTCAGCTTTTATCAGAGAATAACAAACCACTGGATGGCGTGATTGACCGATCAGACTAAAAAGAGCTGTTTAATAATGTTCAATGAAACAATCATTCATATATGGTTGATGTTTTTGATAAAATGTTTTTGTAGCCTACCACTTTTCAGTAGCAGTGCTGCAATTCAAGCAATTTTTCCATTTCATCATGAATCGGAAAAGCATTTTTTCCATCCGACGAAGAAATAAAATGAAATCAATAAGATCATGGAAACTAATAGCAGAGAAGAAAGCTAAAAATCTAATCTTAATTAACTAGATTAAAACGTCTTGTCTGAAAGCAAAAATTAAAGTCTTGTTTAGAAATATAAAATAGTTTGAGGTGAGGTCAGAACAGATGGATGTTCTGGTTGGCCTCTCATAACATGCTACATCCATACCATTTCCACCTCTGTCAATAACAGAATTTTATTTGTTAAACTGATCCAGTACACACTGCTTTAATATTTTGGTAGGCTTAGTCTTTTTAAAGCCATTTTAATGTAATTATACATTTGTCCATTAGGTGGCGCTCTGGTACTGTATATTAAGGGCACCTGAGTAAACAGACAGGTGTGTGCAGGTAGAGGGGAAGCACACAGTTTTTGATCGCACTGTAAGGTGGATTATGGTTCTGATAAGTCATGGACTGGATATTTATATGCTGTGAGCTTGAAAGAATGACTCCACAGAACTAACTGGAAGCAATAAACAATAAAGAAAGACGCTGTTCACATTTTCCATCCGTCTGCATGGACTGTTTGTTGTTCACTCCGACGACCAGCGGCTTGATGGAAAGATGCTAATTAGCACATTCAAAAGATTTTGTTGCTCTTAAATTTGTGAATTATATCATCCAAGTATCCTGTAACACTAATAAAACTAAGTCTTTTCAATAAAGTTAATGATAGAAGCTCAGAGACATTTAGAATCGGTTGTCTTGACTTAAAGGAAAAATTATGATATCAGGAAAAATGGTCTTTGTCAAAAAAATTTTTATTTAATTTAAATTATTTTTAAACAATATAGATGATTACTTTTGGGTAATGCAACTGCTTCACATATTCATAAACATGAATGTGCATGTCTCACACTCACTCACACACACACACACACACACACACAGAGTCCTCATGCCACGCCTTGGCCAAACCAAAAATAATTTTAGAAACGCCCATGCAGTTTAAAACAACAACAACAACAAAAAACATTTCTACCGAGGAGGACTTCAAACACAAACATATTTCATTTCAATTATTTTTCATATTAATACAGCAATAGCCTGCTTCAGAAGTGTAAAGTTGTTTAGAGCTGGTGCGAGATGAAACTGCGTCACGTGCGTCATTATTTTTTTAATGTAAAATCGACCTAAAGAACGATTATAGCCTAACTAATACAAGGTTTACCAAGCACAACACACATTCGGAGCGAAACAAATATAGTTAAATGCATTTCCGTCGAGTATAAAGATATTAGCGCTGGAACCCACTGAAACTGCGTCACGTTCTTTCTTCGTTATTATCGACCGGAAGAGAGACTGTAACAAACACCTTGTGGAGTAAAACAGTAAAGTCTTACCTTGGTACAGCACAAATGAGAGGAAAATCCAGAGAAAACCCATTTTCCAGCAATTTTCATCGATCAAAAATGTGCTCAGATTCAGCGATGTCATGTCGTCTCTGTCTCTCCTCAGCATCAGTGGTTGAAAGTGAAAGTAGTTCTATTGGGGATGAGAGGATCCTCCCTAAAACTGACGAACACAACAAAAACACAACATGCGCACACAAAAACATTGTTATCCATTCAAAACCTCGTTAATCTGTTCAGTTTGTAGAACTATGTGTAAACATTATTATTGCATTAGTGTATTTTATTACTTCATTAAAAAAGCGTTTGATTTTGAGAGAAAAAAAATCCGCATGGTTTTGAACTAATAATTAGTATAATTTTGGAGATTATGTAAGACACATAGCATTAGCTTTACACATTTGTATTGATCATTTCTGTCAGTGGTTCCCACATTTTGCATGTTTCTCTAATCAAACTGTCACTGGCATGTGACAATATAATTTATAATATTTATAATTTCTAAGGAAAGGAGTTGAGATAAGGAAAATGGAGGAGAAGCCAAGATTAGAGACATGTTACAGTCTCATATATATATATATATATATATATATATATATATATATATATATATATATATATATATATATATATATATAACATTTTTCAATCTCGTTTGTAAATTTGTGACTGCAATGATAATATTTCTTCATTGGTTGCTATTCATAAATATTTGGTTGTTTTGATTAAATAGCCATTAGCCTAATAAATAAATAAACACACACACAACATTTAATTCACTACATTATGTTAGACTACATGAATTTACCAGTGATTTGCCACTGATCACAGCTCAGTTTCAGACTGTGCCTGTTTATCATCTGCCTTTAGCCAATCAGCTTTGCCCTGATCACCAGCGGCTAATGTAGCCCCGCCCCTTTTCAGCATTTATGAACGAACTGCTTGTTTTTAAATCTTGCCGGTCTAACTGACATTTTTTTATGACATCTTCAAGACATTTGACGTGAATTTTATAATAAGTAAATTCATATCACCAGCTATAATCATCGACAGCGATTACATAAGAAGCCTACAGATCTACCGCTAAAACTAAAGTTTAAACACAAATATCCAAAGATGACTGCGCGCATGTTTCTCTGGCGCATAACGTGACGTCCATTTTTAGACATAGGCTGCATCCGACATCACATACTTTCCTAGAAGGCGAAATGTGTCTCAATCAGGTCCATAGGCGGAGGGTGAACCAACTCTAGGGTGAGATTAGATGCGATTCCTCCATAAAAACATTTAAATAGAATGTCATTAAATAGTTACATGTCGGCAACCGACACATCCCAGCATAAACGCCCTTGTTATTAAAGTGGTTATGTTCAAACCATTGGGTAAAGAGTGCAGAGTATGACAGTCCAGGACACTAGAGGGCCCCAAATCACGACTTTGAATTATTGAGTGTGTGTGTGTGATATTTATTTTCTTCTTGCATACGTGAACACGTTTAACTAATAATATTGTATTAAAATAAAGTTTAAATCTATTATATAAAGTAAGCGCAGGTGTTAACCGCACAAAAAAAGAGTTCTGGATAGATGGAAAGAGGCGCTGTGTCACTATTCAGCCGTTGTCTACACCGGATGTGACGCAACATAAAATTCCCGACTGTAAAATAATTCTTACTTCTATTTCTGAAGTAGTCCAAGTGTAGCTTTGGGCTGCTGCGTCTGGTGTAGACACGGTGTAAAGACCTTGATCACTTGGACTCCGCTATAGATCTGATTTATTATTTATAGTTTTTTCCTTTATGATTTAGTTTTATGCACAATTCTATAGGCCTATATGTATACTGTTAAAAGTAATATGTAAACAAATAAATGAATATTAATATAGGCCTATTTACAAAAACAAAATACACAAATGAAAATAACACAAACTAAAACTGTGTTGAAAAAACAGGCTGCTTAAAAGTTTAGTCCACCCAAAAATGAAACTTCTGTCACAATGTACTCGCTCTCAAGTTATTCCAAACCTGTGTAAATTTCTTCAGAAACCACCTGGTAACCACACAGTTGACGGCAGCCATCGAGCCATCAGTTTTGTCTTAAAAGGAATGTCAGACTGACATTCACAGTACAAAATATTTACTGGCATCATGGTTCCATGGAACCTTTAACATCCATGGAACCTCTTCAATGGACAAAAGGTTCTTTATAGTGGAAAAACACAGTAAATTCCCTGGTGTTAAATCAACATCCCTCAGTGTTCAAATGGGAATCATCAGCAGGTGTTCAAGTAACACTGAAGCAGTTTAGGAGTTAAATAGATACTTAAATGGTTAAGTAACTGATGATTGACCATTATTGAAGACACCTTCATACATCTACAGTTCTTTTATGGTGATCAGTATGTCCTTTAGTTGGTCAGTTTAACTCTTCACTCTTTATGTGAGTTTGTGATCAATCAGGTGAGATGATTGTCTAGTCCCATCACTGACTGAATGTGGTTGTTTATTATGAAGTCACTTACCCCACAGTTCCTTTATGCCACAGATCAGATTTACAATTTAAAAATGCATTATTTTAGACATCCACAGACTTCATGTTTCTCATCAGTGGTGACGTGCTTCATATGGTCTCATGAGTTTTACACTATGGTGGCTCCCCGCATGAAGCATGTCTCCATTGATGAGAAACACACGCTGATTCTTGATGTCAGCTTTATAGTGGAAAAGATTTTTTTAACCCTAACCCTAACACACTGAGAAAACAAACAGAACTGAACTATTCACTAAAAGGTTCATTGTGAACCCAAAATGATTTTATTGTTGAATATCTTTGAAAAACACTCTTTAAAACCTTTTTATGTAATAATGAAGTTGGACAGAAAAAAAACCCTTTACACACACAAAAAAAAAACACATGCACTAAATGCACAAACTGTTTGTTCACTAAAAACATCGACCACGTCAAACCGCAGCAGGTTTCAGTTTGACTAAAGCTCAAACGCTTCAGTGTCAGAGTGCAGACTTCAATAAAACTGATAATGTGCCAAGATGGACCTCCAACTTTATTTGGCCAAACACAACTGAAAATTGAATTATTAAAACTTTTTTAAACATCAATCAGCTTTATTTCACCATCATATTATATTCTTCTAGTTTTATGTATTTAACAGAGCCGAGCAATTAACTTTCAAAAACATCAACATTATGCATAAAAATCAGGAATGCATCCTTTCTGCCATTAAAGTAAAGTCTTCATACAGTTTTATATATTAGACATTATATTTTATAACTATAATACACAACATGTGTGTGTGAGCTGTAGGACGAATGAACTCTGTAGGGGAGGATCCAGACACACACATCAGATTCATGAGTGTTTTTAACAGCTGGTGGTACTCGTTCAGACACTTAAAGAAATGTTTTACTTGTTTGTTTTGTTCTGTTGGAATCTGAACGGTAAGTTATAAAAGCATTTTATTCTGTTTCAGAGCAATACGTTAATGTATAATAACTGCTAATGTTCAAATGACACTTTTGTGAGGCATTATTGTGCAGTTTACTGAGGATTCAGGTTTCTGTTTGTGATCTATACTGTACGCCAGCAGAAATCAAGGGACTTTTAAATGGTTCGTTTCAGGCCTCGAAAATAGACGGATATGTAGATAATATAGAATTCTTTTACATTTTACTTTTAATATTTAAGATTAGAATATTAGATTAAGTCATTGAAAAGTAATGAAATTTCTAAATTGATTGTAAAAGAGGCTCAGAAAACGTCTACAAAAGTCATGTAAATTCATTGGTTAAAAAAAAAACCATGAGTGAGATTCAGTGAGCTTGATTTCTCTCTCTCTATCTATCTATATAAATAATATTGAAAGTGAGCAGCAGAATTGACTTAAACTGCTTGAAAGTACAACTTCACACAGAAAAAAATGGTTCAAACACACGATGTATACCACATTTAATTTCTTTTTTGATTCTGCTGCTGTTCTTCAATTCACATTTACTACAGCTGATTTCAGACTTTATAAACAATAAGAGCATTAATCTGTGTAAAATCTGTGTGTTCTCCAGGTGTGTTTGGTGATTCAGTGTCAGTGACTGAAAGAGATTCTGTCACTTTATACTCTGATCTTACTGAAATACCTGAAAATGATGAGATACTGTGGAAATATGGAGCTGAAAACTCTCTGATAGCTGAAATCAGTCGACCTGCTGGAATCTTCTCCATATATAATGGTCCTGATGGGAGATTCAGAGACAGACTGAAGCTGGACAATCAAACTGGATCTCTGACCATCACAAACATCAGAACTGAACATGCTGGAGATTATATACTAGATATAAGGGGAGCGAAACGATCATCAAAATCCTTCAGTGTTTCAGTCTATGGTGAGAAGATCATTTGTCTCATCCTTCAAATATTCATATTTATTTTTTTAACATAAGAAACTCACTGATCACACTAAACACATTGAATCGAACATAGATGTAGATTAAATTCATTCAGATTGTTTATTCTCTGATGCTTTTCAGCTCGTCTGCCTGTTCCTGTCATCAGCAGAGACTGTTCTTCATCATCATCATCATCATCATCATGTTCTCTGGTGTGTTCAGCTGTGGATGTGAGTCATGTGACTCTCTCCTGGTACAAAGGAAACAGTTTATTGTCCAGCATCAGTGTGTCTGATCTCAGCATCAGTCTCTCTCTACCTCTGGAGGTGGAATATCAGGATAAAAACACCTACAGCTGTGTGCTGAACAATCCCATCAGCAACCAGACTCAACATCTGGACATCAGACACCTCTGTCACACATGTGCAGGTACAGCAGAGATGATGTATGTGTTTATTTACTGACCTGATCTCTGTATTTTGTTGTACGTCAGACACATTGACTTACATTAATGACTTTCTCTGTTTTCCTCTCCTTCAGTTCCTTCAGTCTCTCTGATAGTGTCGATCTCTGCTGCTGCTGCTGCTGCTGCTGGATCCCTGTTGATTGTTGTCGTGATCTGCTGCATCTGCAGGCGACTCAGAAAAATTGACAGAAAAGGTAAGAAAAACTATACTTTAAAAACAGACTCTAGATATATTATCTAGCCCTAATTTTCATTTAAATGCAGTTATTCTCATAACTTTTGGCACTTTATATACTTTACTGTTCTTACACAAAAATCAGCTTCTGCATTTCTTAAACTAAAACACTGAAAAGGTGAACACTAATAAATCTGCTTCAGTTTAATAATAAATGAAATTTCTCCACACTTTACGACGTGTAAAGGTTCAGTCCTCAGTTGGTTTTCAAATGAACTTTTCTATGTGAATGTTGTTGTACTGGTCGAGCTTCAATGATGACGTATTCGTCACACAGAAAAAACCGCAATAATTTTAAACATTCTTCTCCATTCTTTTGTTTTACAAATTATCTCCATGTCTCAGCAAAATGTCTCTCTAATGTCTTTTCTAACTATACCTGATAAATAACGTATCTTAACTTAAATGTTTGCTCTGCTAAGGACTTTTGTTGATTTAATGCATGTGTTATTATAGATGAAACAGTTCGGTCTCGTGATGAAGAGATCACTTACGCTGATCCAACATTCTACAAAAGAAGAGCACAGAAATCGGTAAGATCAATTATTTCTAATTTATGTTCATTATCTCTGTATTTCACTAGTGAGTCAAATTTAGACATGTGCTTTTATGTCTGAAATGTCGTTTTTGAGAATTATTCAGATAAAAACACAAAAAAAGCAGCATTTCAGCCATAAGATCAGTTCTCCGTGTGACTCATTTAATAATAAGACTCATGACAGCAGTGTTGGAGAAAGATACTTTTAAAATGAATGCATTTCAATATTGCATTACTCTCTTAAAAAGTTATTTATTTTTTTTAGTTTTCATGTAAATGAACGGCCAAAACGCATAAAGTTTTCCATTTGTAGTTGAAAATGGTGTCATGTAAACGGCCCCTAAAACAGCACGTTTTTGCTCACCCCTCAAAAGTGGCAATTTATAAATGCTATAAAAAACTGTAACTATGGTATTGTGGCAGAAATGCGGGATATATCGATTATATTAGACATGGTAAATGTATTAAAGTATTGGAATATATTTACAGTATTTTTTGTTATTAAACTATGGCAGTTTTTGTGCATTTGTATTTATACTATGTTTTTAGGCCACTGTTTTTCATTTAAAAAAACATAGAAAGTTACGTTTTACCAGTGTAAAAAGGTGCCATGCATGGATTTACCTGTGGTTAACATGAAGGATACTATGAAAAATGAATGGTTAATTTTAATAAAGTGGAGTCTTAAGAATATTTACTAAAGACTATCATATAAAACTGAGTTTGTTACAGTTTTTACATTAATAAACAAAGACAGTAAAACTCCTGTATTTCTTTTAGTTCCTCTTAAAACAAACACTGTTAAACTCTCTGACAGGAAGCTGATGAACACATATTTCTGCTTATTTAGATGTCCACTTGTGTGAGAGAGCAGAAATAGAACAGTTAAAAAAAAATTTGGTCAGCATTTACACTGTCATGAAAAAAAATAAAATAAACTGCCACATTGGACACATCAAGATCCAATCTCATGCCAAAAAAGTGGAGAGTGTAATTGCAGATCCAAGATCAGCTTTAAAAAGTCTGAATTTGTTTACTTTTACATGATAAACAATTCTGCTACAGTTGCTACAACTTCACCTGAAGCAAAATCACTGAACCAGTGACTTAGACAAAGCAAATTATTCATGGTATTTCCTCAAGCTTCTTCATATTAGCATTAGTTCATATTCATAACATAATAACAGTGCTGATTAGGATTACTAGAGAAAATTATAAATCACTCAATCAGTCTTTAAGATAAATTTGCCACAGTTTCATTTAAAAGTACTGTGTTTTTATGCAGAGAATAAAAGAGGAGAATGACGTGGTGTATGCTGGTATCGCCTTGAGGAGATGATCAAACTTCAGTTCACTGTACCAGATCAGATCCAGCTTCAGCTACAGCCTGCAGTTCATGAGTCTGGTCGAGTTTCGGGTTTGTGAGAATCACCACATGAAGAAACAGAATTAGCAGATACTTTTCAGTTTTACTATGAGAATTATCAGGAAATCCCTGCAGACAAACAGCAGGATTATTCTGGGGGGTTTGAAGTGAGATATTCAGAGATGGGCTAATGAAACTAAGTGCTTTGTAATACAGGGACTTGTCTTGTTACAGATCCTTTGGCCAGGGTTTAAAATGAACTTTGGCTAGCATATGAAACTTGGCCGGTAATGTTTTTATGAATTCTAGACTGACTGATGCACTGTGTTTGTCAGAGTGAAGCGCGGCACTGCGTTCATCTCCACACAAGCAGATCAGATCATGTTTTCAATGTCTCAAGAGCGTCTTGGTTTACAGTAAATAAATGCCGTAGATACAGTCTCTAAGGTAAATGCTGCTCCAAAAGAACTGTATAAGTGTTGTGACTTTGTCCTTATATTATATGTCCTTATATGTATTTCCAGTTGCTAAATGGATGGTTTCACTTCTTGTTTTTCACCTATAATTTGTACCCCTGGACAGCGAATAAACTGTGTCCATGATTGAACTACACTCTGTGTCAGTCTCATTTCTTGGCACCCGGGATCGATCCTGTATTTCTTGCTGCAATTGCTCAACCTCAAAGGGTTTCTTGAAATATTCAATATCCAAATTATTTTTATCTAACAGCGGTTGACTGGGAAAGGACATGTTCGGGCCACTTAGTTTTGTCATGGCCACGACATATTAACTGCTGGCCTCGAGATCCTATGTTGAGGCAACAATATATTCAGATAAATAGATTTTTAGACTTTTGAATGACGTATTTCACATGACCACGAGTTAAATGCGTAAACAACCTGTGCAACAACAACAATCAGAGATGGATTGGCCTATAATATTTATTTTTTAAAAATGAAAAAAAAGAATTATGTAATGATTATATTAACACATTTGCTATAATTGTATTGCGTTTGATGGTCAGTCTTGCATTATTTTTAATAGGCTATATGTTAAAAGACTACAAAAAATATTCATCTCATCCCAAAGTCTTTTATCCATTTACTGATATGTATATATATATATATATATATAAATACACACACACACACACACACACACACACACACACACGCTGGTCATATAATTAGACTATCATCAAAAAAATTGATTTATTTCACTAAATCCATTCAAAAAGTGAAACTTGTATATTATATTCACTCATTACACACAGACTGATATATTTAAAAAATATTTATTTCTTTTAATTTTGATGATTATAACTGACAACTACGGAAAATCCCAAATTCATTATCTCAGAATATTAGAATATTGTGAAAAGGTTCAATATTGAAGACACCTGGTGTCACACTCTAATCAGCTGATTAACTCAAAACACCTGCAAAGGCCTTTAAATGGTCTCTCAGTCTAGCTCTGTAGGACACAATCATGGGGAACTGCTGACTTGACAGTTGTCCAAAGACGACCATTGACACCTTCCACAAGGAGGGCAAGACACAAAAGGTCATTGCAAAAGAGGCTGGCTGTTCACAGAGCTCTGTGTCCAAACACATTAATAGAGAGGCGAAGGGAAGGAAAAGATGAGGTAGAAAAAAAAAGTGTACAAGCAATAGGGATAACCGCACCCTGGAGAGGATTGTGAAACAAAACCCATTCAAAAATGTGGGGGAGACTCACAAAGAGTGGACTGCAGCTGGAGTCAGTGCTTCAAGAGCCACTACACACAGACGTATGCAAGACATGGGTATCAGCTGTCGCATTCCTTGTGTCAAGCTACTGTTGAACAACAGACAGCGTCAGAAGCATCTCGCCTGGGCTAAAGACAAAAAGGACTGGACTGCTGCTGAGTGGCCCAAAGTTATGTTCTCTGATGACAGTAAATTTTGCATTTCCTTTGGAAATCAGCATCCCAGAGTCTGGAGGAAGCGAGGAGAGGCACACAATCCACGTTGCTTGAGGTCCAGTGTAAAGTTTCCACAGTCAGTGATGGTTTGGGGTGCCATGTCATCTGCTGGTGTTGGTCCACTGTGTTTTCTGAGGTCCAAGGTCAACGCAGCCATAAGTTTTAGAGCACTTCCTGCTTCCTGTTGCTGACCAACTTTATGGAGATACAGATTTCATCTTCCAACATCACTTGGCACCTGCACACAGTGCCAAAGCAACCAGTACCTGGTTTAAGGACCATGGTATTCCTGTTCTTAATTGGCCAGCAAACTCGCCTGACCTTAACCCCATAGAAAATCTATGAGGTATTGTGAAGAGGAAGATGTGATATGCCAGACCCCAACAATGCAGAAGAGCTGAAGGCCACTATCAGAGCAGCATGGGCTCTCATAACACCTGAGCAGTGCCACAGACTGACCGACTCCACACCGTATTGCTGCAGTAATTCAGGCAAAAGGAGCCCCAACTAAGTATTGAGTGCTGTAAATTGTGAAGGAAATTTAAATATTGAGGTGTTTTGTTTTGAATAACGCGTGGTTTTCCTCTTTCTGTTATTAACACCTCTTTATGATAAGAAAACAGCAGCTGCAAAAGTGACGGGAACCTAAGGGTGACCTGGGGGGGGGGTGCATTTTCTTTGAGTTTGTCTCTTAAGCAGTACGAGTAAAATTGTTCATAATTTTACTGTTGTCTTGTTAAAAATGACCTTGAGCTTCTATTCGAGGCCCCTCACAGTTTGAGGCTCTTGTGTTAAAAATATAACCCGATGTGGTCCGATTTATTTCCATCTGCACAGAGATGTGGTGTGATCTGGGTAGACAAACAGGGTTTCCATGAGCACGAGTCTATAACTGGACATCTGTGGTTGAAGACAGTTTGAGTGTGTTTATCTTGAAGCGTCAATAGCATGTGGGTGAAGGGTGTTTTTCCACTCCTTCACATGATGTTCACAGTTTGACACGGAACAGCTTAACCACAAAATACCGATCAATGCTGATGTTTTTCAAAAAACACAAGTTTTTTGCATGATATTTTCACATTAAATAGTGTTATTACTGCAAAATATGAAAATATCATATACTATAAAAGCTGTGAAAATATCTCGTCTGTCTCGTGTTGTCAGTGTCCTCTTTGCCCCACAATGTTTTTTCACTACAGTGCTTCAGTCAGTAGTTTTTTTTCCAGCGCTACCAAGAAAATATGACGTTGTTTCTAAGAACAACTTTTCTTGAAATAACACCTTTAAAAAAAAAAAGAAGTTTTTGTCCATCAATATATGAGAGTCACTCTAAGAATAAATACAATGTGATTCTTGTAATGTTATTATCGTACAGACGTTTAGTTTTATTTTTTTCCATCACTTCTGGGGAGAGCAACTAACTAAAAGTTGCGATGATATGCAGTACATTTATACTAATGCAAACTATTTTTCAGTAAAATAACAAGCTGCTGTCCAAAGGTTACTTAGACTTTTTTATGTGCATCATTACACATGATTTAAGTATGTGATCTCTTCTGTCACAAATAATTTGGCTCAAATATGCTTATTTTCAGAAAAAAATAAATAAATAAAATAAAGGGCCATTTTTAACAAGTTTAATGGCATTTTTCTCAGTCGTTACAGTGTTTTGTCAGTGTGCTCGGTTAGTGTGACCCTTGACTCAATGTCATGTGACTGATCACTCTATAGAACTCCCTCAGAGTCAATGTATAAAGGTGCTTTCACTCACATAATGTATATTTACAACATCTAACAGCAGGGCTAACAGACTGCTAACCAGACAAACCTTGACCCTGTGGGATTTCATTTAGGCTGCATTTACACTGCAGGTCTTGATGGTCTTTTAAAAGTGACCCATATCCGATATCTGCATTTCCAGGAAGAAGAACAGACCCCAAAAAAACTTAGTCCAAAAAGGAAATAAAAATGGCGCGATTTGCAATGAACACTGGTGAAATAATACTGGTGAAATAATGGTCTCTTAAAGGATTCGTTCACTTTCAAATGAAGCTTTATTCACTGAAGCCATCCTAGATGTATATGACTTCCTTCTTTCAGATGAACACAATCGGAGTTATATTAATAAATATCCTGACGCATCCGAGCTTTATGATGGCAGTGAATGAGACCAATGAATATGAAGCTGAAGAAAGTGCATTCATCCATCATGAACGGACTCCTCACGGCTCCGGGGAGTTAATAATAAACGAAGTGAAGCGTTTGTGTAAAAAAAAAAATCCATGTTCAAATTAAATTAAGTCCGTATTCAAATTACGAATAAAACGGAACTGCTGTCGCGTCAGTTAAGCTTTATTCGTAAATTGAATAGAATAATTGTCTTAATTAGCCAATCTACCTGATATTTACCCAAATTAATCTTTATTGTATCAAGATTGGAATCGTATTGCAAGCTTATGAACTGAAATGGTTCAATTTGTGTCAAGCAATAATAAAAACAGTATAGCTACAAGTTATTGTTCCATGATGAAAATATTATTTTGTCACTAATCTTAAAGGGTTTAAAATTTATGTCATGAATTACTGTCCCTCATGTCGTTCCACACCTTCGTTCATCTTCAGAACGCAAATTCAGATATTTTTGATGAAAGTTGAGAACTCTCGACTCCTCCATATACATTTTGACTTCATTCAACAATATCTTCTCTTCTGTGTCATTCTCGCACGCCTTACATCAAGCACTTCCAGGTTTGGCATCAGAACACCGGATCGTTATTAGCCGACACTGATCATGTGAGCAGTATGACTCATGCGTGTGATACTGACGTAGGAGCCAGCTAAAAATAAGTCTGTGTTCGGACATAAACATGGAATCGCTGAACTGCACTTCATAGAATTAAGGTTGAACCACTGCTGTCTCATGAACTATTTTAATAATGTCTTTATTACCTTTCTGGACCTTGAAAGTGGTGGTTAAATTGAGTCATACAGCTATCGGATTTCATAAAAAACATCTTCATTTGTGTTCTGAAGATGAACGAAGATCTTATGGGTTTGGAACGACATGAGGGTGAGGAATTAATGACAGAAATTCTCATTTGGGTGAACTAACACTTTAAGTATATTATGTTTACCAAATGTTTGGACAATCACAATACACTTTACAAGTTTTCTGTCAATAAAGGTATCCAAAAAGTTGACCACCTAATAAAACATAATATATTAAAGCATCTTTGGTGTTTCCAGGGTTTCTACAGAAGTTGAACTGGAAATCGAGGGTAACGCGGATGTGACGTCACTGATGACACGGGATTTCTCTGAAATTAAATATTGTTGCAAACATTTGGGATAATGAAAGTTCTCAAGTCAACAAAATATATTACATTGCTCTTATGGTTTTTGGATATTTTAATCCAAAAATCTTACATATTGTGCCTTTAACATCAACATGTATTTGTAATAAAGTAGAATCATCCACATTCATTCTTGTGTAAAGCGTCCCAATGGATTTACTCAATTTCACAATGTCCAAATATACAATAAAATGCACAAACTTCACATTTAAAAGCTATTCGTCTCAATTAATTCAGTAATTTAAATAACAAATAACATTGTTCATGATGACATCAACAAGTGGTTGTTTTGATCAGCAACTGAACAGCTTTAGTTCTCAAGAGAAGGACAAGGAGGAAACACAAAATGTTAAAGATGTAGACAGAAAAATCTCACCTTAAAGGAACCTGATGGTGTCAGTCCAGATACAGACTTGAGAGAGGATGAAGATCTGCCCCTGCTCATGAACCAGAGGAAACCGAACCATTATCAGGAAACAAAACACGGCTGGAGTGTTGTCAATCCTTACATTAAATGGGGGGAAAAAGACACTATTTGAGAAATTAATACAAATATTTATTCGCAACGTGTTCTGATGGGGTTTCTTGATGCTGTTATGGTGTTCTGGGTGTTTATGTGGTTGTTTAGAAGTTAAAATAGTTCACTCTCAACTCTCTGGTATTGTGGTCAACAGACATACAGACACTCACGCGGAAGTTCAAACGTCACGCGATCATGGCGGCACCCTGTGAGTTGTTTACAGTCAATAAAAATATTCCTGTTTTAGAAAATAAAGTGGATCAAATGAGTTAGTTCTCACACTATATGACAATAAAACCTTTTAGTAAACGACTGACACTATGTTCCTATCCGTTGATAATCATACACTCGAAACATGTATGCTAGCATTGTAGCATATAGCTACCCGTGTTTATCCAAAATGTATCCAAACTTAACACTTTGTTTCGTACATAATATCCCACATCAAATTGATGTGTTTCCACCTAACGTGCCTGTATTGTAAACATATAACCTCCAATATTTCCAACTCAAAGATTCTGTCAGTTCGTGCATATAACTCACATAACTATATAGCATAAAAGTGTTATTTTTATATGCACTCAATTACTTCCTACTTGTGTTACAGATGTATGAAACTCTAACAGCATTTGACCACTAGAGGGATGGATTACAGAATTACTTGTAACGAGTTTAGGCAACAGTTCACTATTATTATTACTTATATTAGTATTGAAAATGTTCTGCACAAAGAAATTTATGCTCTGATGAACCACAAAGAAATTTACCATAGTTTCACCTAAAAAAGTTACTGTACTTACAGTTGTTCTCACTTTAAAATTATTTAAAACCAAATCCTTAGCGTTCCTTAGATGGAACAGCATCCCACAGTGTGCTTTTATAATTGACTGATATCTCTTTTATGAATAGTATATACTACAAGCAGTATGTATATTATACTACTAGAGCTTCTAGTGTCCTAACCAGGTATTCACCATTGCAAGTTTAGCGCCCCCATCCGATAATAATAATATTATCAAATTAAACTTACTTAAAAAAATACTAAAATTACAGCTGATTAGACTCTTGAGTTGTTTCTGTTCACAAACTCAACTTCATGACAGATTCCAGTCATTATGAGAAATTAAAATCTGTTGTTATTGTTGTTTATCATATGAAGAAGTTAATTTCCTTGTTTCAGAAAAATGAGCTGCGAAGTATTTATAGTATTTATATACAAAATAAAATGAAATGTCAAACTCAAACTTGCCTTTTAGACTTTGATTAGATGCAACAAGGACTTTCTCTTATCTCTAACTCACTTGTGAAGAGAATGCAGTGCACAACAACATAAGATTAAGACAGTAACAGAAAATATAACATAAAAAGCAACATAAAACAGCAGCATACATCAACACATGATGCCTGAAATGTCAACAATCTTCAATGATTCAGTGATAGTGCACATTATTTATGATAATAAACGTCATTTCATAACAAATTCACAGCTTCTGTACTTAAATATAAGGTGTTTTTCACATGAACATGCAAAGATCTTTGAAAAACCTACTTGACCTCAAAGTTCTCTTTTCCTTGGTTGCTAATGAAAAAATCGTGAGGAGTCTGAACATCTATTTTAGATATTTTAGACACCAAATGTATTATATTTTCATTCATGAGGCTCACTGCTGTATGTGAGCACAAACTCTGAGTATTTCGTGTTTATAGTGCGTCTCCGTGTCCCGCTGCAATGACTTCCATCTCCGTGAGGGCGGGGGAGGTCATGTGGTCAAGGTTGCTAAACACTGATTGGCTCATGCATGCTGTATATGCCTGTGCCTGAAAGTACAGAAGGAGAGATTTAAAAGAGAGAGGTTAGTGATAGCAAACAAAGGCCTTTTTTATTACAAGCTCCTAATGTAACTGGTATAAAAATTAAAAGTTCTCTGAAGGTGAAGAAAATTCTGAACCATTACAGAACATTAGGAACGTTCCTAAAACGTCCTCTTTCTTTAGTGAAAGTTCTGCAGTTCAATGTTCCATAGAAGACAATAGGGGGATGTTCCATTTTGGTTATTCTTTGGTCATATAACAATGTTATAAATAATTTGTTACAATGGTTCCCTGTGAGTTAGATGGGAACGTTTCATTCAGGTCCTGACCCATTCGTAAATGTCAGTTAAGATGCAGCTACACCACCTATAGGTGAAATGCAAAGTCCTCATGAAAATAATAATAAAAAATAAAGTACAATCAAATAGTAAATCCTTGCTATTTGTCATTTCCCTTTATTTCTGGACCATTGGATACCTTGTTTTTTTTTGTTTTTTTTTAAACCAATCACCAATATCCTGGGTGGCATGTATGTGCAGAAAATGTTTGTCTTTCATGTTGTGTTTTCAGTACACATTTCCGTGAATTTTGCTCACACAGATGGGGGATGGTGACAGACTGATAGTGTTTCCTGTTATTTGAACATGGCCTATTGTGTAGAGGGGGTGAGGATCCAGGAATGCTTATTTTCTGTTTCTACATTCCCAAGTGTTATCTGGACTATAAATGTTAATGGAAATGTGTCACAGATTCTTTCCTGCTGCTCAGCCCCAATGGACTCTATGCACGGTGTTATTCCTCAGGCAGCCTATTTATATTCAGCTCCCAGAAGCCATTGTTTCTTACACATTTTCATTTAATTTCATTTTTCATCATTTAGCAGACGCTTTTATCCAAAGCGACTTACAAGGGGAGCAATTAGGGGTTAGATGTCTTGCTCAAGGGCACTTTAGTCATGGTATTGAAGGTGGAGAGAGTGTTGTTCATTCACAATCCCCACTTTCAATTCCTGCCAGCATGGGAATCGAACCGGCAACCTTCAGATTACAAGCCCGACTCCCTCACCACTAGGCCATGACTACTCCACAGAGCTTTTAAAATGACATAGTGACTTCAGCTTACAAGAACTTCCCTCGATTACTGTAAATGATGTTCATCACATTGCGAGTCTGTCATGCTTTGTATGTTATTTGAGTGTGTTAAGCTTGAACACACAGTGCTCATGTTTGATTAAGTATTTGCAGACCAGAAAGGCTCATTAAGTGAAAACTATAGATCAGTTGTTCCTCGCGAGACATTAGTCAGTATACTGCCAGTGTTTAAGGGGAAATAACATAATGATTAGCATCCACTAAACTTTAAACTCTAAACTTTACTTAACTTTATTTGTTAAGTATACTTTCATAAAGTATACTTAACTTTCAAATAAGATCAAATATCTAATTTTGTCAAGTTCAAAGTACTTAAAATTCTAAGTAAATACAACTGAACTGAGTCAATGTAAAAAGATAACTCAAAAAGTTAAGTTAAAGAAACTACCTTTTTTTGACTCTTTTTTGTTTCAGAAGTCCATCTCCACTGTTGTCATTCTAGTGAAACTGTGATCCGATTGGTTGTCTCTGCTCTGGTGGGCGTGGCTTCTGTGGCTGTTCTGGTTTATGACATCTGGTCCACAAGACGAGGAGACGAGAAACATCTTAAAAGCATAAATATTGTGACATATTTTGGATTTTAACCTATAAAGAGCTATAGTATATTTGAAAAGGTTTTTAATTCAAATACAGATATCAAAGAAATAAGAGGTTTAATGTGTGGATGTAAATGGATTTGTCAAGTTTATAAAAAATTGCAAATGTGTTTGTAATTACAGAAATTACATAACAAATATCATATTTTTTAAATATTTTTCTAATGTAAATGAGTCTTTATTCATAAACATTCAAATTCATATATCATATTTTATAAAGGATATACAACGCTAGCGATGCTTCACCACTAGTTATATAGCGCCTCACTGTGGACAAACTAGGAACAACAATAAAGAACTGTAATTAAATTTATGTGGATATTTACCACAGATAATGCAGATGAATTTAAAACAAAGACCCTTTACATTTTCTTTTAAGTAACAGAAAATTGATGTAAAACCAAAATATAAGGAATTATCTGTAAATTCATTAGTGAAGCATTAAATTACAGCAAATATCTGTAAAACAACATGTATTTCATTATATAATGACAAAAAACAACGTTACCTTTTAAGTTACACTTGACCCCGTGGACACATGTAATCTAAAGTTTGTTGGTATGGTATAAGGCTATGCAGCCATCAAAAATTAATTATATGACTATTGTTTCTATTTAGTCTAAACTTAAGCTGACAACTACCATAACAATATAGGTGGAGAAAGAGGAAACCACATTGATCAAGCAACATTTCCACAAGTTGATTTACTCTATATAGATGGTGCACAGAGTCACTGACACAAACACAAAACACCATCATAGTGACAAACCACACCCGAATAATGCCATAAACACTCATTAAACAACAGAAGCAGAGCATAAAACCCAAATAAATGAAATTAGAATAACAAAAACTATTAAAAACATGTTAATTTAAAAGAAAAACTTTCAGATGTGAGGTATCACACAAGGAATACTGGGAAACACAGTTTATTTTTTATATCCTTTTTTTCAGTAAACTGTACAAATTACATGAAATATCTTTGAGCTATTACAGTTTCTCCCTGTGGGAACCTGTAAACAGATTTTTTCTTTCCATAGTGTTTTTACAATATTTTACAGTTAAAATTAAACCCATTTTTACAGTGTAATCAGATCCCAAAGATGAGGTACTTGTAATTAGATTATAAAAGGTTATATACTCATAATCATACTAGTTTTTTATTGATTATATGATTACTTAATTTTCCCAAAATGGCAGACAATTGTTCAGAATTCATTGATTCTCCATATTTTTCATTTCCATATTTTAAATTTTCTGTCCTCAGAGGTTTTATGAAATTGCACACACAGACCGGCCACTAGTCAGCTGCCTAAACACATGGAAAATACAGAGACTGCACATCATAAACACATAACATATTTCATCTTTTTTTTTTTTAGCAATAGGGTTTAATTTTGATTGTTTTTATTTTCAAATTATTTATCAATTATAAACATACATTTTCTTTCACTTCTAATTTTTTTCCAATATGGAACAACATTATACTATTCAAATCAATGTTATAAACAAGATAGTAGTCAGATTATAGTACCTAAAATGTGCAATTTAATAGAGTACATTACTAACTACTGAAACTGAAGAGTGAAGGTGTGCATTTACTTTGAGAACTTCATCCTTGTTTCCAAATGAAATGATTTCACTTGTGTCTTTGTTTAACTGAAGGACACATCCAGCTGAGCTGTCGTTGTGATAGGGAGATCTTAGTGTCATCGGCATACACTCTAAAAAATGCTGAGTTGTTTCAATCCATGTTTCCGTCATCATCGAGTGTTCCCATTTGCCGTTTGGGATCCTGGGTCTTGCATTGGTTTTGGGTTTGTGGGATCCGAGATGCAATTTAATGCCGGTTGCTTGATGTACTCCATGAGGTACTACTCTGGTTATTTTATTTTACTCTACTGCTCATTCTGTTTGGATTTTTGGTCAGATATTTGAATATTTGTCACTGCATTTCACTCCATGATCGTCTGTGGTGTTTGATGTGTGTATCGTTTGATCGTGTATCGAGCACAGAGAGGATCATATACAGGTGCTGGTCATATAATTAGAATATCATCAAAAAGTTGATTTATTTCACTAATTCCATTCAAAAAGTGAAACTTGTATATTATATTCATTAATTACACACAGACTAATATATTTCAAATGTTTATTTCTTTTAATGTTGATGATTATAACTGACAACTAAGGAAAATCCTAAATTCAGTATCTCAGAATATTAGAATATTGTGAAAAGGTTCAATATTGAAGACACCTGGTGCCACACTCTAATCAGCTGATTAACTCAAAACACCTGCGAAGGCCTTTAAATGGTCTCTCAGTCTAGTTCTGTAGGACACAATCATGGGGAAGACTGCTGACTTGACAGTTGTCCAAAAGACGACCATTGACACCTTGTACAAGGAGGGCAAGACACAAAAGGTCATTGCAAAAGAGGCTGGCTTTTCACAGAGCTCTGTGTCCAAGCACATTAATAGAGAGGTGAAGGGAAGGAAAAGATGCAGGGTTGGGGAGTAACGAAATGCAAGTAACTTAGTTACGTATTTAAAATACAAAATTTGAGTCACTGTATTTCATTACAGTAACATTTTAAATGGGTGGTAATCAGATTACAGTTACATCTGAAAAGTGTTTTAGATTACCAAAGTGATTACTTTGAGTTTTAATGTCATTTAAACAACGATTGGTGATTCTCTGACTCTGACAGTCTGAAAAAGCGGAGTTAAGTTTCATGTTTTCAACTGTTTTCATGTTTTGTGAGTCATTTTATAATTCACTCGTCACTGCAACTTTTTATCACAATTTGTTTTTTCCCTCACAATTGTGAGTTTGCATTTCACAATTCTGACTTCTTTTTCTCAGAATTGCGAGATTTAAACTCACAATTGCAAGTTATAAAGTCAGAATTGGGAGATATAAACTTTAATACTGATATTTTTCTCATAATTTTGAATTTTCTCAATATTGTGAGTTTATATCTCATAATTCTGACTTTATAACTCACAATTGCAACTTCATGTCACGTAATTCTGAGGGAAAAAGTCAGAATTGTGAGATAAAAACTTGCAATTGCCTTTTTTGTGTTTGTTCCACACTTATTAGTATTCCAAAGTATTCTAAAGTATTTAGATTAAGTTACTAAACTTGAGTAATGTAACGAAATACGTTACAAATTTCTTTTTAAAGCATGTATTTTGTAATCTGTAGTGAAATACATTTTAAAAGTAACCTACCCAGCCTTGAAAAGATGTGGTAAAAAAGGTGTACAAGCAATAGGGATAACCGCACACTGGAGAGGATTGTGAAACAAAACCCATTCAAAAATGTGGGGGAGACTCACAAAGAGTGGACTGCAGCTGGAGTCAGTGCTTCAAGAGCCACTACACACAGACAGATGCAAGACATGGGTTTCAGCTGTCGCATTCCTTGTGTCAAGCCACTCTTGAACAACAGACAGCGTCAGAAGCGTCTCGCCTGGGCTAAAGACAAAAAGGACTGGACTGCTGCTGAGTGGCCCAAAGTTATGTTCTCTGATGACAGTAAATTTTGCAATTCCTTTGGAAATCAGCGTCCCAGAGTCTGGAGGAAGAGAGGAGAGGCACACAATCCACGTTGCTTGAGGTCCAGTGTAAAGTTTCCACAGTCAGTGATGGTTTGGGGTGTCATGTCATCTGCTGGTGTTGGTCAACTGTGTTTTCTGAGGTCCAAGGTCAACACAGCCATAAGTTTTAGAGCACTTCATGCTTCCTGCTGCTGACCAACTTTATAGAGAGTCAGATTTCATTTTCCAACATCACTTGGCACCTGCGCACAGTGCCAAAGCAACCAGTACCTGGTTTAAGGACCATGGTATCCCTGTTCTTAATTGGCCAGCAAACTCGCCTGACCTCAACCCCATAGAAAATCTATGAGGTATTGTGAAGTGGAAGATGCGAGATGCCAGACCCAACAATGCAGAAGAGCTGAAGGCCACTATCAGAGCAGCATGGGCTCTCATAACACCTGAGCAGTGCCACAGACTAATCGACTCCACGCCGCATCGCTGCAGTAATTCAGGCAAAAGGAGCCCCAACTAAGTATTGAGTGCTGGACATGCTCATACTTTTAATGTTCATTCTTTTCAGTAGGCCAAGATTTCTAAAAATCCTTTCTCTGTATTTGTCTTAAGTAATATTCTAATTTTCTGAGATACTGAATTTAGGATTTTCCTTAGTTGTCAGTTATAATCATCAAAATTAAAAGAAATAAACATTTGAAATATATCAGTCTGTGTGTAATGAATGAATATAATATACAAGTTTCACTTTTTGAATGGAATTAGTGAAATAAATATTTTTTTGATGATATTTTAATTATATGACAAGCACCTGTATATATATATGTATTTGATTTATGTGTCATCTCTACAAATCTACAAAGACACAACAGTAGTGCTGTATCGTACCTCATATTAGACTTTCAACAGATGCTCAAGTTTGTTTTTCTCTTCTTCTGCTGTAAACAACAACAACAAAAATCACTAACACAATTAAACACAAATTTTGCATAATTCATTTGCTGGTTTGTAGGTGTGTAGGTAATATGTAGGTGATACTTGCCATTTTTTGAGCTCCTGCAGCGATAGTAAATCACACCAGCTGTTACAGCTACAAACATCAACAATACAACTATTGCTATTACGGCTATAACACCTGAAGACAGACCTGAACAGATAAAGACGGACAGACATTAGTGTGAGTGAATCTGATTGTAATTGGATATCCAGTTATGTGAAAAAGATAGTACACCCTCTTTGAATGCTATGCTTTTACGTATCAAGAGATAATAAAGAAATCATCTGTTCCTTATGAACAGATGACATAAAATGTCAAAAGCAGAAGTTTTGGCAGTTTGCTGGTCTGGAGCATTCAGATGTGTGTAAACACAATGCCAATGAGGAAAGACATCAGCAATGATCTTAGAGAAGCAATTGTTGCTTCTATCAATCTGAGAATGGTTATATGGCCATTTTAAACCAATTTGAAGTCCATCATTCGACAGTGAGGAAGATTATTCACAACTGGAAAATATTCAAGACATCTTCCCATGAGTGGACGTCCCAGCAAATTCACCCCAAGGTCAGACCGTGGAATGCTCAGAGAAATCTCAAAACACCCAAGAACTCAATCTCAGACTCTTTAGGCCTCAGCTAACATGTTAAATGGAAATGTTCAATGTTTTAGAAGTGTTGCCAGGAGAAGCCTCTTCTTTCTAAAAAGAACATGGCAGCACAGCTTACGTTTGCAAACCTAAAACAACTCTTGAAACAATGTCTTTTGGACAGATGAGACCAAAGTGGAGATGTTTGGCCATGATGCACAAACACAGCACATCAGCTCAAACACACCAACTTTTTTACATGACTGTATATAAAAAATAAGGGAGGAGAAAACGTACAGCTGTCAAACTCTTCCTCCATGCCCATGTTGTTAAATTCTTCATCATTTTTCTCAGGCAGAGAAGCTGGAAAATACAAGAGAATAATATAAAAAGAGCCTTTCAGGGCCAATTATAATATTTTTAATATCATCTTACTGTTGAATTATTCACAAGAAATGTTTAGAGAAAAGGAGTCTAATTTTACCAAACTAGAAATCATTTGTTCTAGAGCAGGTTATACAAGGAAACAGTATAAACTGGTCTGAATGTCATCGTTTAGAAATTCAAACAATCACAGACGTCAAAAATGCTCCAAATGACTGAGTGACTCACCAGTGACGGAAACACTGAATGTTTGTACGGTTTCGCCCATGTTGCTCGTTTTCCTGATGATTTTTGTGCTGTCACACTTGCTGTTTCTGTTCAAGCTTTGGCTGGTTCCTAAGCTCTTGCTTTGGATGAACTTTGCTTCAAAATGTCCAGCGTGTTCAGGTCTGATGTTTGTGATGTTCAGTGATCCGGTCTTATAGTCCACCTCCAGTCTGCCTCTGAATCTCCCGTCTTCTCCATCATATAAGCAGCTCTTACTGGGCTCTCCGTTGATCAGAGCTATGAGAGTATCTTCAAAATACCACAGCATCTTGTCACGTTCTTGTTTGGTAACACCAGTGTTTAGAGTGACTAAATCTCCTTCCATCACTGGCAAGAAGTTCAATCCAGATGTGTCACCAACCACACCTGGAGACAAAGATTAACAATGATTACTTGAGTGGATTTTACAAGAAATTCAACATCACAGCAATGCGTTGGATAACGAGAAAGCCAATGACAGAAGATCTTAAATCATAAAGATTTCTGTGGTGGAGAAATATTTGTTTTACAGACTCATGTTCCATGTAAATATTATAAAACTTTAGACTCAGAGTACTGAACTATAATACCATTTCTGAAGGGAAGGCAAACATATCATAACCTGCTTGTCAACTCATTACGATTAACAAGACCAAGATTCTTTGTGAACATGTTGGACTTGTTATCCCTGCTGAAGAACATCTTAAGCCAGCCTAAGCTTGTTTGCTGGTTTTATAGTGCGCAGCCAACTGGTCTGTTTCAAGAGTTTGCGCATCTATCATCTGGTTACCCAGCTAACAGAGTTTTATTATAAGAACGTTCTTCAAATGTTCAGTGTTGGTTCTGGAAAAGTAAAAAAATGTCCAGTTGACGTTAGAGGAACGTGTTTTATAAGGTATGATGTTCCTCAAACGTTCTTTCAACTCAATTTTGATTTCAAATTCAACATGAAAATATTTCGTTTGAGGTCATCCTCATGGAGATTAGTGTTTGCTTTAGTTGGGCTCTTGAGCCTTGACTTTTGACGAATTGCTTCTTTTTCAGATGTTTTCAGAAACATCTCTGCATTTATAAAGCTGATCAACATGTGTGTTTTAATAAAAGACATCGCTTAACTGCTTTTTCTGTAGCTGTTTGAAAGAATATTTCAGGAACATCATACTAACGTTTAAATAACATTCTTCTAACGTTAAGGAAACTGGACTTTTTATGTTCATGGAATGTGAATAGGAATTAAATGAATTTTAAATCAGAATAAAGTTGAAAGAATGTCTGAGGAACATCAGACCATCTAAAAAAAATCCCATAAAGTCAAGAAAAGTTCCTTGTATCGTTTTCCAAAAAATCACGTGATCAACACCAACCTATAGTTTCGTTTCCTATCAGTTGCGTATGGAAACTTGTTACCTAACTCTGATATCTCATAACACACCTGAACACGACCGCCAGAGGTCAGAGGAGGAATACAGGATGTCACTCTTAGAAAAATGCGCTTTTATAAATAAACCGTAACAGTTTAATCTGTTCAAGCTTGTTTCCCGCCACTGAATAATGATAATAAAAAGTTTAATCTCACAGTTTAGTTCTTTTTTATTTGCGTGATATATTTCGCAACGGAGTTTCGCAAATGTGAGTTTCACAATTCCGAGAAAAGAAGTCAGAATTGCAAGTTTATATCCCGCAATTGTGACATTATAACTAGGAAAACTGCGGGTTTAGGTTAGCATATCTCGCGCAACTATGAAGATATTGGTTAAACTTGCTGGTTTAGATTTGCGCGTCGCATCTTTATAAATTGGCAGTTGGATTGTGAGGAAAGTTTTCAAAGCAGTAGTGTGTTATGTTTATACTTTATCAATAAAGATATTTCTAATTAGATCATACTAACCAATTAATCAGGTTTAATATAAATAATAGAGTAATCTTCTCTTATCTGAAACAATGACTTTGCTATTGGACTTTGCCATCTTGACCTTCACAATTATGTAAATATATTCAGCTGGCAGAACCAGTCAAACGAGAATTCGGAACAAAGGGCTGATTGATTCACGAGAAGCTCGGCAAAGTCAAAACACGACCCTTGCGCGACTATAATAGACTGAATTATGATGCAATTCATTGAGTTTAATGAATGTGAGTGATGATGCATTGGGCAGAGACATTTATCCAAAGCAACTTAGGCCTACACCATATAGCTTTCAATTCATGCATTTTCACGAATGCATTTGCAGTAATCATCAATGCATATGCTGAAACTACAAAGTCAAATGACTTACCGTCAATGAGAAAAACAAACAGAGTGATCTTAAAATAGCCTCTCATGGTTGCAGAAATGTGTGTGTGTTGACTCGGTAAATCAACTGACTCGAATCTTGATGGTTTCGTTTTCTGAGTGTGAAACTTTCCCAAGACATTTACCGGAGCCGTGCTGGATTTACGGTGTAGTGATGAACGGAGCAGTCTATGTCATGATGGAAGAGGTGTTACATGGCTCTACGAAACATCAGGAAACTAGGTGTGCTTTTATAGACTACCTCGTGTCTCTAGGCGTGGTCAGGCAAAGATCGTGTTACAATGACAACAACAACATTTTTCAACTCAAATCAAAACAAAAACTATACTCTTTGACCAGTAATCTTAAGTGAATAGCCTATGATGGCCTTAATATGTCAGATTTGTTACTCCTGCTTAAAAACATCTTAAACCCAACAAGTTTGTTTGCTGGTTTTGAAGGAGTTTGAGCACATCTGGTTAATCCAGGGAATCCAGCTGTTTAAACCAGTGAAGACCTTTTATTAGTGGAGCTGTGTGTGAGGCTCAGTGTGTTATATCGAGTATTCAGCTCAATTTGATCTATATTTAATATAAATTCCATGTCCAGGCTATAGTATCGTTTCTCAGAAAATCACGTGATGAATGGCATAAGTTTTGTTTTCTGTTCAATCGCTTGGGGGTTTAAATTTTGGTTGGTTAAATATTTGTTTTTGCGTTTCTCTCTCTCTCTCACACACACACACACATACACGCACACACATGTTTGTTTTTCTATCTTATGAGGACATTCCATAGGCGTAATTGTTCTTATACTGTACAAACTGTACATTCTCTCCCCCTACACTAACTCTACTCCTACATCTACCCATCACACAAAACATTCTGCATTTTTACATTTTTAATAAAACATTGTTTAGTAGGTTTTAAAAGCTATTTTTAATATGACAACTCAGAAAATGTCCTCATAAACCACGTTCATATTGTAATACCAGTTTAATACCGATGTGATCATACAAATGTGTGTCCTCATAACTCATATAAACGCGCGGCAGAACATTTTACTATCCAATATAAAGTGTGTGTGGTGTTAGGGTTAGCGAGAGGAATTTTTAAAAAACAACAACAACAACAAAAAAAACTACGGAGCCCCGGACATGACATGCAGGAAAAAAATAGAAGACTAAATAGTGCGCATGATTTACTAATTGCTCGCATTACTAAAACTTGCACACGATTTGCTATTACTTACTATTTCGTTCCTTGCTGTTTCGATTTATAAATCGAGGGAATGAACTAGTAAATCGAAGACAAACTCCCTTAGTTTTATATACATGCATTCCTGGATGTATGGATGTCATCAGCCAGCAGATGGCGCTGTTCCCAGTACAACCTCAGAGCTTCACAAGGCTTCATTTCCAACATGACTCTGATGAGCCTAAACTGACCTGTCAAACCAGCAGATAACATTGATAATCTCCTAAAGAGCTAGTAATGAATAAAGAAACATAAAGTACTAGACACATGAACTTTTGTAAATAAAAACATATTCTGGAGGATTAAATTGATGGGGTCAAATGCAAGTAGTGCTCGCTGCAGAGCATAATAACCTCCAGCCCCACCTCTCAAGGGTGGAGCCTAACCTGTTTAATGGGTGGAGAGATAGGGTTATGGGTGTGGTTGGGTGATGCAGCTCCACCCATCATGCCCACAGAAGGTCAAGAGAGGGAGGAGCTGGAGGTTATAGCTTTGTAGTGAGCAGCCTCTCCAGATTTGAGGGTAACAGGAGGGTTAAACTATTGTAATGCACTGAATTTCATCAGTACTGCATCCTGTGGATGTGTGTGATGATGCATTTTCATGCATTTTCTACATGAATGCATCAGCTTCAATGAGAAAGACTTTGCTAATAGGCCTGAATGCTTTCAACTGAAAATAGAAGCATTAATTACTAGGTCAACAACATGTTCAGCCACCACTCTATGGTTGCATTGGAACAAAGACAAGATTTTTTTTAACCACAGACCCATAGAAAACCACAGCGCATGATTTTCTAGCGCAGAGAATGGACAGAATTCACAGAATGCGACACCAGCAACTGCGTCAAAGTGAAACTTATGTGGTCTCATTTATTTACAAAGATATAGCTGTTTGGCATTATGGATGGAAAACCTGTGTGTTTTAAGTTGATGCGGGTGTCAAGGTAAAGAGTGTCTTCATATCCTCTGCCTCACAATCACGCTTCCTTTTTCACGAAAACATGACTTACAGACTCTGACGTTTAAGAAACAGTCAAATAAGAGTCATAGGTGACACATTATTCTTGCTCATCATTCATCAGACACTTATAGACTAATACTTCACACATTATAAATTAAGTTATAATTTCATTCCATGATGTTAATTCTTCCTACACACACACACACACACACACACACACACACAGATACTGGCACAAAAAATACTAAAATAATAAACTTCCAATATCATTTAAGAACTGCCTGCAAAGGATGTTTTCTGCCACTATACATCGAGTCTTAATAAAAGCTATTGTAGTGTTAAAGTTAAAAGTGAAACCCATGTGTGGTCAGTGAAGGGTGGTCGAGTCCTGTTGGGGGAGGATCCACACACCCCAGATTAATGTCAAAACAGACGCTTTCAGATATTCTCATCATGATGTTTCAGGGCTCAGAGAAAATGGTTCATGTTGGCATTTTGTTCTGCTTGTGTTCCTGGCAACTTCATGGTAAGTTTTAGTGCATTTTTGTAACAATGTTTTTAGTAAGTCTGAGTAAGTTGATGCTTTGGTTTTTATACGTTTTATACGTTTGGATTTAGGTCATTACAGATCTCACAACGGACAGATTCAGTCAGTCATCAAATCCATAAAAAAGTTGACTTGTGTGAATATCTTATTAAAATATGTAAATATAGTTTTACTGTCTCAAGATTGTTGTGTTTTAGATGTTTTTTTTGTGTGTGTTTAGCAAAATCAGTGAGCAAACATTTTGAAACCATCAGAGTTTCTGACTGCAAACCGCAAAGGCCACGAGTGTTACTGTAAAATCAGTTACCTTTTATTCTGACAAACTCTCTGTTCTCCAGGTGTGTTTGGTGATTCAGTGTCGGTGATGGAGGGAGATTCTGTCACTCTAAACTCTGATCTTACTGAAATGAAGAATGAAGATCTGATTCTGTGGAGGTTTGGATATAACAACACTTTAATAGCTGAAATAAATGTACCCGACGACAGAATGACCGTATATGATGATGTTACTGATGGGAGATTCAGAGACAGACTGAAGCTGGACGATCAAACTGGATCTCTGACCATCACAAACATCACAACTGAACATGCTGGAGTTTATGAACTAGAGATGATCATGAATAAGAGCAAGAGCTTCAATCTCACTGTCTATTGTGAATTGTGTGAGTATTGTGAGTATTATTAGTTTCCGTTTTGAAGTAGACACTTCATAAATATATGATTTTATCATCTTAAAATGGTAAATTCTAAGATACACAATCATTTTTGATGTTCCTTTTTCAATCTCCGAACACTTTTCTTTGGATTAATTATTCGGATACTGGTCTCTGTGTAATTTTACATGAATCTGAAAATCACAAATTCATTAGATGGCATGATTTATTCTGATGTTTCTAATCTTTTTCAGCTCGTCTGTCTGTTCCAGTCATCAGCAGAGACTGTTCTTCATCACCATCATCATCATGTTCTCTGGTGTGTTCAGCTGTGAATGTGGGTCATGTGACTCTCTCCTGGTACAAAGGAAACAGTTTATTGTCCAGCATCAGTGTGTCTGATCTCAGCATCAGTCTCTCTCTACCTCTGGAGGTGGAATATCAGGATAAAAACACCTACAGCTGTGTGCTGAACAATCCCATCAGCAACCAGACTCAACATCTGGACATCAGACACCTCTGTCACACATGTGCAGGTACAGCAGAGATGATCAACAGTATGTGTTTATTGACTGAGTTGATATAAAGACTGGAGCTGATTTCAATGATTGTTATAAAACAAATCTTCGGCATTGTATTGCTTAAAAATTACATTGATTCTGAATTGTTGTTCCTTCTTTTGTTTTTACTCATAAACCTCTCTGTTATATGGATTATTATTATGTTGTTGTTGTGTCCCATCAGCTCAGATTCGAGTTTTAGTGACTTGATAGACATAAGAATTAAAAAGGATTTAGTTTTTGCTAAATTATAATCGTAATCGTATCGACTCGTCTCATTGGAGGTCTTTCTCTGCACCTTTTACTTTCAATCATCTCAGTCATGATATATTTTTGCAGTCATCTTTTCTTTTGAGCCTTGTGACCAAAATATGACAAGCGCAGTTTCATAATTTGTGCTTCAAATGGCATTTCTGGTTTGATTAATCAACTCGTGGTCCGTCTCGCCGTCCATAGCACATGTATGATTCTTCTCCAGCACCAAATTTCGAAAGAGTCAATCTTCTTTTCCTCTTTTTTCTGGACCGTCCAGCTTTCAACAACGTGGTTGACAGCCGAGAACTAGTCTCCTCTTTGTCAGCAATCTGATGTGTTTGATATTCTGTCTAATGACGTTTAACATGATCTTGTTCAGTTCTAGTTCCAACATTCAACTTTTTTCTCTTGAGTTTCCTCAGCAGATCTTCCATATCTTCCTTTTTTGTTCAGTTGTGTCGTGAGTTACAGTAAAAACATGATTTTTACTGTAACCCACAATAGAATGGAATAAACTAGAAACTTTTAAACTAATTGAAACGTAAAGCTGCAAAATACTACTAAATCTGTCTCTAGTTTCAGTTTCAGTCTCTCTGATGTTGATCTCTGCTGGATCTCTGATGATTGTTGCTGTAATCATCGGGATCTTCTGCATCTGCAGGAAATGTAGAAAAACTGATCAAGAAGGCAAGTCAAATTATAAACGGCTATTGAATTTGTAAAAGTTATTGTTATGATGATATATACTTTAATAGTGTAGATCCTTTTAACCCTCATGTTGTGTTGCAGTCATTTTGAGCCGGAGAGGATTTTCCTTTTCCTGAAAATGCTATTTATTGTTATCACATTGGACTAAAACTTACCGACTTTGCTCTCACAGGGTTTAACAACTTCCCCCAAAAATTTGATTTTTAAAAAAAAAAAGAAAGTTACTTTTAGTTACACTTATGGTGTTTGTGGTCAAAAATGACTGCCGTTTGCTTATAATTTTCAGGTTTTTGTATTTCTTTTTGGAAGAGGTTGATCATATTAGCTCATACGCCTCAACAATGCCTTTTTTCACTCACAAACTGAGGCACATAAGCTCAGATAAATGAGGCATATACGACCGCTCAGTTTCAAAAATAAATGCTAAACCTGTGCTAACTGAAAGAAAACAAGCTGTCAAAAAGACTGAATCTAAGATTTTTTGTATAATGTGGGATAATAAGAGGTTTACCAAAAAAGGCCGGTCATTTTTTACTAGGGACACCAAATTAGGTAAAGCATTTTCTCCACAGCACAAGGTCAAATCACCTTTTTTTTTTATAGTGCTTTATATAATACAGAATATTTCAAAGCAGCAAGGGTTAATGGAAATAAATACTGAATTATATGCAGATGTTGGTTTTGGCACACTGTTAGAAATTTACGGCAAATTTTCAACAGTATAATCCTGTTCTGTTCAAAAGCAGTACTTTACCGGTTTTATTATTTTTTTGTGAAATGACGCAGACAAAATATAACAGCATTTTACCGTATTTACTGCTCGAAGGAAATAAATCAGTACTTTACAGTATTTTCAGAACAGAAGACTCCAGTTAGCACGCATGGATTTTCAGCTGTTTTTCTTCTGATATTTTTTTTTATCATTGGGTACATTTAAAAACTGAATCCTTTTTGCTTGCAGTGCACTACTCAATAGCTTATACAATACCATGTAGTATATTTATATTATTTACACTAAAATCCTGTAAATATGCCCTTTTGTGAAGAGCTGAAAATATCAACAAACTATAAATGCGTTTCTCAGAATTTTACTGTAAAATGTACAAACAGTTATATGCTGTATTTGCAAAAACAGTAGCCAATTGTAAATCGCACCAACAGGAAGACACCGTTAATTTAACAGTAACTTGCTGGCAGCCAGGCTGCTAGTTCTTTACTGTTTTTTAATAAACAGTAGCCAACTGTAAATTTCACCAACAGTAAGATACTGTTATTTTACAGAATCTTGCTGGCAACCGTGCTGCCAGTTCTTTACTGTTTTTTAATAAAAAGTAGCCAACTGTAAATTTCACCAACAGTAAGGTACTGTTATTTTACAGAATCTTGCTGGCAGCCAGGCTGCCAGTTCTTTACTGTTTTTTAATAAACAGTAGCCAACTGTAAATTTCACCAACAGTAAGATACTGTTATTTTACAGAATCTTGCTGGCAACCGTGCTGCCAGTTCTTTACTGTTTTTTAATAAAAAGTAGCCAACTGTAAATTTCACCAACAGTAAGGTACTGTTATTTTACAGAATCTTGCTGGCAGCCAGGCTGCCAGTTCTTTACTGTTTTTTAATAAACAGTAGCCAACTGTAAATTTCACCAACAGTAAGATAGTGCTATTTTACAGTATCTTGCTGGCAACCGTGCTGCCAGTTCTTTACTGTTTTTTAACGGGAAAATTCACTGTAAACCACGTCTTCATGGGGCTTATTGCTTTTATAAAACGGTGACCACACAATACATTTATTAAAGATGCAAGTCAAAGCCAATCCATTTCTTAATGTAATACAGCAATGAGTGCATTAATACTGTAACTTTCACAGCCCTCATAACATATATGTTGTTAAGAAACTAGTTATCAACATTGTTGTTTTAATCAATCTATTTATTATACATCTTATTATTCCATCAGCTGAGACTTGTGAAAAAGAAATCATTTACGTCGAGCCAACGTTCTCCAAAAGAAAAGCACAGAAATCGGTAAGATCATTTATTACTAATTCATGTTGTGTGTCTGAGTGTCATTTCAGCAGTGTGAATGAGAGATCATTATAACACTAGCCTATTAAATATGCATAAATGCCATATGATCAATGTGAGAAACGTATGCCATAATACTCACAACACTCATTCGCCAGGTAACAGAGTCAACATTAGTTTCCACTGTCCAAACTGAGCCACTGATGAAGTATTTCCTGTCAGCTGATGAGTTTCACATACTGTACATGCTTTTGGGAAACCAAATCAACACAATTCTGTCTATATGCCATTTGTACTGGAATACATTTTTATAGCAACTAGTTGTTTGCAAACATTAAGTAAGGAATAATTGACGATGGGCCGTTGAATTATTAGAGTGGCCGTTATACCTTAGGTGTGCATTATTTTCTAATAATTCAACAGTACGGAGTCAATTATTCCACTTATACTACAGTCACCACACCTCTAGACACTGTTGTATTTCAAGACATTTATCAGGTTTTTGTCCTTTTACACTCTTGTGTGTGACTCATTTCTCACGCATCTCATCCCAAGCCTCCGTCGCTAGTTGCAAAATGTCATTTCAGAACTAGTAATGAAGGCCTTGACTGCAAACTAAAACAGTTGATGCAGTTTTTACCGCTGTAGAGAGAGTGATAAAGAGAGAGAGCAGCGTTTCTACTCATAGCGAAACTCTTTATCTACCTCATGAACCGCACCGTTATTACCTCGCTGGTGAGAAATGTCATGAGACCTTGCTTTTAAGTTGCTAAACTATTTTACTGATTCATCAGAGGGGTCAGACAACACGCTTCTGTGTGAGTGTGTGTCTGTACTAAATGTGCTTGAGCGAGAAAGAGAGTATGCGATTTCAAAACACAAATAATTTGTCGTTTTCATCTTTTACTGTATTTATTTGCTTGGTCGGTGTCATTGTGGGTTTTGTTTCTTCTGTTTTCGACAGGATGATGAAGAGGAGGATCGTGTGGTGTATGCGCCTATCGCCAAGAGAAGATGATCAGATCGCTTTCACAGGAACCGCTGTGGTTTCCTCTGAGCTCTTTAGTGTTCAGTTTTGGGATTGCTGAAATGTGATATGCAGTGATGGACTGATGAAATTCTCTCTCAAAGAATGTGCAAGGACTTTTAACAAGTGATGTAAACTTTTGACAGCGCCTCCTTTTTTCCCCCTATAAATAACAACAACCGCTTGAGCTGCTTTAATTTACACCTTCACTGAAGAATGGTTTGTTGGTGGACAAACAGATTCAGATGAGCATGTTTGTGGTTGATCTTTGACACAGACAACACTACTGATGAGTCATTTCTGTGTCAGACGGGCTCTTTTTCCATTCCTGCTCATATAGTCAAGTCAAATTTATTTTTTAATGTTTTTCTCAATACACATTGTTTAAATGCAGCTTTAAAGGAAACGATGATGTTAATGTTTATAATATCTTCATGCCTTACAGTAAAATTGATCAGTTTGGAGCTGGGTGACAATATATGTAACACAGTTCTTAGGAACGGGAAGAAGGAGAACGTTCAACAACTTTAATTAAACAAATAAGCAAACAATAAAACGAAAGTAAAACAAACAAAATACAACACAACATAAAGTCTAGGCCTGGTCCTCTCTCGTCCTTCACTGTCGTCGCTCCTCTTTTATGCTTCCGGAGCTCCTCCGTGAGAGACACGAGACCGGTGTAGCGCGCAGCTGACGCTCATGATCTCTCCAGCCTCGTGCCTTTCCCTCATGGCTCTCGCCCGCCCTGCTCATCACAATACAGTTTATGTTTTGTGACGATACAAGCAATCAAGCAGTTGAGATGTTAATTTTGCTCTACGAGAGCATACTGAAGGTATGCAAATAACATTGGACATACTTGTATATCCAAATTTATTTAAGAAGCTGGCCGATAGTATTTTGTGAAACAGCAAAAAATTCAAGTAAGATTTAGTATACAAAAGTTATCAAGCTATTTGATGTCACACCGTTTAAAGATCACATCCTCGTGTCTGTCAGTGTTTAACCGTCAGTTAAGAACGCTTTTGTATGATTTACTGTTGTAACATTTGCAATATATAATATGCAAATGATTTATGGTTGTTAATTTCTTTAGTTTCAGTCAGTTTGGGGGTAACGAACTAGTAAATCTGCTGACAAATGAATGTGTCTACATTTTAATTAAATGTAAGAAATATGCTTATATTCAGAAAAAAAGAAATAAAATAAAATCAAATTTAAAAAAAATGTCTCGTTTGCAGTTGGTTAAAAGTACAGTATGTAAAATTTGTGCAGTAAAATATCCAAAACCACTTGACCAGTGTTATACATTAAGTTGAGAAATTACAATATCCCAAATGTTTCAAACTATTTGTGAGAATCGTGCGATTTTAAACAAGGATCCGAGACGTGTGAGGGAGCCTGTGAATGGCGTCGTATCCACGGTTTCTGGTTTCACTTTGTAGAAACCATGGAAACACCAAAGACACTTAAAAACCTATTGACTTTACTTTAATATGTTATTACCGTACGCCACAAATTCCAAAAAGGTACGTCAAAGGCCAAAGCAAAGTGCCCATAGTAAATCCAATCTTCACCCAGAAATTTGCAAGAAAACAAAACTAACGAAACTATTCAAAGTACAACTCAACACATGACACAAAAAATGAGTTACAACAAACACCCCTTCTCTTTTCTTCCCAACATTTCATCTGTTCTTTTATAGTTTTAGTCCCCTCCTTTTTCAAACTCACCAATCAAAACTCTTCATCAGTACATTTTACATTTCATGCATTTATAACCTTACAGACAATACCTCGATAATATCTATCTTTACACAATGTATTGCCGCTTAGAAAACCATCAAACATATAAACATCCATGATATTTAGGTCTAAACGGGCTAGAGACCCTGGTTCAATCCCCACCTAGGGCAACCTTTCACTCGTAAGTCGCTTTGGATAAAAGCGTCTGCCAAATGAATAAATATAAATATATAAACAAACATCCATGATATTTAGATCTAAATATCTTTAATAGACCAACCCCTCCCCTTCAGGATGACATCGGTTTCCTGCCCCTCCTAGGCATTTCCAGGAACCATTGAATATAATTGGCAAATGTTTGTTTGCAAAGTTTTCTGATGCCTCGATGCGATTACAGTGCTCTGGATGTTTAAGTGTTTGTTTACTTGTCAAAAAAGTTCAAGTCACCCTTGTGTGTTGTAAACATATACATGTCCATCTCACAGATTCTGTCAGTATAACTTACACAGAACTATATATAGCAGCATTTTTATATCTCACTGCACTACAGATGTGTTATAGTTTCATTTCATCATGTGTAGATGAAATGAAACTATAACAGTATTTGACCACTAGAGGGACGGTGGCCGAGAGAGCTCAAAGCGAATAATAAAGCACATGCAAATAAAAAAAACACATGCAAATAAAAAAAAAACGTGATCATCAGTTTGACAACACACGTGCTGCAAATCCTCACAACACATGCAAACTCAAAAACGCGCTACATTTACAAAAAGCGCTGCAAAGAGCACAAACCACAACGATGATCACGTGTTTTTTAATTTGCATGTGTTTTATTATTTGCAGCGCTTTGAGCTCTCTCGGCCACCGTAGATGGGTCATATTCCTGCAGAATAAATTACTATCGTAATGTGTTATTTTCTTAGGGAACAGTTCACTATTACTATTGCTTATATTAGTTTTATTGAAAATATTCACCATAAAGAAAATTATGCACTGATAAACCATAAAGTAATTGACCATACACAATAGTTTCCCCCCAAAACTTACTGAAAATACAGTTCTCACCTTGAAATCATAATTTAATATGGGATGTTCAGAGACGTTTCTTTAGATTGGGAACAGCATCCCACACAGTGTGTTTTTGACTGACTGATAACTCTTATATACTACAAGCAGTCTGTATATTATACTACTAGAGCGCCATCTAGTGTCTATTTCAAGATTAGCGCCACAACTATTAATATATATTAATAATAGTAGTAGTAAATACTAAAAGTACAGTTGATCAGACTCAGTGACTTGAGTTATTTCAGATTACAAACTCAATTTCATGACAAACTGACAGATTCCAGTCATTATGAGAAAATCAGATCTATTTTATTGGCATTTATCACATGAACTCATGAAGAAGTTAATTTCCTTGTTTCAGAAAAAACAGCTGAGGAAAAGTTTCATAAATAGGAGCTAAAAGGACAAGAAAATAAGATGAAATGTCAAACTTGCCTTACATACACATACAGATTGACCAGATGCAACAATTTTTATTATATCACAGTGAAAGCATGTTGAAATGGACACTCTCTTATCTCTAATGCACTTGTGAAGATACAACATAAGATTTGACAGTAACAGAAAATATAACAGTAATTCATATAATCAATATATAAAATGAAATGAGCATATAAACAATATAAAAGAGACAAAACAGCATACGTAACAAGTAACAACACAGATGTTCCTCTCTTGAAGCCACACACCTTAGATCAGGACCTGAAACGTTAAATATGAAAGTCTTAAATGATTCAGTGAGAGTTCAAAGGGAACTATAAATATAGAACACTTATTTATTGTGCTGCCGCTTTAACTTTATAAGGGTAATTGTGGCCTAATGGTTAGAGAGTCAGACTTGTAACCCACAGGTTTGAGTCTCAGTGCCAGTAGTGATGGGCGCTTTCAAAACACTGCTTCATGAAGCTTCAAAACCTTTATGAATCTTTGGTTTCGAATCAGTGGCTCATAGTGCGTTTCAAACTGTTAAAGTCACGTAATGATATGTTTAGGCCTGGTCTTTAAACTTGGCCATTTTCTCTGCCAAGAATTTGTCATGTTTAGCCAGTTTACATAAGGACAGATCCTAATCAAATTAATTTCAATCTATTACAGTTAAGACAGATACAGAAATAGCACGGATTTTCAGACATTTTTACATCATGTTTTTTTTATAGGGCTGGCATGACACTATCTCCCAATTCGATTCTTAAAGGGTGCCGATACGATATGTAGGCCGATTGTAATTTTTAATGATTGAGAATCTATTGCAATTTGACATTGCCATGTAGCCTATTGCGATTTTTGATTGCTTTTTTAACTCTGGAAGTTGAATGATTCATTATCGATGGTGATATCGGCTGCTGAATTTAAAAAGGCAGCCTTACTTTCCTTCTTGTCGTCTATAAGCACACTGTTAAATGTCACTGTAGATTTAGCAGCACATTACTGTAAAAACCAACAGTACAATACTGTATTAATTACAGTAGAAGCAGACTAAAATTAGAAAATGCTGTAAAAATACAGTAAAATACTGTTTTGTAGAATTACAGCACTCTTCCTGTGTACTGCAAATTAAATTACAGTACGTTTACTGTATATGAAAATACAGTAACTTGCTGGCAACCGTGCTGCCAGTACTGTACTGTAAAAATACAGGAAAATTGTTAACAGTGCAGTAAACGAGGCTTCGTTATGTCATAACCGTTTTGAAACGTTGAATCTGTGTGAACCCACAAAGTGTCTATGACTATTTCCTGTGTATTAAGTGTCTGATGAGTTATGGACGTTTTAATGAGGAATTTATAGAATTAAATGGAATAATAGTAGTTAATAGCCTCAGTTTAGCTGACCCATCCATAGAACAAACAAAACAAGCCTTGATAAAATACATATTATACAGACACTTAAAGATATTAGATCATTAGTTAATTGCATCAGATAGATTATATTTTCAATAAAACATTAGCATAATAGTTTTATAAAATCTTTTTATGCATGTTTGGCATGTTTTGTTGCATTTACACTGTTTTGACCAGCAGGTGTCACCAGCGTGTGGTGTTTCGAACGCTTCGAAAACGCTTTTATCCAAAGCGACTTACAAGGGGAGCATTAGGGGTTAGGTGTCTTGCTCAAGGACACTTTAGTCATGGTATTGAAGGTGGAGAGAGTGCTGTTCATTCACAATCCCCACTTTCAATTCCTGCCGGCATGGGAATCGAACCAGCAACCTTCTGGTTACAAGCCCGACTCCCTCACCACTAGGCCACGACTACCCCATCACTAGGCCACGACTACCCCATCACTAAGTACCAGCATGTAAGTGTGAGGAGTGAATGAACAGTGCTCTACCCACAACCCAATGCACCTAACGCCCCAATCACTCCCCGGGCACCGCAGCAAAATATGTGCGTTCAATACTCACTGCGTTCGGATGGGTGAAACGGGACGGGACGCGTCATATCATTTTCTTTATCGTGCGGTTCCGTATCCCGCTGCAATGAACTACCATTCCTGTGAGGGCGGGGGAGATCATGTGCTCAAGGTTACCGGACTCCGATTGGCTCAGGCAAGGCACAAAGTATGCTTGTTCCTTAAAGCACAGAAGGAGAGGTAAGAGTGACAGCAATTATAATTTGAACAGATTTAAAAATCATAATGTTAAATAGAATTATCATTAAGTTGAATTCACACAGAATTGTTCACTTACCCGCTGTACCTGGCAGATTGAAATTTGAGTGCTTTCCCCTTTCAGTGACCTGTTAATCTGTTCTGTCTCCACCTTTTCCCATTCGTATTTTATCTGAATGGGAGAGAAAGCATTAAAGGATTTTCGCTCAAAGAGGCTGCTTTTGTTTTATATAAAAGAATAAAACGGAAAATTGCCGCCTGCTGTCCTGTGAATAACTCCACATGATGCACACAAAAACCAGTAACTGAAGCTGCTAGAATTTAATTTCCACCTTTATTCCAGTACATTAACTCCAGTGTGATTGCACACACTGTAATGAATTACTGTAAAAATTACAGCATTATTTTACAGCCGCTGGCTGTTGTTTAATAATACAGCATATTGCTGTAAACTGCAATGCATTCTGGGGTCAGGTGTTGGTTTGACTCAAATTTACAGAATATTGCTGTAAATTGACCCTTCATAATTTAAAAAAATACAGTTAGTTACTGTAATCAGAGAATACAGGGAAATTCTGTAAATTAAATTACAGTAACACTACTGTAAATTTTACAGTAACTGGCTGGCAACCCTGCTGCCAGTATTATACTGTAAAATTTACAGTAATTTTTTAACAGTGTAGGATGACTCGAGGGTGAGTAAAGCTTGCACTGTAATGAATTACTGTAAAAATTACAGCATTATTTTACAGCCGCTGGCTGTTTTTTTTAATAATACAGCATATTGCTGTAAATTGCAATGCATTCTGGGGTCACGTGTTGGTTTGACTCAAATTTACAGAATAATGCTGTAAATTGACCCTTCATAATTTAAAAAAATACAGTTATTTACTGTAATCAGAGAGTACAGGGAAATTCTGTAAATTAAATTACAGTAACACTACTGTAAATTTTACAGTAACTGGCTGGCAACCCTGCTGCCAGTATTATACTGTAAAATTTACGGTAATTTTTTTAAACAGTGCATATCTGATCACGACACTCAAAAATGCAAAGATTTCTCATATTACATAACAGACAGTTACAAGACAGAAGCTCGGAGTCCTTCAGTTTGAACTCAAATAATTCCATGATGTTTAACCATTAATCCAGCCAATAATAATAATAATAAAAAAACTACTAACACTTGCTAAATAAGATAGTAAAATGAAACAGCGATTTGGTATTATTTGTCCCCAAAGATACATTTTGCATGCAAGTTTCTTTTTTTTTAAACCGACCAGCTGACTGAGCACTGCCGCCATCATCTGTTCAGACAATAAAAAGCCACAAAATGAAGTTAAAACATACCTTGTGTTCTGGATTCCTCAAGGAGACTGTTTCAAAAAAACAAACAGATTCAAAATGGTCTTTTAAAGAGTATTTTACACAGTAAATCTCAATGCTTCACTGTTTGTAATACTTACCCATTTTTATTAGAGGAGAGACTTTGTTTCGACAGCAAATCCACACGATAGCCACAGCCACGACCAGCAGCAGAACAAAAACACCAGTTACTGCTAAAACACATGGAGACCAATCCTGTGCTGTAATGATAAAGAGACCAACCAATCAGCATCATTTCTGACTGACGTTTGTGCGTTTCTATATTGGATGTCAGTTATACTATAACAGTAATAGTTGGCGCAATTAATCTCAGTTAATTTGAAAACATGCTGATCTTATTATGGCTGTTGTTGTTTCATTAAAAGACTTCAAATACTCACAATAGACAGTAAGATTGATTCTCTTAAATATGGTGTTATTGCCGGTGATATCGAGGTGATAAAGTCCAGCGTGTTTAGTTCTGATGTTCTTGATGGTCAGAGATCCGGTCTTGTAGTCCAGCTCCAGTGTTCCTCTGAATCTCCCATCAGCTCCATCATATGTATTGAAGAGCCCATAGCTCATTTTTGCTATGATCAAGTCTCCATGTTCACACCTCCATGTTATCACATCATCTCTGTATATTCTAGGAACACCAGATTCTAGAGTGACCGAAGTTCCCTCCATCACCGACAGCCTCTTCCCTCCATCTGTCTCGACATACAGTAAAACACAGGAGAACTTTCACTGGCAGAGATCACAGTAAAACACTTAAGCATTTGGCATATGATTCATTAGTCGCAATAGAAGCCAAAACAACAGTGTGTCAAAGACTGTTGAAAAACAGCATGTGCTGCTTAGGTTTTCAATCCTCATGTAACCCAGAGTCTGATCGCCTGTGACATTTAAATTTAATAGTTTCACATTATAGGAGCCTTGGTGTACCACTGGATGAAATTTCGAAATTTCGTACTTGAAACCAGCATGGAATTCCTGCATGAATGGGTATGAGCCCATTTTGAATGATGCCAAAATTGTTAATTTGATAATGTCACCCTTACAAAAAAGAACTGCAGTATATTGAAGTAGAACTGCAGTAAAACTGCGGTATCAAGTAGTTTAACTGCAGTTTAATGAAGCACAACCATAGATTTGCAGTATAATGAAGTATAGTCACAGTACAACTGCAGTAAAACTGTAGTATAAGTACAGCTGCAGTAAAATGAAGTACAACTGAAAGTTGCATGAAGTATAAAAACAGTAGAACTGCAGTTTTATTTTACTAGTACTTTAGATGTATTGCAGTATAGCTGTACTCCAGTAAAACTACAGACATTTTAGGTTATACTGCAATACTGCAGTTTTTTCGTGTCCAAAAAACTGCATTTTTCTATGTGTAACAAAAACTGTAGTATTACTTCTAAAAAACTGCAGTAATCTTTTGTAAGGGCGTAGCCTACTTGTTGCAAGTGCTAGCAGAGAACCCGCCCACAAGCTCTTCTGATTGGTTGTCATTTGTGATTGATGTCACGTATGGTGTGGACAGGAGGAAAAAATGCTTATCACTGGAATCTTATCACATTGCGAATGGTGTTTACTTAACCATAATATGTCTCAACAATGGAAAACAGAAATTAAGCATCTGTTATTCAAACAAACTCAAACTTAAAACTAACCCTAACTCATAATAATCACATTCAACTACTGATGAATCCTTAGGCTTGAATATTCCTCTTCTGTGATATTTTTTTTGAAACTGCTGAATTGATTTATTTCTATATATTTTGAAGCATAAAGTCAATAATTTTAGTGTGGTACACCTATTTCAGTCCAAACATACTATAATGCACCACCCATTTCAGAGTTTAAACTCTGGATGAGATCAGATTACTAAATTTTGACTCTCTTTATCACCACTCAACACATGTTCAAGCATTTGCTTGACATTCTTGCCATAACAAAAGTATCTTAACAACTCTCACCTACAGTAGACTATAAACATGTGACACAATAAAGTCAAGAGCGCAACACTGACCTCAAAGACGGTAACTTCAAATAAATCTCAATAAATCATTAACTTCTAAACCTGTTAGTTCTCATAAGAACTTCTGTAGACGTATGACAGAAATAAAGTCAGTGTAGTTAGTAGTGAGTGAAGCCGGCAAAGTTTTTTAGAGTTTGTGGAGTTGTTCAATCAGAGCTTGAGAGATTAAATGTCTGTTATTTTCAGTTGATTTCATCTAAGACTGTGACTGAAGTCAGTTGTAGTTCTTGTGTTTCTCTGTCCTTCAGTGATTCTGCTTGTTAACAGCAGGTGTTCATCATTAATGCTCAATCATCACTGAATGATCTCATTAACTCTGACACTGCTCCAATGGTACTTTAACTCAGTAGTGCGCACACACATGACCACTAAACAGTGTTCATTAACCTGTGAACTATTACATAAATCTTACCTATTAAATTTACGTATGACTGACAAATATGAATCATATTAAGTTTATTAGTCTGTTTATGTTAAAACTATGTAATCCAAATTGCTATGTAATTAAATTACATAAAACTTATATTTAGACTGAAAATTTTTTGAGTGTACTATTTATTGTTTAAACTGCTTTAAAAAATTACAATATTTGAATTATGAAACTGTTTCACACATTGTCAGTGTCCTCTTTGCTCCTCGATGTATTTTTCCCTTCATGAGAACATGATGTTTGTCAGACATAGCAACAGTAACTAAAGGGGGCGGGTCTTCGTGAAGGGTCAATTGCATTGACATTTAGATTTTTAAATGATTTGTTAATGACCCTGAGATCCTTAAAGCATTTGAATATTAAAGTGACTCACCAATGATAGTAACTCTGAATGTCTTGTGTGTGGTGTAGCTGCTGCCGCTCTTGGTGATACCTTCTTCATAAAGTCCAGAGATGTTGGGTCTGATGTCAGTAATGATAAGCGTTCCTTTCCGTTTGTTTAGCCACAGTCTGTCTTTAAATCTCCCATCAAGAACATCAGCAAAGATTTCAGCGGTTTGAATGTTTAGCTGTCCTATGAGTGTGTCTTCAAACTTCCAGGTTATCCGATCTTCTCTCTGTATCTCAGTAAGTCCAGAGGGTAGAATGACAGAGTCTCTCTCCAGCACCGTCACGAGCTTCTCTCCATCCGACGTCACATTAATCACACCTAATGAACGGAAACATTTCTGTCAGTCAGCGAACTCCTTCACCTCGAGTCTCGAACCTCAACTGAACACCTGACGTACTCACCACTGACATTGAAGGTCTTCGATGGTGACTCACGGCCACTGTAGATGTATAGTTTATAAAGTCCAAAGTCTGTGATTTTGATATTCCTGATCTTGAGATCTCCAGTCTGATTGTCTGCCTTCACTCTGTCTCTGAACTTCTCATCATTAACAAGTACTGTGATTTTATTGGACTCACTATTGATTCTAGCAATGAGATCTTCTCCAAACCTCCACTCAATCACACCATCTCTCTGTATTTCAGTAACATCTGTATGTAGAGTGAAGGAATCTCCCACAATCACTGATACACACTCCACAACATCTGTCTCAACGCCAGACACACCTGCAGAACACATCTACGTTAAAATTCACATTAAATATGAAAGCAGAAACAAAGTCAACCAAAGCCTAAAGAGATTTACTCAAATTATTGTCTCAAAATCGATTCAGAGAAACAAGATGCACTAGAAAGGAGTTGAAACAGAAAGTTTTGTAACATTATAAACTACCGTTTAAAGGTTTGGAAAACATTATAAAATCAAAATTATTATTATCAAAACTGACGGTAAAATTTTTCAGATTTCAGTTAAATGCTGTTCTTTTGAACTTTCTCCTCATCAAAAAATCCAGATTTCTTTCCCCAACATTGATAGGAAATTTTTCTTGAGCAGCAATCAGCATATTACAATGATTTCTGAAAGATCATGTGATGCTGAGGAAAACTGTGATAGCCTATAAACTCTACACACTATTATGTTTTTTCCTGTATTTTAATACAAATAAATGCAGCCTTGGTGAGCAGCAGAAAATGATTTTAAAACATAAAAAACTCTCACTGGTCATTAACACTACTGTAAATGGTGGTTAGAATAAAAACATAGGGGTTTAATACTCAAGCTTCCTAAAACTACTAGCAAATAAAACCATTAAAACCATAAAACCACTTACCGTTCACAAATAATGAGAAAAGAAGGATTAATAAAAGGCTCTTCATACTGATGTTGAGTCTACTGACATGAGGCTTCGGCATGGATCCAGCACTGGAGTGCCGTCGGCACTTTACCGCTTCCTTTTGCGTGTCAAAACTTGACTCCAAGAAAACTGTTGGAGCGATACGATCTCCTAGCACTGCCGACCTATAGTACGAGTTACGCAATGGGAAGGATTAGTGGTGTGGGGCGTGTAGACCAGGTATAGTTGGTACACTTTTTGCTTTTTCTGTTACCACACGAAAAACAGGGACTAAAAAGAATTGATTTCATTCATTTGACATTTCCTTTTCTTGTCTACTACAATATTAATCATTAACATCCATTACTAGGTCATATTTGCCATTAGCTCATAAACACCTAAATGAGAATTCAACAGTTTTTATTTCCATTCGTCATCATTTGTTTAATTAAAAGTAGTTCATTTGCAAAGCATAGATACAATATTTAATTTCAGTTCATCCTTTTAATAGTAACAGGTGAAAAGTATGACAGAAAAAAACAATGAATAATTGCAAACAGCAATAATAAAACGGATCAAATTTATTAACTATTGATCATCGAGCGACTAAACTGCATGTGCTCCAATAGGATTCTAGTGGGAGACATTGTGTCTCAACTGAACCCCGCTGACCACCTCCAACATTTCTCTAGAGTTTACGATGACCTTTCATGACACAAAGTCATGCAATATGTCAAAAATATATTAACTTTAACAGTCATGTAAGGATGAGAAGGTATTCAATGTGGTGAAGTGAAAAACTTGCCATAGAAAAAAAAACGTTGGCCGAAATCTTTGGACTTTAGAAGCGCATGTTCTTCAAATTTCCCACGATCGAAGAGGGTGATAATACGCATGTGCGAAGCATATACACTGTAATGAATTACTGTAAAAATTACAGCATTATTTTACAGCCGCTGGCTGTTTTTTTAATAATACAGCATATTGCTGTAAACTGACCCTTCGTAATTTAAAAAATACAGTTATTTACTGTAATCAGAGAATACAGGGAAATTCTGTAAATTAAATTACAGTAACACTACTGTAAATTTTACAGTAACTGGCTGGCAACCCTGCTGTCAGTATTATACTGTAAAACTTACAGTAATTTTTTAACAGTGTATCGCAGATCAGACTTGCAGCGCACGCAGGTGTTTCAAATGTACTCCTGTACCAACTGTACCTGGTCTACCAAAAGTGCATATTAAATGGACGTCAAACACGTCCGTATAAACAGCACGCTAAATAGAAACAGAAAATCATTCTATTTTGGTTGCTATTTTGGGGTGATTAAAGAAAATGTACCCCACTAGTATTGTACATTCCAAGAACGTTCTCAGAAGGTCTCCACTGGTGTTAAGGACGTTGCCTAGTAACGCTTCCAGTTTGCTCCGACATGGTCATGATTTGGAGTTATTTTAATGATTGGGGGATGTTATTTGGTGGACTTAAAGGGAAAATTCTGGATGTTCTGGGAATGTTTAGGCGTTCTGTTAACTTCCTTAATATTCTCTTTGTAACATTCTTGTAAAATAACCAAAATAGAACGTCCCCCTATATGTTATTTTATGACCAACAGAGGACCATGTTCTGTTAAAGTTCCAAATGTCCTCTTTGTAATATTCTTATGTGCACTGTAATGAATTACTGTAAAAATTACAGCATTATTTTACAGCCGCTGGCTGTTTTTTAATAATACAGCATATTGCTGTAAACTGCAATGCATTCTGGGGTCACGTGTTGGTTTGACTCAAATTTACAGAATATTGCTGTAAATTGACCCTTCGTAATTAAAAAATACAGTTATTTACTGTAATCAGAGAATACAGGGAAATTCTGTAAATTAAATTACAGTAACACTACAGTAAATTTTACAGTAACTGGCTGGCAACCCTACTGCCAGTATTATACTGTAAAATCTACAGTAATTTTTTAACAGTGTGACCTTAAAATAACAATAAAATAACCAAAATGGAACGTCTCCCTAAAGTCATATAAGGAACGTTGAACTGCAGAACTTTCACTGTCAAAAGAGGACGTTTCAGAATTTTCGTCGCCTTTAGAGAGCTTTTAGGGAACGTTGCACAAGGTCACGAAAACGTCTCCTTGTAAATGGAATTATTCTTATGTAAGAATGACATCAGATAGAAAAAGTTCCTCCGTTTAGGAACAATTTCAGTTAGTATATAGATTTCCAGGTTTTATGGCTGGAGTAAGTATTGCAAACTATAACAGATGGGGCTGTTGAGTAAAGCTTCAGAGGTTCATGAAGCTTAATTTTTCCAAAATAATGCTGAAATTTTGCTAAACATTGTAACCTATAAATGCTAAAATGCATCTTTGTTTTTAAAACAAGATTTATAGAGATGTAGTACTTTGAGTAGGTGGTAACAGGGCTGAAGACACTGGAATTTTAGCGATTGTATGAAGGAAAAACATCCAAATATACAGAATTCAACTGCTTCACCATTTCATTTAATGCGGCAAATTCCTGTTGAAGCTCATAGTAAAGAAAGTTAATCATCTGATGAATAATGAAAGCTTGCTCACACTTTTTTTCCCATTTCCACTTTCATTCTGTCATGATTGTCAGCTGGAGTGCCTGGAAAATCCACTAGAGGGCACTCCACTCACTACTCTTCACACACTCATTTCTTCAAGCCCCGTACCCTGTCACTGATTACCGCACCAGCTGCACCTCATCACCCACACCACATATAAACACCATTCATACTTCACTCCCTGCGAAGTCTTGATTTGGTTCCCCTGTCAATTCTGAGCGATATTTTTGTGTTTGATTTCCTGGTTCTGATTTTACCTGTTTCCCTGTTTCCTGATCGTTCTCTGCCTGCCCTTGGATTTATTGCCTTATATTAGTGGACTGTTTGATTCTTGCTGCCTGTATCGACCCTTTGCCATTTTATACCACAATTCTGCTTATCCCCTGTTATACCTGTTTGCTGATCTCTGACCACTGCCTGTCTGACTAATAAAGCTGCATTTGGATCTCATCCTGCTGTCTCCTCAGTCTACTTCATTATCTCAAGTGTGATCTGACATATCTGATCACGCCATGCAAAAATTCAAAACGTTGCCCTCATATCAGAGGCATTAACTGAAACACAAAATCAAGAGAAACACATGAGATACGATCAGAAAAGCTCAGTAATATCATCTTGAGATTAACAAATGTATTCAACTTTTTGTGTTGAACTATTTTATCATGTTTCAATCTAACTAATAAAACCGTCTGAGCAAAATTCCAAATGATCAAAAACAAAATCAAAAACCTCAAACATGCATCCAAAAATAACATTTGCAAAGTAAATAAGACAACGATCTGGATAAGACTGGAATGAGATGAGGGCAGCAGTCACGATCAAGAACTTACAGTAAAATATACAGTAAAATACCACAAACCCAATACATTTGCTATCAATGTTTTTATGTGTTGCAAAAAATGGTGCAAACAGTATTTTACCTGATGCTTCCAACAATTTAAACACCCTTTCACATCTTTAAAGTCTGTTACACAGTATTTTTACACAGTAAAATTACAATTTTATAAATTAAAAAGAAAAGCATGAAAATGTTAATAAATACCTAAAATGTTAATAAATGTTAATAAATAAGAAAAGCATGAAAATGTTAATAAATACCTGTAAATATAAGTGACCCCTTATATTTTCTCAAACATCAGACTTCACACTACATTATAATATGTATTTTTCACCAAAAAGTGTTTTACAAAAAAAAGAACCATTTTTACAGTATATTTGTCAGCTACACAAATAAATGTCAAATTTTTTTTTTCATGTTTTAACTATATTGAAGAGCAGCTGTTAATATTATTGCAATTTTTTAATCCATTTAACCTCAAAATGCATTAAAAGCAAACAAACAAACATAAAAGATATGTAAATATTAAGAAATTTCTCCTGGAGGCTTTAAATCCCAGATTTTTTAAATCAAATTCCACATAAAGAAACTAAATTGAAATGAATAAAAAACACTATATTTCACCCAAATTGTTAAGATCCCAGACAGCAGGGGCCAAAAACTGTATTAAATTGCATTAAATACAAAATATTAATAAATAAAAAAATATTAGTAAAGAGCAACTGGGAGTAAACTACATTTTTTTTTTAAAATCAGCATCATATTTTGCCCTTGATTTAAATTCCCTGCTGAAAGTGTGTGTCGTGTGTCACTAGAGCGCCATCTAGTGACCTAAGCAGAAACTCTCCTTTTCGAGAAAATGAAAGTGAAAGTGACATGAGAAAGCCATAAGTAAGTAAGATTGAAATAAGAAAGAATCGAAACCCATACTCAGAAGTTGTCCTCTATATTTAACCCTTCCAAGTTAGTGCACACACATTAGAAGTAGTGAACACACAACACACACACACACACACACACACACACACAGGGCAGCAGAGGTGTATCCTGCCATAGTGCCATATTTTTATTCCACCCACACAGTAAAAACTCCCGTGTGAAAGTTAATGAGATAATGAAGTGATTAACTTAATGATGATTGAGCATTAGTGAACATGAATAATCTTGTTTATCTGATAAGAAAATCAACTTTATAATTTAAAGACACAGTCATCAAGAATCATTCTGTGAATCAACAGTGGAGACCATAAAAAGCATGTTGCAGTGCATTCTGGGTGCCACCAATAAAATTCATCCATGGCTCCCATCATGCATTGCAGCATGAATAAATTATGAGCTGAATATGAGCAACGAATCGATGATTCACTATGTAAACAGACGCTGAGAAAAATGCTACTTTTGTTTAATGGTGATTTACATAACCTACTTAGTGCACATCGCCACCTATTTGGTGGTTGTGTAATAATTTTTTCAATCTTTTAATTGAGTAAGTAATCTTTATTCACTGAGAATAAGAATTATATTGTTTGTTAAATATTTAATAAGATATCACATATGTATTTCATTATAGAAATTATTGAATAGAAAACGTCCTGTTATAAAAAGGAAAAAGGCAGATCCATGTGTGAGATTACAATAAAATAAATACATATATTAGAATTGAATAAACATTTAAACATTAAAATAGTGCTTTATGTATTATATATATATGTATGTATGAATCAACAATACAATAGTGTATATATAATTGTAACTATATAACAAATGTAGTTACATTAATATAACTATATTAAATAAATAACACACATCTGAATATGTATATATGAATATATATTATGTTCAGAGACTAAGTCGCTATGGCGACTTACATACCCTGAAAGTTACCTCTGTTTTTGGAACCGAAATTATCAGCTTACTTACTCTTAAACAAACCTGCTTTCTGGAACAGAAGTTTCTGGAGTAATATCGGCATGTGAAATAAACAACTAATAATAAACATTTCAAATAAAGATCAGACTCTGGTATTGATGAAGTATCTATTATAGTAAACAATTGTAGAATTAGTTTGGTTGTTATAAAAGCCAGAAGTGTTTTGAGGCCTCATGGTCTACTGTGATCACGAGGGTTAGATGTATCTGATTCTGAGAAGTTAGTCTGGCCACTAAACATATTTTGCTGGTAGTTTTCCACCAGACAACAAGTGGCTGTGAAATGAACATGAAGGCTTCTTCTTGCCTCTGGCGAGTGATGAGTGTTTTTGATACAATGTCTCTGTTCGCCTATGAGAAACGGTTCACCACCACTTGGCAAAATTCCACCATGAGAGATTAAATCAAAAATCACTGTTGTCAGTCAGCCATTCTTACAAAGAGAAATATCTCTTGAACAAACAACACTGCAGTTCAACTGGTGAAGTGACTTTGGTGAAAATGTTGAAGTATTCGGGAGACGTCAAGAAGAGAAAGGGAGGAGAGCAAAAAGAGATCACAGATAAGAACTGTAGAGGTGGATCTTACCAGAAAATGATATGTCTTAATAGATAAGAAAATGTATGAAGAAAACTATTTAGAAGTCGTGTCAAGAGCCCAACTAAAGCAAACACTGATCCTCAAACTTTATTATTTTCAATAAAATATTAACATCTAAACCTCAGTAAGAATTTCTCAATAAGAACTTTAGAATGAAATAAATAATATCTAGATTGTAATGAATGAAGATGCTGAGAATTTCAGAGATCTGTTAGAGTTTAATGTTCTGCTGGGATTTAAAGGATTTCTGTATCGTCTGTTTTGTGTGTCACCATTGTGCTGAAGAGTAGAACCTGAGCTTCAGTCCAGATTGAGCCAGAAAACAATAATGTTGTGTTCTCTGTTGCTTTATATCAGTGGCAATATATGCGTAATTATTGGTGTGGTGACACATAGTTTCATTACTTCATGCATGTGTGTTATTTCTGGTTAAATGCTAGAAGTTGTGCTGTGTTTTGTTACAGATAATTGAGGGAATACCCATAAAATAACAGTGTTTTTCTGTAAAAGTTTTTACATTAGCTTTATGGTTTTTGTTTATTGTGAAGGAGTTTTATTGTATTATTTCAGGGAATACCTGTAAAATAACAGTGATTTTCTGTAAAAAAAAAAAAAAAGTTTGATGAAAATTTCTGTTAAAGTTGTTTGCACTTTATATGAATTAGAATATTTTACATTAATTTTACGGTTTTTGTTTGACAGCCGTAACTGATAGTCATCGATGGTTTTTTTATGATTCATTTTTTTTCAGTGCAGTGACAAGTGCATTTCCTTAAGATAACATGGTTCTCAACCGTTTTTCCCACAAGGCCCCCAAGGCTACAAGGAAACATGGCAGAGTGCCCACACTTTGTCAACAGACTTGACATTTGATGAAGGTGATGTATAGTGACAGGTGCTATATGACACTTAACGTGGTTCCCACATTTAGTCAAGTCTAGTCAAGTGGAGTTTTGTTGTCATTCAGGATACAGGATACAGGAAACTCCAAACACGAAACATTACATAAACAAGAACGGACAACGACCGGACTGACACGGAGGGAATAAATACAGAGAGACATAAGGGGATAACGAGCAAGGCACAGGTGACGGACATAATTACAAACGAGACACAGCTGACTGAAATGAACTAATGGACAAGAACATGGGGAAACAAAACAAAGATCACATGACAGATGATAGGACTGAACTCAAAACAAAGAACATGTGACAACTGACAGGACAGGGGAAGAAAGAAACAGATAAACAAAAGACCAGATCATGACAGTACAGGGGGGCACCCTGAAGGCCGTATGCAGGGGTAGGCAGTTCAGGTGGCCTCCAGGGTGTCTCCTGAATCTCGGGGTCCCATGGTGGGTCAAGCAGATCCAGCGGCCAGGGCGGAGTCCAGGGAGGAGTGAGGGCTGGAGCTAGGGAGTCAGGCAGCCATGGTGGAGTCCAGGGTAGGGTCACGGCTGGAGCTAGGGAGTCAGGCGGCCATGGTGGAGGCCAGGGCAGAGTCACGGCTGATGCTGGGAGGTCAGGCGGCCATGAAGGAGTCCAGGGCAGAGTCACGGCTGGACCTAGGGAGTCAGGCGGCCATGGTGGAGTCCAAGACGTGGCCTCCTTGGCCTCTGTCCATCTGGCTGCTATGGTCGTGGCCACTGGCCCCCCCCAAAAAAAATTTTCTTGGCGGGAGCCCCCCCATTTCTGAGGTCTGGGCGGCGGAAGGTTAGGCGCTGGCTCAGGCGGTGGTAGGTCTGGCGCTGGCGGTGGAAGGTCAGACGCAGGCTCTGGTGGGTCATGGAGCTCAGGCTCTGCCGGGTCATGGAGCTCAGGCTCTGGCGGGTCATGGAGCTCAGGCTCTGGCTCTGGTGGGTCATGGAGCTCAGGCTCTGGCTCTGGTGGGTCATGGAGCTCAGGCTCTGGCGGGTCATGGAGCTCAGGCTCTGGCGGGTCATGGAGCTCAGGCTCTGGCGGGTCATGGAGCTCAGGCTCTAGCGGGTCATGGAGCTCTGGCTCTGGAGGGTCATGGAGCTCTGGCTCTGGAGGGTCATGGAGCTCTGGCTCTGGAGGGCCATGGAGCTCTGGCTCTGGAGGGTCATGGAGCTCTGGCTCTGGAGGGTCATGGAGCTCTGGCTCTGGAGGGTCATGGAGCTCAGGCTCTGGAGGGTCATGGAGCTCAGGCTCTGGAGGGTCATGGAGCTCTGGCTCTGGAGGGTCATGGAGCTCAGGCTCTGGAGGGTCATGGAGCTCAGGCTCTGGAGGGTCATGGAGCTCAGGCTCTGGAGGGTCATGGAGCTCAGGCTCTGGAGGGTCATGGAGCTCAGGCTCTGGAGGGTCTTGGAGCTCAGGCTCTGGAGGGTCTTGGACGACTTAACTTGACTCAGGGGGGTCTAGGACAACTTGACTCGTGAGACTCGTGGAGGATTTGACTTGGCTCAGGATGATCTTTAGTGGTGGCGTGCTGCGAGTCTGGACGAGCAGCGGCGGCCTGCTGTGGCTCTGGACGAGCAGCGGCGGAGCGCAGTGACTCTGGATGGTCAGCGGCGGACTGCTGTGACTCTGGACGATTAGCGGCGGACTGCTGTGACTCTGGACGATTAGCGGCGGACTGCTGTGACTCTGGACGATCAGCGGTGGCGCACTGTTTCAATGCCGACCTGATGGACAGCAGCGGAGGATCCATCACCTTGGACCCCAGGATCGCGCTGCAGAAACTCCGACGGGAATCATGGGACTGGTTGACCGGACAGATGGGGATCGCTCCGTTGAAGGGGCATGCGAGGGCAGTCGGTGTGAGGTGGTCTGGCGGAGCAGATGTTTTGGTTAAGACTGGACAGGGAACACATTCTGAGACCTCGAGCCCAGACCCATTCAATTCTAGGACTAAATTAATAAAATCAACTAGAGAATAGTCACACATGGGTCCGCTTGGGCGAATAGTGCTCATGTCCAGCCCCAACCCGAACACCGCATTGAATGGGGCATCTGGCCAGCCCACCAGGTGGGAGAGCTCGATGAACTCCCTCACACACCTCTCCAACGGGCGTCCACACTGCTGGATGCTCCACAGACGGTTTTCAGCTGAGACATCCATGTTGTTTTGTCTCTTCTTTTGGGTCCGTTCTTCTGTAACGTTGTGGGTGTGTTCAGGAACAGGCTCGAAGACCGAATTCTAATATTGATACAGGATACAGGATACAGGATACAGGATACAAGATACAGGATACAAGATACAGGATACAAGATAAAGGAAACTCCAAACACGAAACATTACATAAATAATATATAAATAATATATCCATGTATTAACACTGGATGTGACAAGATAATCAGACAATTAAAAGACGATAAGAATCATATCAAATCACAACCATCTTGCCCTGTGATCTACTCATACTTACAGTCTTCTCAGAGAACAGCCCAGATCATCATTATACTGACCATATCAAATATGCTTTACAAACACAAAGTTGACGCAGACAGAGAAAAAATTGAAGGGTCAAGAGCCCAACTAAAGAAAACACTTATCACCATCAGGGTGACTTGAAACGAAACTTTCATTAAAACATGAACATCTAAACATCTAAACATCTGTTATTTCCCAGTAAGAATTTTTGTTAATGTATGACAGAAATAAACAAAACTGGTAAATAATAAGTGTAATAATGTGTAATGGCTGGAAGTCATTTTTTTCTCTTCTTGTTGTTTCTCTTTCCTTCAGTGATTTTGTTTATTAACATCAGGTGTCACTACTAATGGTCAATCGTCACTTAATTATTCATATCATTAGTGTTAGCTTTAACACTCTGTAGTGTGGACACACATTTACACCGAGGAGTGTTAGTTTAACACTGGGGATTTTGCTGTGTAAGTAACTAAACTACTATGAGTGGGTAATCTAACTATACGTACACTATAAATATCTGACAATATATACATAATTTCAGAAAAACTATACAAGTACTGCAAATAAATACTCTACATGATTTTGAGCAAAAGATGTATTTACAAGACGACAAACCACTTTTTTTGCTATAAAACACCTTAACTACTCCAAAGAAGAATCACATTTTCTTTGTGTAGACTCAATTTAAAGTAATGTGTGTATTTTATTTCCACAAGACTGCTCTTACGTTACTCATGTCGCATGATATAAAGCCCAAAGAGAAACTTTTTTTTCTTATGTTTATCTCGTTTTATTATTAAAATAGTTAATTAAAATAATGAACTATCACTTAAAACCACTATACTCATCAGTAGTCTTCAAAGTCTTTAAAATAATAAAATCCAGACTGTTGGTTAGGAATAAGCAATCAGTACTTATGCCATTGAGGTATATTTATACAATTCTTATACCCATGGATCACGGCGAAAAGTGTTTTTGCATATTCATATTAGATGTCAGGCGAGTTCACTACATCATCACTCATATATAGGGCATCTCCAGATTATTACTTTCACTTGAGCTGGAGGAAGAGCTGCACCGCCATCTAAGCAGAAGAACAACACTTTTATGAACCAGAACCTGCATTCATCTGTCTGAGGAGGAAAGCTGTGAAAATGAAGCTTCTCTTTAATTTGCTCACAGTAATCTTGTTTTTTCTTGAGAATGGTAAGATCTTTATTTGTTACAATCTTTCCTCCATCAGTATTGCACAGATTTCTGTGATGGAGTGTCTGTTGAAACTCAACATGGGTTGTGGTTCCCAAAAGCACCATTATCCAACTATGGAACTTGTCACTTATATAGCTTTAAAATACATTGTTAATGCGTTTATTGATTTTTTTTTTACAATGAGTTATTTTCTTTACTTGTATATTAATACACATATACAGATAATCCCTTGCATCTTTTTAGAATTATATCAGTTTATATCATTAAACAGTTCATTTTGATTTAAAACTGAAGTTATAAGCTGTTTTAACACTTCTTTAAATCAGAAGCTGCAGTTGAGCTCAGCGAGAGCTGATCATGGCATCTCTGACCAGCTTCTGTTATTATGAGATTAAGTGAGAATTTGGTATGAAATAAGGATGTAAAACAAACACTAGCAAATATGTTTCATTTCAGATCAAAAGTCAAGAAAGGGAACCACATTCATGATCACAGTTCCTTCATGTTGTGTAGTTTGTCTGTTTTTCAGTTGTTTCCAGCAGCTGTTGGTTTGTGTTTCAGGTGTTTCTGCTTCTGAGTTAATAAGTAGAAAGGAGGGAGAATCTGTCATTTTAGATCCTGGCCAAACAAAACACCCAAAAGATGTGATGATGTGGTATTTTAATGACATTCTCATTGCTGAAATCACTGGAGATCAGAGTAAGATCTGTTCAGATGATCAGTGTAAAGCGAGATTCAGAGACAGACTGAAGCTGAATCATTACACTGGATCTCTGACCATCATGAACAGCAGAACCACAGACTCTGGAGTGTATAAACTGAAGATCAACAGCTTCAGCCAATCCAGTAATCCCATAATGAAGAAATTCGTTGTGTCTGTCACTGCTCGTGAGTATATAATTCAGACATTAAATGTATTTTCCTTACCATTTAATGCTTTGATTAATGTTATTAACATGGAAAATGCATAATATCACTCATGTTTTACTATAAATATCCTGTTGACTTCACAGTACTGGGATGCTGCTTTGTGTTAGCAGTTAAATCAATATCACACAACTACTAAATATCATTCAAAGATACTGTTAATTACTAGATGGATTATCAGTCGATCTGTATGTAATAATACCTGTCTGTCTTCATCTGTTCCAGATCTGCTGTCAGTTTGGAAAGTTTCAGATCAATTGTCTTCAGGTCATATATCAGGAATAGTTGTTGGTGTTGTTCTGCTGGTTGCACTTGTTGCTGGTCTGATTTACTGTCGCCGCATCCCTATACAAGAATGTATGAATGTAAGTATTAAATACAGCTGCAAGTATTAAATACAGCTCATATTTAGCAAGAATATGAGATTTAATGTGTAAAAGTAGCATTATTATATTTTTCATATTACTATAATTCTGTACACACACATAAATGTAACTGTGAATAGCCATCTTTTTTTGTACTTCATTTTTATCACTACAGAAGAAAAACAACACAAAACACTAATAACTTCCAAATAAACAAAGTGTAATTGAAAGCAAAGTGTGAAAGTGTGTTATTAGAAAACAACAGTTTAAGCATTTCCCATGTGATACTGAAATCACAACGCTAAGTTTATATGTAGAAGTTTATGCCGTTTCTGTCTCTAGTATTTTTGTGTTTGTGTGACTGAAACATCAATCGTCCTGATTACTTTTTGCCAAGCTGTGTTTTCTTGCAGGAGGCTGATAACTTGTGAAAACTCGTCGTCTGATCACGACATTCATTTGAGGAGGAGGACGCGTGCTGAAATCAGGATGCCCTAGTAAAAGAAAAAATTCTGAGTACACGAGACTAATGATCTGTATATTTGTGATTACTGGAACAATTTTGTGCTAAATGTAATTAATTTGTAGTACAGCATAATTTTAAGTGTATTTAGTTTACTTTTATGTGCTAAAGTGGAACAACTACGTGTTTGATTAGTGATATGTTATGGGTACATTACACATTTATTATGAGTGTCTTTAAAACACACAATATAAGCAATATAGCATGAATATATTATTTTGAGGTAATTGTATAATCTTTGACTTATTCAAAATACTAAAAATTGCACACTTTGTATTCAATAACAATAGATCTTTTTATTACATAGCCACAATATACTGTACTTTGAACATTACATAATCCTAGATTTTAAATGTGCAACTATTTTATTACAATTTTAATGAATTACTTGGGGGACCTTTTCTCAACGCTGAATTCATTTGTTTTAAAGGTCATTAAAACAAATAAAGTAAATAAAATGTAACAACATCACCAATGAAGTGTCATATTTCCTTAAGTCCAGCAGTTGATATGGTTTCATCAAAACTGAACAAAATAAACTTACCATGTTATTTCATTAAAAAAAAAACACTGGAAAAAAAACTCGACTAATGGCAATACTGTTGTACCAATAAAAATTACACGTTATATTCAATTTCCTGAATGAACGGCTCATTATACAGTATGTCACATATGATAATTGTGGTTTATTTGAACCCTTTCATGGGGTCCACGACACTGTAAGACCCATCAAGTCAAGATAACTCAATTACCAAATCAATTACCTAAATTTAGTTAAATTAAAAAAAAAAAAAACAATAGTTATGAGTTATCTGAACTTATATCAGTTGAGTTCACAAAAAAGAGATACAATGCAGTTAAGTAACTAAGTGATTATTTAAGTGATCAAAATATAAATATATATATAATTTGTGGCAGGTTATATAAAATACTTTTCATAGACATTCTGATAATAAACGCAAACATCATGACACAAACTCATTGTGAGGGAATGAGATCTGTTTTCTTGACTTTAAGACACTTTTTTCCTTCATTTTATGACACAAAATGACATGTTGATAACTAACACCATGTTATAATACTGTGAGGAAATCTGCAAAGCATTAGTGCTTGAACATCCATTGATACGGACATTAAAACAGCAGCGTTTTAATTCATGAATTGATTCTTGTTGAAAAACTCATAGTGAATATTCCTTCTGATGAAGCCGTTAGAATATTTGAGCTCAGTTTCATTTCCACGTTCGTGCCAGTGGATCGGCTCCAGAGCGACTGGAAACAACATGGAATTGCAAAACATCACTCACATCAGAGACATTAACTGGAACACAAAGACACGATTAGAAACAATCAATCTTTGAGATTTTGAAATTCTCAGTTTGAATTTTAAAAAAAAAGTTTTGTTAAACTTTATTCCATCATGTTTGACTGTTAATCCAGCGGATAAAACACACACACCCCACACTTGCATAAATTAAAATTATTATTGCCGACAAAATTACACTGCTATCAAAAACTAATTTTTGGATGACAAGGGTGGCATCATTCTCCCAAAACTTGTCACGATTATCATTATAGCCACTAGAGGGCACTCCACCCTGAACGATCATATCTCCAACAGACTCAGTATCACACACTCACACTACATTTCCCAGAAGCCCCGGGGCGAGGTCTTGATTTTCTTTGGGGACCATGTATTCCTGTTCTGTTTATCCTGTCTGATTAGTAAAGTAAAGATGTTACAGGATTTCTTTTGAAGGCCCAAACTGACAATCTGAGCACAGTTCAGATAATAATGTCCCAAAATATAGTTAAATATCTCAAAAAACCTGCACAAAAATTATATGTTGTTAGCAATTTTATTATATGAGCTGCAAACAATATCTTACCTGATGTTTGGAATTCCTCTCGATGCCTGTTTTAAGAACAATAAACTCAATCACGGACTCAAAACATTTTGATGATGAAAACACATGTTTATGTAAGATATAATAAAGTAATACATCTCAAATGCTTCACTTGTTTTACCAGCTATTTGTAATACTTGCCTTTTTTTGGACGAAGGATCAAGAAAACCACAATGACGTCTCCAACCACGACCAACAGAACAGCAATAAAAACTGCTAGTAAAATCCATGGAGACCAACACTGCGCTGTAATGATGAAGAGATCAACCAATCAGCAACCTGACCATCGCTTCTGACCGACGCTTGGGCCTTCCTGTTTTGGTTGTCAGTTACACTATAATATTAATAGTTCACTCAATGGAACTTGTTCTCACTGGACTGATCTTATTATGGTTAATAATCATTATTGCATTAAAAGACTTGAAATACTCACAATAGACAGTAAGATTGATTCTCTTAAATATGGTGTTATTGCCGGTGATATCGAGGTCCAGCGTGTTTAGTTCTGATGTTCTTGATGGTCAGAGATCCGGTCTTGTAGTCCAGCTCCAGTGTTCCTCTGAATCTCCCATCAGCTCCATCATATGAGATGAAGATCCCAGCGCTGATGTTTGCTATGACCGAGTCTCCATGTTCACACCTCCATGTTATCACATCATCTCTATATATTCTAGGAACACCAGATTCTAGAGTGACCGAAGTTCCCTCCATCACCGACAGCCTCTTCCCTCCATCTGTCTCGACATACAGTAAAAGACAGGAGAACTTTCACTGACAGAGATTAAGCATACAGTAAAAAAAATTGAGGAGAATCCTGAGAATTTTCTGGCCAAACGTCATCTCAAACACAGTAAAAACCCCAGAGTTAATCAGTAAATCAGAGATGTTTTAATCAGATCTTTAGAGATTTAACACTTTTATCTTCAGTTGATTTCATCTAAGACTGTGGCTGAAGTCACTTGTAGTTCTTGTATTTCTCTTTTCTTCAGTGATTCTGCTTGTTAACAGCAGGTGTTCATCATTAATGTTCAATCATCACTTAATTAATTGCTTAATTATCTCATTAACTTTAACTCTGCTTCAGTGTTACTTTAACACTATTTAGAGAGGGACCAAATGTTATCTGAGCAGAGTTGATTTAACTCTGGGGTTTTACTGTGAATGAGCTTGCTAAGTGTGATCAAGACAACATTGAGACCATCATTATGAGACAAAGATGGAGGTGGATTGGGCACCGGCTCCAATATCTCCAACACTTCACTGGACACCAGAAGGCAAACGCAAGAGAGGCAGACCAAAGAACACCTGGCGACGGACGGTAGAAAGAGAGTTGAAGAGCCCAAACCACACCATCCAGAAGCACACTGTTAAAAAATGACTGTAAATTTTACAGTATAATACTGGCAGCAGGGTTGCCAGGCAGTTACTGTGAAATTCACAGTAGTGTTACTGTAATTTAATTTACAGAATTTCCCTGTATTCTCTGATTACAGTAAATAACTGTATTTTTTTAAATTACGAACGGTCAATTTACAGCAATATTCTGTAAATTTGAGTCAAACCAACACGTGACCCCAGAATGCATTGCAGTTTACAGCAATATGCTGTATTATTAAAAAAAACAGCCAGTGGCTGTAAAATAATGCTGTAATTTTTACAGTAATTCACTTTTAAAAAATTACTGTAAATTTTACAGGATAATACTGGCAGCAGGGTTGCCAGCCAGTTACTGTGAAATTTACAGTAGTATTACTGTAATTTAATTTACAGAATTTCCCTGTATTCTCTGATTACAGTAAATAACTGTATTTTTTTAAATTACGAAGGGTCAATTTACAGCAATATTCTGTAAATTTGAGTCCAACTAACACGTGACCCCAGAATGCATTGCAGTTTACAGCAATATGCTGTATTATTAAAAAACAGCCAGTGGCTGTAAAATAATGCTGTAATTTTTACAGTAATTCATTACAGTGCCAGACCAGTGGAGGACTTCTGTCGCTGTCCTACATGCCATCATGCTGTGCAAACACCATGAGCGGAAATTGACGGGCTTGTTGTGAAAATGCCACCAAAATTAATATAAACGCTTCCAAAAACCAAGATATGGTGCAAAAAAAAAAATCTGTGTAAGTGCTTGTTTTTAATATTTATAAGCAATATCATGCAAGCAAAAATGTCAATTATCAGCACATTTGCAAACTGATTAATTTTATACAACTCAATAAAAAATAAGTTAATAAGCTTAATTAGATCACCACATTGTCTGTTTTTCCTCTATTTTGCCAACAAAAATGCCAAAGAGTAGAGTCATAATGCGTCTCCGAGCAATAGTTTCAGGTTCGGAATGAATCCGTGTTTTTGAAGGAATCGTTCTAATGACGACTCACTCGGTCACTTCTGCTGAGTGAATTAGCCGTTTTGAACAAATCATTTGACTGAATGATTCAATGACTAACTCGTTACGACAGTGTTTGGCTCCTCCTACTGGCGGTTTTAGTATCATTTCAATTTAGTTTTTTTTCCGGTTGTGGTTGTATGAATAGTTCTGGGTAAAGAGATAGAGAATGCAGTTATAAATAAATTATTAGGAGCTAAATATGAGAAAACAATATAAATATAGTCGACCTTCGAATTGTATCTCTGCCTTGGCGTTTTATACACAACGTGTGGTAAAAGGTGTGGTCAGATTTACAGTTGCTCATCAATATTTTTCAGGGAAAATCAAGTCATTCCAATAGCCAAATTTCTGTCCTAACCAATGGCGATACACGATGAGATGCAGGGGAATTCTGTTTATGCGACATAACGGCTGACGTTTTTGCTTGGCTTTAATATCTGTAATAAAAATGACAATGGATAATTTACCTCAGAAAACAACAACATTCAAACCGTGAACAAAGTGTACGTCATGACATTATGAATGATGTCAAAATCGTTTTATTCATTTGATTATTTAGTAGCTTACTTATCCAGACAGCAGTGTGAGCCCACCCACGGCAATGATTTGTAAATGATTTTGTGGCATTTGGAGAACAAAAAAATTGCTTGTCGCAATGCGTCTTATGAGGACAAACTATGCAAACTTAATTAATGAGAAAACCACATAAGACACTGTCTGAATAATCTAAAAAAGAGAAATAAAGACTCATAATCACATTCAAACACAAATATACGTTGATTTGAATATGCCTCTTCTGTGATGATCATGCTTTTAATTTCATATTTTTTGAGGCCTAAAGTCAATCATTTTAGGGTGGTAAGCACCCTACACTGCAATGAATTACTGTAAAAATTACAGCATTATTTTACAGCCGCTGGCTGTTTTTTAATAACACAGCATATTGCTGTAAACTGCAATGCATTCTGGGGTCACGTGTTGGTTTGACTCAAATTTACAGAATATTGCTGTAAATTGACCCTTCGTAATTTAAAAAATACAGTTATTTACTGTAATCAGAGAGTACAGGGAAATTCTGTAAATTATATTACAGTAACACTACTGTAAATTTTACAGTAACTGGCTGGCAACCCTGCTGCCAGTATTATACTGTAAAATTTACAGTAATTTTTTAACTGTAAAATTTCAGACAGCTTGTCACATGTGTTTAAAACTACATTATACGTGATTTCACTGAACAAACCCAAATATCCTTAATGCATTTTGATATTGAAGCGACTCACCGATGGAAATCACATTGTAGGTCTTGTGTGTGGTGTAACTGCTGCCGCTCTTGGTGATATCTACTTCATAACATCCAAAGATGTTGGGTCGGACGTTAATAATGATGATCGATCCAGTCTGTTGCTTTAGCCACAGTCTGTCTTTAAATCTCCCATCAAGAACATCAGCAAAGATTTCAGAGGTTTGAATGTTTAGTTGTCCTATGAGTGTGTCTTCAAACTTCCAGGTTATCCGATCTTCTCTCTGTATCTCAGTAAGTCCAGAGGGTAGAATGACAGAGTCTCTCTCCAGCACCGTCACAAGCTTCTCTCCATCCGACGTCACATTAATCACACCTAATGAACAGAAACATTTCTGTCAGTCAGTGAACTCTTTCACCTCGAGTCTCGAACCTCAACTGAACACCTGACGTACTCACCACTGACATTGAAGGTCTTTGATGGTGACCCACTGCCGCTGTAGATGTATAGTTTATAAAGTCCAAAGTCTGTGATTTTGATATTCCTGATCTTGAGATCTCCAGTCTGATTGTCTGCCTTCACTCTATCTCTGAACTTCTCATCATTAACAAGTACTGTGATTTTATTGGACTCACTATTGATTCTAGCAATGAGATCTTCTCCAAACCTCCACTCAATCACACCATCTCTCTGTATTTCAGTAACATCTGTATGTAGAGTGAAGGAATCTCCCACAATCACAGATACACACTCCACAACATCTGTCTCAATGATAGACACACCTGCAGAACACATCTACGTTAAAATTCACATTAAATATGAAAGCAGAAACAAAGTCAACCAAAGCCTAAACAATACTGATGGAAGATTTACGCCGATTAAAGTGTAGAGACATCTCAAAGACAATGCAGATGCACCTGAGCTCAATTTAGAGTGTCGCATAGCAAAGTCTGAATGTGATCTTTCATTTATTCTTTTCTTTTAAACAATTGTGCCGAGCTAGCTTTGACATAATGGGCTTTGAAATGTAGATTAATGTGGGGGAAAACAATTTAATAATATTGATGCAAGTAGCAGTTATTGGGGCCAAGCATAATATTTGAGATTATTTTAGTCGAAATGGCTAAAAAATCACAAATGCAATAATGTAATATGATTTACTTGCTTATCACTTTTGACCAATCGCTGGCTGTGGCAAGCAGGCTGAGGGCCGTGGGAACGGGACTGATCATGACCACCACCTGTGCGCCACACCGGTCTCGAGTTTCTCACGGAGGAGTTTCGTAAGCATAAAAGGAGGAGCAATGAGAGTGACGGACTAGAGAGGACCTGGCCTGGACTATTTTACGTTACGAACAAGTTGTTCTCCTTTTATAATTATGTATCTGACTGTCTGTGTAACAGGCCTGTGAGAGAATGGAATGTGTATGTGTATGTTTGAGCCTCTCGCTCTTCATCTGCCATTAGATATATGGGAACTGTGTCTAAGCTGTTCGTCTCGTTCTGCCATTAAAGAACATTTACAGGATGAGTGTGTAAACAGTCTAAACAGGTAGGGGTCTCTCGTTTCACTTTTCAAAACAGACAACAAATGGAAGAATTGATCACCAATATTGGTGTAGAGTTTGAAAATATAGACGATGTATTGATCCCACCTGGGTGGAGAGCTATTTGAAAACTGATTGAGCAAAAGATGATCCGGCAGTTGTGTTCTGCAGACCAACTCAGTTTTATTCTGTTGTAATCTTCTGGCATCAAAAACTTGAAGAGTGGTTTTTCACAGAGGCGAGAGAATCCAACACACTGCCTCTTTTACTTTCGTTTTGTGGTAACTAATATTGGAATTTCCCGCTAACTGAGCAGCCATCCTCCACTTGTCAAAAATTGCTTTTCACTGTGGTAGTGCTAATAAACATTTAAACCAGGGGTCACCAACCTTTTTGAAACTGAGAGCTACTTCATAGGTACCGAGTCATACCAAGGGCAACCAGTTTGATATGCGCTTCTGAAATAACAAATTTGCTCAGTTTGCCTTTAGTTATATAATATTAATAATACTCATCTATGTGAAGACACTAATCAAGTAAATGATTTCTCACAATAATTGGCAACAATGACACTAAGGAGGGAAACAGATATCAATATTCAGCACTTTAATCTCAGTAATTGTTACATTTTTAGATGATGACTTGCATCACTGCATTTCATAGGAAAAATGTCCCATTTTCACTAGCCACTGACAAACCCTTTTAACAAATCATGAAATATGTTGTTTCAAAAAGTTATCAATTATGTAATGTTAGAAAAATCAACTTACATATTTTTAAATAAATCGTTGTGAATGTTTTCTTCCTTTTTTCTGCCATGTTTTTGGGGCAAGAGACTGCATTATTAGGTCAGGGTTATCTAAACTAAACTTATCTAAACTCATGTATAATGACCATATTTTTAAGATATTGTCATTTTTAAATATATATAAATACAAGTGTGATTTAAAAAAAGAATAGAAACAGAATAAAATTTAATTTCAGACTCAGCTCACAAGTGCTATTTTTAGAACAGGCCTGCGGGCGACTCATGTGGTCCTTGGGGGCGACCCCTGGTTTAAACTAACACTGTTATATGCTTATATTGGTGTTTTATGTCTATTGCTTTTATTGTAGGTAAGACAAGTGTTGGCCCGGGCTAGGGCATGCACGTCTCGGACCGAGGCCGGGTTTTACAGTCTCTAATTCAGCGCACATGTCTGTTCGCAGAGAGCCGTCAGTTAAATCCACTTGAGGAATGCCCTAACAGATCAAACTCCGGTCCGCGTTTTAGCTACAGCCTTGCTTTACAGCGCTGCTGCTTCCTGAAATCCATTCTACTTGGTGTATTCAAGAGCCACTATTTATGCACCATAATAACATAGTGTAAATTATTATATTTATTAAAATGATGCCGCCTTATTGGGACAACAAAGCCCTCTCGACACCTACCCTTATAATGAAACACTTTTCGAATATTTTTATTTATAATATCTTCATTAAAAATAAATGGCTTTCCGATCTGATATGTGAGTAGGCTATAACGTCAGCGCGAGTTCGGTAAAAGGCGGGCTCGAACCTTTACTAACGAGGCTGGCAAATAGACACTCCGGAATACAGGAAATGACATCTAGCCCACTTTCTTTTTCTTTTTCTTTTTTTTTGCTTCCCACGACCATGCTTATTTAATGAAAGCATATATTTATTGAACAAAAGTGTTTTTTTTATTTATCTAAATAAACCATATTGTAAAACTTTGCTAAAGTGGTTGTTTTGACCAAGAATTGCCTTATATATTATAAAAAAATATTATTTTAGCTAAAGTATTTGTATCAACATGTAGTTTGCCTGATGCTGGTTTTGCCCCGTTGGAATCGTAGGCTATATGTAAAACACACACACACACACACACACACACACACACACACACACACACACACATACCGTACACGAGTGACGAGTGAAGAAAGATTAATGCAAGGCTCTTCATCATGATTTCAACTCAAGGTCAGTCTGGTTACACTGATGCTCCAGCTCATAGTGTTACCGAAAGTCAGGTGGGGATTGTGAATGAGCAGGTCTCTCTCCACCTTCGATACCATGACTAAGGTGCCATTGAGCAAGATAAATGCTTTATGATTGATCGCTTTGGATAAATTGTAATGTGAATAATTCAAGTCAGGATGAATCTTCCGCCTTACTTTCGGTTTAAAACTTGCGCGCTTCCCTTTCGTTCCTATTCCTTTTTAGGCAAAACGTCAGTTCTCCAAACTTCAAATAATAGGCTATAATGATGATATACATATAATTAACCTGTTTTTTTTTTTAAATCATTTTCTCAACTAATAAAATATATATTTAAAACAATAAATAATACATTTCAAAGCAATATTCATCTGTCAAAGAAAACTTGTGCTAAATCTTAGAAAACACATGTTTGTAACAATTTTTATTGAGATTTAGTTCAACTCTATAAGTGGACAGTAACAGGGCTGAGGACACTGTAATATTAGAGATTATATGCACAAACAAATGCAAAATTATACATATTCTGATTTCAAGATGTAAGATGTCAACTCAAAAAACACTCAAAACTAAATGTGGATTCTCCCAAAAACAAACAAACTAATAAACAAAGATGCTCAGTGAGAAGCGAATGGTTAAAAAAAACAAACAACAGCAACAACAAAAACAAAAGCTAGCAGTTTAAAGCCACTTGATTCTTCTCTATTTGTTAACAAACAAAATGAGTATAAAATTATTCAGGCGACTTACTTAAAGAAAAACTTAAATTAAGAAGTGATTTTTTTTTTTTAATACGGTTTAGTAAGAAAGAAATTCAGTCACACTTTAGGTTAGGACATCTATGGGCTTAAACAAGAGAAGTGAAAACTGAACAGACGTCTGACCATATGCCCCTCCAGTCTTAGTGCATTCAGTCTTGAATTTGGTGCAAAACAAAAGTTGAATATGAAACTTTTCTTAATTAAAGAGAAGATGGTGGTCTAAAAATATCCTTCTTATGTACCTCTGTGTCTTAAATCAACGAAATATGTGGAGATACGCGATCTTTCAATCTTTATCCTGTTTTATATATATATATATGTTTCTATCTCTTTAGCCAATGGTATTTAAAGGCATGCATGGGTTAGATTAATGAACGAAATCATGAGGCATAGGCATATACAATAACAATAATGCCTACTGTACTTACTGTACTTTACTCTGTTAGTCTACACCGGTGTAAATCAAAACCGGAAGTATCTATGCTTACGTGCAACATAGACACACGTAGAAAATGTCAAAGAAAGGAAACCAAACACCTTGAAATCACTGTTGACTTTGCTTACATTTCATACATCTCACAAGCTATATTGGCGAAAACAGCATGTAATCAAATTCAAGGTTATTTGGCTAGATAGATAGCCAGATTATATTGAATCTATAGTTAACTTAGATGGTGAAATGACCCTAAACTACAATGTTACCAGAAATTCTTTAATATTCTCTATTTTTACTGAACTGTCATTTTTGCTCTACGTGACGATGTCTGTCTTATTGACCTTTCCTGGATGTGATGATATCATAAACTAAAACAAAAACAGTAGCCACGCCCACCAGAACAGAGGCGACCAATCGGGGGACAGCTTCAGAAGCGCGACAACAGAAAGCACAATCTGAGGAAATAAAAAACACAACGTGAAACAACACGAAACATAACGACATATACAGTACAAAACAAATCTGGCACCAAGCTGTTGGCATCCCATATTAATAACATAACTGACATACCTGAACATGGCTGACAGAGCTCAGTGATGTTAGCATATTCAGTCTGGTTGCTGATGGAGTTGTTCAGCACACAGCTGTACGAATCATCCAGACACTCCAGATGTAAAGAAAGACTGCTGTTGAGATCAGACACACCGATGCTGGAGAACAAACTGCTTCCTTTGTACCAGGAGAGAGTCACATGACTCACATTCGCAGCTGAACACACCAGCACACATCTGGATGATCCTGGTAATGATGAATTTTCTGGGAATTCACTGACGATGGCTGGAACGGGCAGACGAGCTTGAAAAACATGAGATGATAGAAATGTTACTTCCCTGCAACTGTCCATAGCATACAAAATCAGTGCAACCTGTAAATCTCTACCCACCGAGGACAGTGACACTGAATCTATCTATTATTTTGGTTTTGCTGCTGATGGTTATTTGATAAACTCCAGTATGCTCAGTTCTGGTGTTTGTGATGGTCAGAGATCCAGTTTGATTGTTCACCTCTAGTCTGTCTCTGAATCTCCCATCAAGAACATCATCTTTAATCAAGACGTCGTTGGTCTCGAGGTTGATTTTCGCTATAAGAGGACCTTTAGGTTTAAAGTTCCACATGATCAGATCATTTCTCTGTAGTTCAGTATCAGTCTGTAGAGTGACCGAATCTCCCTCCATCACGATTACTGACTTCTCAGCATCTGAATCGGCAAGCGCAAAAAGAAGAAACAAGTCAGTCATGCAGATTAAAGTTAAGCTTTAACTGAGATTTGTTGTAGTTTTCAAACAGAGGCTTTTGGACAGATCTCAGAGTCACAGCTTCATGTGTTACTCACCAACCAGACGGCAACAGCACAAACAGAACAAGACTAGTCTTTCGAACATCTTCTTCAACAGTAGTGAACAGTTCAAATTCGAGCTCAAAGCACTGTGGTTTGCACTCAATGATAAGCAAGTCCGGTCTCCTCCACTGCACGTCCTCTCTCTCCTCCCTTCACAGATACGACAGCAAACCTGACCATGGAAAATGATTGATATGCCAAAAAGACATTTGCAGGAAATACTTCACTTACAGGCCACTGCGAATTCAATGAAGCCACAAATGGACACATTTTACTTCAGACTGTTTGAGGTGGCTGAAGTGCACCTGCTAAACAATGCACCATGTGCTCAAACGTTCATTGTTGATGCTCACTGATAATAACAGGATGACTGCTGACTGTCATGATAACAGCAAGATTTCTTTTACACTGAACTGAAGATTCCTTCGTTGTTTTTACAATAAAAGTTGCAGTTTAAGAAAGCTAAATGAATTAGTTTTCCACTTTTGGGGTATGTGACAATGACGTCGTGATGAAAAGTTTCCTTCGTGTTTTCGCGTACAGACACGGATCAGCGAAAACAACTAAAAACGCTGCATTATGCTGCCAGGCCAGTAGTTGGCGATCATACACTCGGAGTGAGTCGGCTAGTTTCAGCTCGACGCAGTAATCGTTTTCACATCCAGCGCCACTTTGTGTAAATAGCAAATGCATTTGCGCCCGTCTGTTCACCCAAAAACGAGGTGTGTTCAGGTGCATTGTTGGCGTGTTGCTGTTTTGAAAACGATTGCGCCATCGACCAACTGAAACCAGTCAATGGCGCAATATTTCTTTAGTTATTTAAAGAGTGCGTTAGTATGCGCCTAAATGACAGCGATTACAATGTAAAAGGTTATTATTGTGAGGATCGAGATGAAAATGCTTTAGTGAAATCCATCTAGTAGATGGTGCTTTAACCTCGCGCACAAGCAAATCTGATTCCTCACTAGAAAAGTGTTGTTTTTCAACATGCAAATTCCGAAAAATGTAAATAGTGAATTTGCAATGGTGTGAGCCCAACTGGCTTTTAAAGGGAATGGGAGATGAGACTCTGGTTGGTTTGTTGCACATTACTCCCAAAACACCCCCATTACTCATTAAAAGAATAGGGACAACCCTTTTAGACCATGCGTCGGGCAACCGTTTTTTCCCGTTGTTAAACTAGCTAAAGTGGATTCTAAGTGCCGTACGCTTTATGCGTAGATCATTAAAATAGGGCACTAGCTCTCAAACACTACATGCTTATAGATGTACGTAAAATGCATACGCATGATATCCCTGTTTTGGTTGTTTACACGATAACGATAGACAATAACAGTATTGATTTCAAAAGTTTGTGTATTCAGGCACTCAGAATTCTGTTGTTGTTTAAACGCATAAAAAGTTTTCAGTTGAAAACAGTGTCATGTTTTTTTTTCTAATAAAAAAGTCCGAATGTGGTTTTGCCATGTCTGTGATTGACAGAATGCATTCAACAATTGACCAGTGAACATGAAACTTGCTGATCTGGAAAGAAATGTGGTTTGATGTGCGAAACTGTAGATCGTGATGGAAAAACAGCTTGTGCAGTGGATGTGTGTAGATGTGAAGATTATATCTGTCTGGCCTAATTCTTGCTGATACGAAGCTCAGAAAACAGTTTTGCTATATGAAATATAATACAATGAATACTGATATTTGACATACCAAAACCAAAGCATTCTTCTTATTGTTTGAATGTGACAAATCAAAATGTCAAATGCTTTGAATTAAGATTGACCTTGATCTTGCAGTGTGATATTTCAGCAGAACTTATCACACTTCTTGGAAATAGCCTGTTATCACGCCTAGATCCCACATCCTGAAGAGGACCTTATGTTATAAGACATAAAAACATGTTTTTGTGTGTGTGTGTCCTGGTAATCCCTTCATTATGGGGACCAAATGTCCCCACAAGTATAGTACTACCAGTAAATTTGGATCTTGTGGGGAAATTGAGGTCTCCATTAGGAAACAAGCTTAAAAATCATACAGAATTATATTTTTTGAATATCTAAAATAGCAGAAAGTTTTCTGTGATGGGTAGGTTTAGGGGTAGGGGGACAGAATATACAGTTTGTACAGTATAAAATCCATTACACCTATGGAATGTCCCCATAAAACATGAAAACACAACATGTATGTATGTGTGTGTGTGTGTGTGTGTGTGTGTGTGTGTGTGTAAGTACCTGGACAGAAAACATTCAACAAAAGAAGTTCTATAGGAAGTTGCAAAATTGATAGTATCATGCAGAAGTTTACTGTTTAGTTCACATCTGTTTTAGGGAACAATGAACTAAAAGAAAAAAAAAAGATCAGTTAAAAAAAAAAAAAAAAGATAAATGGTTCATTAATGAAACAAAAAATATATTTGTCATAATAGCAACAAAGGCTATGGCAATGGAGAGAGGTAATCATTAAAAATGATCTGTTCTAAAGAAATAAGAATTAAGAGTTAAGTTTTAGTGGAAAAAATATGAGATCATTATACATTTAAATGTTGCTTTCATTGGGAGATGAATAGAATAATTATAAACAGTAAATATAAAAGTATGTCAAAAGCAGGAAAACTAAACTCTCTTATAATGTTCGTCTGTGTTATAAAAAACAAAACTTTTGCCCTTTTGTGCATCGTCTGCAAAAGCACTTATCTCCAGAACATCCTCTGCTTAGCTGTCGGCCGGCGTCTGCAATCACCAGCATCTCAAGCACTGCGCGCAGATCAGCATTACCACAGCAGTGAGGTTTTTTTCTGCGAAGCGACCATTGTGTTTAAGGTCTCCAAGCAACACTACACTGTGTCAAACTCTGACCGTCAGGGTATTCATTTTATATCATTGAGTGGCCATCTAGTCATTTTGCCGGCATGTTTGTCTACTTTCTCTCATGTTTGTCAGGAGGAATTATCAACTTGGTCATTTCCTTGATGGTTGGTGAGTGACCAAAGGAGGTGTGCTGGGAAATTAGTTAAAAAGGCTGGTGTGTTAGAAACAGAAGGACACCAGCCTTTTCCAGTAAAAGCAACAGTAACAGAACCTGAACTTCCTGAATGTTGTTTGATTGACAGCTGCCTTCAAATGCTCACACTGTGAGGGATTTGCGTGGTTCACTGACATCTTGACACTATTTCTCTCTCGTTCTTCATCTGTCCCTTTCAATGAAAGTCTCAAAATAATAATAATAATAATGTTACAGTGAGGTCTCAGTCTTAGTGCGATTGGGGGACGTCACATTATGCAGTCATTAATAGTGTCATTCTGATCAGGGGACAAGTCTTCATGATTCCCCTGAAAGAAAACATATTTACATTACGCATACACAAAAATACGTTTTTAACACAATGTATGTTCTTTAGTCTGACAAACCAAATCATGCTGTCATCTTCTGATAGTAATACAACATGATTGAATGCCATATACAGTCTAAAGTCACACACATGAACACAACCACACACACGGTGCTCCTTTAGTCTTACCTGATGACTGCGCTGCATCCTGATCCCTGAACAACAACAACGAACTCAATTAAAAGACATTACTTTGATTGATTTTATTTCACAACTTTGTTTTGAGCACAAAATCTCATTTTTTTTTGTTAAATCAGCTGTATGTAATACTTGCCATTCTGTCCTCCTCGTGCAAATCTGACGTGGAAACAGTAAATCACACAAGAGGTTACAGCTCCAGTCACCAGCATAACAGCAACGCCAACAACAACAAAGGCAAAGACAACACCGAGAACTACATTCAAAAACCGCAAAGGAAACTGCATTGAATGATAAATGATACTCACCAGTGACAGTGGCATTGAATCTGTTCACGATGCTGACGATGATTTGTAGTTTACAGCTTAGTTCACCTTTATTATAAAGTCAAAATAATTCATAGGCTGTAACGAAGGAGTCAGCGGGTAGAGATCCAAGTGCAGTTTATTGAAGGAAGACGTAGTCCGACAGGCTCAATACAGGGGCAAACAGGCATATGGGGATAATCAGAGTCGTGGTCAGTAAACAATGAGAAAATCCAAAGACAGGCAGCAAACAATCAGGAAACAGGGAGCAGGCACAATCGAAACCGGGAAAACAAAACACAGGATAAATACAAAATAGCTTCCAGTGATCAAAAAGAAATAATGTCCGACAAGAATTATGAATCTTACCATTATAATAAAAACGAGGGCCTGATTTAAACATAAATAACCTGCTTTTTTCACTCAACTCACCCCGACAAGAACCCTAAAGATCATGTCACTGTCGCCGCTTCCACTGCTGATCTTCAGTTCATAAAGTCCAGAGTGTGTGTTTGTTGTGTTCATGATGGTCAGAGATCCAGTCTGATGATCCAGCTTCAGTCTGTCTCTGAATCTCTCAGTGCCTTCATTACACTGAGATTTCCACTGATCTCAGCTATACGAATGATACGAGCTATACTCCTCTTGTTGGATTGTTCCAACATCAGTGTTTAGAGTGAATGAATCTCTCTCCTTCAGAAACACTATGTACACCAGAAACACCTGAAGACATGAAGAGTTAATTATAAACCAAACAAAATGATAGAAAATGATAAATTAGTGAAATTAGTTCAAATTGAGTCTTTAGCAGAAGCAGATGCTTGAGCTGTCTTGTTGGCTGGAACGGACTCTGGAATAGAGTCTTTAGCAGAAGCAGATGCTTGAGCTGTCTCGTTGGCTGGAACGGACTCTGGAATAGAGTCTTTAGCAGAAGCAGATGCTTGAGCTGTCTCGTTGGCTAGAACGGACTCTAGAATAGAGTCTTTAGCAGAAGCAGATGCTTGAGCTGTCTCGTTGGCTAGAACGGACTCTGGAATAGAGTCTTTAGCAGAAGCAGATGCTTGAGCTGTCTCGTTGGCTAGAACGGACTCTGGAATAGAGTCTTTAGCAGAAGCAGATGCTTGAGCTGTCTCGTTGGCTGGAACGGACTCTGGAATAGAGTCTTTAGCAGAAGCAGATTCTTGAGCTGTCTCGTTGGCTGGAACGGACTCTGGAATAGAGTCTTTAGCAGAAGCAGATGCTTGAGCTGTCTCGTTGGCTGGAACGGACTCTGGAATAGAGTCTTTAGCAGAAGCAGATGCTTGAGCTGTCTCGTTGGCTAGAACGGACTCTAGAATAGAGTCTTTAGCAGAAGCAGATGCTTGAGCTGTCTCGTTGGCTAGAACGGACTCTGGAATAGAGTCTTTAGCAGAAGCAGATGCTTGAGCTGTCTCGTTGGCTAGAACGGACTCTGGAATAGAGTCTTTAGCAGAAGCAGATGCTTGAGCTGTCTCGTTGGCTGGAACGGACTCTGGAATAGAGTCTTTAGCAGAAGCAGATGCTTGAGCGGTCTCGTTGGCTGGAACGGACTCTAGAATAGAGTCTTTAGCAGAAGCAGATGCTTGAGCTGTCTCGTTGGCTGGAACGGACTCTGGAATAGAGTCTTTAGCAGAAGCAGATTCTTGAGCTGTCTCGTTGGCTGGAACGGACTCTGGAATAGAGTCTTTAGCAGAAGCAGATGCTTGAGCTGTCTCGTTGGCTGGAACGGACTCTGGAATAGATTCTTTAGCAGAAGCAGATGCTTGAGCTGTCTCGTTGGCTAGAACGGACTCTGGAATAGAGTCTTTAGCAGAAGCAGATGCTTGAGCTGTCTCGTTGGCTGGAACGGACTCTGGAATAGAGTCTTTAGCAGAAGCAGATGCTTGAGCTGTCTCGTTGGCTAGAACGGACTCTGGAATAGAGTCTTTAGCAGAAGCAGATGCTTGAGCTGTCTCGTTGGCTGGAACGGACTCTGGAATAGAGTCTTTAGCAGAAGCAGATGCTTGAGCTGTCTCGTTGGCTAGAACGGACTCTGGAATAGAGTCTTTAGCAGAAGCAGATGCTTGAGCTGTCTCGTTGGCTGGAACGGACTCTGGAATAGAGTCTTTAGCAGAAGCAGATGCTTGAGCTGTCTCGTTGGCTGGAACGGACTCTGGAATAGAGGCTTTAGCAGAAGCAGATGCTTGAGCTGTCTCGTTGGCTGGAACGGACTCTGGAATAGAGTCTTTAGCAGAAGCAGATGCTTGAGCTGTCTCGTTGGCTGGAACGGACTCTGGAATAGAGTCTTTAGCAGAAGCAGATGCTTGAGCTGTCTCGTTGGCTGGAACGGACTCTGGAATAGAGTCTTTAGCAGAAGCAGATTCTTGAGCTGTCTCGTTGGCTGGAACGGACTCTGGAATAGAGTCTTTAGCAGAAGCAGATGCTTGAGCTGTCTCGTTGGCTGGAATGGACTCTGGAATAGAAGCAGATTCTTGAGCTGCCTCGTTAGGAGACGTCTCTTTAACAACATCTACCTGCGGAGTCCCGGTTTGATTAATGGACATCCCTTTAGCAGCATCCATCTGAGTCTCAATAAGGGCCGATCCTTCTCCACTATCGTCCTGAAAGAAAGAAAACAAATTAGCAAATTAAAACATGTTCAGGATTGTTGATTCAGCTACACAAACAGAAAAAATGTGTTTTCCCCTTAAGTGTTTGCTGAAGGTAAAGACCCTGTTCTTCATTATGAAGTGAAGCAGCACAAGAACAGTGATTAAATAAGTCAATTTGTAATTTGTATTGGCATTTCCATGTGATGAATTCTGAATGAAAGCACACACATTCACACAGAAAACACAAACAGATACACACCACCTAAGGCCCCAATATACTCATAGTGAAGTTCTTTTTCCTTCTTCACTTTAGGGGTAAAGAGAAGTTTGAAATACATGTCCATCGATACGCTGTTTGCGAACATCTAGACGCCAGTTTAGATCAGGGTTTTTAACCCCGCTCCTCATAGCGATATGGATATGCTTGCACAAACTGCAATTTGGCACTCCGGTCAAGTTAAGTTCTGTTACATTTATATAATAGATTACATTAAAGTAAGCAGCTTTACAGAATTAAACATGAAAAATAGTATCAGTGTCACTTTTAATTACAATTACAACTTCAACTATGAAGCATCTCTCTAGACCTCTGTCTGACCTCAATGTTAAACAAAGCAGAGCCAAAGCACATACGTATTGCGTAATCGCCACAAACCAATGGGAGTTCAAAGCAAGCGGTTTCAAACTCATGAAACAAACTCCAAACGAACATCGTTTTGGCCTGATTTAGTTTGAAATTATGTCACACAAATACATTTTTCAATTTTGTGTGAAATCATGGCCCTAACAGTTCACAGTTGTCAGTTTGTTGTAAATACTGTTTTTTGCAGATAGATTTAGAGCTCATAGTATCTCACCTGAGGATCAATGGGTGGTTTCCTATTTCCTGTTTGAAAAACACAAACTCTTACTTTAGTCAATTAGAATAAAAATACATACTTTAGCTCATTTCTAAATATTATTTTGCACAAAAAATCTCATATTTAAATTTTGTAAAAACAGCTGTATGTTACACTTGCCATTTTTTCTTGCTTGTGTAGATTTCCAGTGGCAATAGTAAATCACAGCAGCAACTGCTACACTCACAAATACAACAACAGCAGCAGTTGTTCCCGCTGCAGCAGCTGAAGACAGACCTGAACCTGGTACAGATTACGACAGACATTAAATGATAATCAATTTTACCAATTCTATTGGCTGATATTTACATATTTTACATCTGATATTTATTTATGTGATGTTTGTACCTCCTGTGATTTTTGTTAAAAAAAAAAATCATAAAAAATCTGATATTTAATTGATAAATGGCGTCATCTTGTGGGATTTGACAGCACTGTGAGATCAACAGGAAACAATGTTCACAGAAAACCTGAAAAATATTGTGCATTTATCTAATGGACTTCGAAACTTTAAAATTCATAATCTGAAAAAAAATTTGAATATTGTCTGTCACTTTAATGTGCATGTGAAGATGTTAGAGATTATCACAATTATATTTTAATGTTGAGTCAAAGTTCACTTTTTCAAACAGACAATGAAAACAATTTTATGTATAGTGAACTGTTTTCTAAAACTGCTCGAGGGAAATTCTACTTAATCATTAAATGATGCTCACCAGTGACAGAAACACTGAAGCTCTTTATGATGCTGAATCTGCTGCTGTTGATCTTCAGTTTATATTCTCCAGAGTCTGTGTTTCTGGTGTTCATGATGGTCAGAGATCCAGTCTGATGATCCAGCTTCAGTCTGTCTCTGAATCTCTCTTCACACTGAACATCTGTACAGATCTTACTCTGATCTCCAGTGATTTCAGCGATGAGAATCTCATTAAAATACCACATCATTGAATTATTTAGGTGTTTTATTACTCCAGGATCTAAAGTAACAGATTCTCCCTTCTTCACTGACTTTCTCTTCACTTTATCTCGTTCTGCAGCAGAAACACCTGAAACACAAACCAACAGATGATGGAGGACCTTGGTTTTTGCAGGAAAGATACAATGGCAATGGCATGTATCCTGTCAGCCAGAGCTGGATCTTGTGTGGTAATGATGGTCCATCACGGCAAACATCGTGAAGTCTGATTGTTGTTGAGTGGAGTGTGATCCAGATCAATCCAGTGATCATCTGCTCCAAATCAGGATTGTGAACTTGCTCCAATTAAGTTAACTTTAATGCAATTGACTTGACTGATTCACAATTTACTTCAATTGAAATGATAATATTTAATCTGTTATGACTTCAGATTTCAAAGATTCATTTTAAAGGCCCACTGGAGTGTCTTGGCATCGCAGAATTGTTTAATGTGTGGATGTAGTTTCAGCTGAAACAGGATGACAGGGTGTGGTCATATTTAACAACTCCTCCCCTTTTTTTAAAAAGCCAATAATATTTCAAATTCAACATTCTAGGAACGTTGATTTGAAAAGGTCTAAGAACATAAAAATGTCCAGTTTCCTTAATGTTAGTAGAATGTTATTTAAAGGTTAGTGTGATGTTCCTGAAACGTTCAATCATTCAAACACCTGCTGTGAACAAAGAGAAATAAGAACTACAACTTTCTTCAGTCACAGCCGTAGATGAACAGAAGATAAAAGACATTAAATCTCTGAAGATCTGATTCATCAACTCCACAAACAGCATCACTTATTACTGACTTTATTTCTGTCACACGTCTACAGAAGCTCTTATTGAGAATTAACAGAGGTTTAGATGTTAATGATTTACTGAACATGTTTAATTTGAGGTCTCCATCATGGAGATCAGAGTTTGCTTTACTTGAGCTCTTGACCCTTAACTTTCGTTAACTTGCTCCTTTTTCAGCAATTGCAGGTGTTTTCAGAAAATATTTCTGCATCAATAAAGCAGATCGACATGTCTGTTATAATAACATGCTAAAGTGACTCACCATGAACAGAAACACTGAAAAGTGTTTCACTGTCGCTGCTGCTACTGATCCACAGTTTATATTCTCCAGAGTCTGTGGTTCTGGTGTTCATGATGGTCAGAGATCCAGTCTGATGATCCAGCTTCAGTCTGTCTCTGAATCTCTCAGTACCTTCATTACACTGAACATCTGTACAGATCTTACTCAGATCTCCCCTGATTTGAGCGACGCGAATGTCATTATAATACCATCTGACTCTTTGTTGATGTTTTGTTTCAACTCCAGTGTTCAGAGTGACTGAATCTCCCTCCATCACCAACACCGACTCTGATCCAACACCAGAAGCACCTGAAGAAGAAATTAAGATCATTATGAGCTAAACTATTTAAAATGAGCTTATTAATTAATTAAAATCAAACATTTTAAAAGAAATCAATCCATCACGGTTGTTTAAACCAGTGAGCATTAAACTGTGTCACAACAAGTCGTTTCCCATCGTTCTTTTGATCAGCAGAGTCGAGAGCAACTGCACAATCTGACGGTCACATCTCCATCGCGAGTGATTCCTGACTGTCAGCATTACATGGACCCGCCGGACACATTTATAACCCGTATGATCAACACTGATCGATTCTGCGCAGGTTTTGCGCATCTCAGACGAGCCTATTGAATTGTGTCTGTGTTTCTCGATTATAACCCCTTCCTGAAATGAGCTCTTGCAGGGCGGCGCGTCTGCAAGCCCACCTCTAACAATGAAGTAGAAACACATCGCGAAATACTAATGCAATTTCTGTCGAATATCAATAGATTACATAAGAAAGACAATAACACGTCTTACCATGATTGATTGAATACAACAGAAATAAGGGCAGAATAAGCTTCATTTTCCCCACTTTTCCTAAAAAATAAAATCATCGCAGCTTTTGATACACAATAGTGCTCTGGTCCTCCATCTGCACCTGCGCAGAGGAGAATCATGACGTAGTATGGCAAGCCGTTTTAACTTGTATTCATTCTCAGATTATGAATTTACGATATCAACAATTACTTTTTCACTAGTTAAAATGTTAATTCCTGACATCAGGAATGAGATTTCCACTAGTAACAACGACAGTTTTTGATATCAAGAATTATATTTCCACTAGTAAAAACTTTCATTCTTGATATCAACAATTGTATTTTTATTAGTGAAATCTCGCCATAATCTGCCATTAAAATTCAATTGTTGATATCAAGAATTGCATTCTTACTAGTTGAAAGTCCAGTTTCACATATCAGGAATACAATTCTTATTAGAAACAAGGTAAATTTCTGAAATCAACAATTGAATTGCTACTAGTAAAAATATTCATTTCTGATATCTGAAAATGAATTCCTGATATCGATATAATTTCTGATATCTAAAACGTGATCACGATATCAGAAATTAACATTTTTACTAGTAGCAATTCAATTGTTGATATCAGAAATTTTCATTGTTACTAGAATTGTATTCCTGATATGTGAAACTGGACTTTCAACTAGTAAGAATTCAATTCTTGATATCAACAATTGAATTTGAATGGCAGCCTATGGCGAGATTTCACTAATAAAAATTGTTGGGTTTAATGTACGAGATCATGTATAGTTTTACAACATAAAGAGTGGTCAGTCATCATTTATTGAAGAATGATGATGGAGAGCAGACCATTCAGAAGCAATGTGTACTTTTAATGATGAGGAGGCAGCGGGTAAAATCCAAATGCAGCTCTTTATTAAAAAACGTGGTCATACAGGCATGGGTCAACTCAATAGCAAACGGCAGTGGCAGGGAACAGGCAGTCTCGAGGTGAATAGTCCGGGCAGAAGGTCAAGGCAACAGCAAACAATGCAATGGGGAACAGACAGGCTCGTAGTAGAATCCAGGCGGGAGATCGAAGGCAGGCAGATAAATATCAGGCAGACAAAGGAACGGGCAGGATCAGAAAACAGGGAGACCAGACTGGGAAAATAGGCTCAGAATTGAATCACTGGGAAAGCAATACTTCGCGAGGTGAAAGTGGGAGAGTGGTGCATTTATAGTGGAGTGAATGAGACTAACGAGTGATGATCATGAGGAACAGCTGGCGGATGATCAGTGACTGTGTGAGGGATTCTGGGAAGTGTAGTGTGGTGAAGGGGAAGCATAGAGTGAGCGGGTGACCTCTAGTGGTGAAAGGGTGGAAGGATGAACCAAATTCATAACAGTACTTTTAATATCAAATCTACTAGTAAATCTAATATTAAAGTCAAGGGTCAAGAGCTGGACTAAAGCAAACACTGATCTCCATGATGGAGATTAAAAACTGTGATTTTCTCCTCTGGTGATTCTGCTTGTTATCATCAGGTGTTCATCACTAATGCTCAATCATCACTCCATTAATCACTTCATTATCTCATTAACTTTAACGCTGGAGTTTTTACTGTGTGGGTGGAATAAAAATATAGCAGGACTTTTACTTTCTGACCCCTGGACTTTACTCTGCCTCAGTTCCAACAACATCCCGCCCCTTTGCCCATTTTCAGTTATCCGGGAGTAATGCGCTGCCAAGATGGCAACGCCGCAGAAATCTACGGGTGATGTCATGGACTCTACGTCCATATTTTTTTCAGTCTATTGCCATTATGCACATAATGTACAGGTAGATAAAACAAGTAGTAGCCCTTGGACACACTGACACTCTCACACACAACCAGAAGTTGAAGACACACACACACATTTATGCACATACATTTCTTTCTTGTTATTATATTTCTTGAAATGCCATACATGGTAAGGTTTGATTCTTAATTAGTATGATTGGATGCTCAAGCCATGTTGGAGATAGTTGTTTGACCTGTGTCTATAAATATGACCTGATTAAATACGAGAATGCTTTGTAGACCAGACCGCAGCAGGTTTCAGTTTGACTCAGAAGATGAACTTCAGTAAAGCTGGAACTGTGAGTGGCAGACAGGTAAATCTATTTATTTTCTTTTTCCATAAACTGCAATTGATAATTGAATAAATATACAATATATACACAACAAATTTTAAATCACTGAAGTTGGGCTATTTTACCATAAAATGTACTTTATACACAATTCACCCAATATTCTTCCATTTTTAGCCAGTCAGACAGTTACAAAGAGTTTGTCAAATGACAAAAATAAAGAATCCTTTAAGTTAAGTCTTAAAAAGAACTATAACATTTTATCGTATGCAAATGCAGAGAGTGAAACAAGGAGCGTAAGACTGTCGTGGGCGGATTCACACCATCAGCTGAAGTGTTTCTAACACATCGTTTCATCAGACACTGAACAACTGAGGAAAATGTTGCACGTGTTTGTTTTGTTCTGCTTGAGCTGGTGGAGTCTGACTGGTAAGTTATAAATATATTTTTTGGTTTAATTAGACTAACTATTTGCATTGGCTTTACTAAATGAATGATGAATATTGAGTGATCTGCTTACTTTGAATTCAGGTCTCTGTTGAAGACACATTCAATTCTCAGGTCTAGAAATGTCATCAAAATAAAAGGTTAAAAGTCATGGGAAATAATGGAAAGCTCTAGTGAATGTAAATGTCTTTGTTTATGATCTGTTCGAAGCCAAAACTTTCCATGGAGTTACTTTCAAACATCAGACCGTCACTTCCTTTAAAAAAAAGTTTATAAGTACAGCTTCAAAACTCAGTCAAAATGTGCAATAACCCTGAGAGCATGAGAGACGGTGATAAAACAGTGTCTTATGAAATATCCAGCACTATATAACTTTACACATTGATTTTGTTGTACAGCAGATAACTTAAACAAAATTAAAGATCAAAGGTTCACACACACACACACACACACACACACGTTCGTTTTGCTATCAAAGTGAGGACATTCCATAGGCGTAACGTTTTTATACTGTACAAACTGTACATTCTGTCTCCCCCCCACCCCTAAACTTAACCCTCACTGAAAATGTTCTGGATTTTTACATTTTTAATTAAACCTTGTTTAGTATGTTTTTAAAGCTGTTTGGAAAGTGGGGACATATGAAATGTCCTCATATTTCACCTTGAAGTTGTAATACCAGTGTCATACCCATGTCATTATACACATTTGTGTCCTATGATAAGTCACGAAAACGCACACACACACATCTGTTCATCAATCCCGTCTTTAATTTTGTGTCTTTGCTGCTGTTGAGAATGTTCTTCAGTTCACCTGTAAATATTAAAAACTACGGCTAATTTCAGGATTTATAAACTAACAAAAACTTTATCTGTTCTCCAGGTGTGTTTGGTGATTCAGTGTCAGTGACTGAAGGAGATTCTGTTCTTCTTCACACTGATCTTACTGAAATACATGAAGAAGACGACATACTGTGGAAATATGGAGCTGAAAACTCTCTGATAGCTAAAATCAGCGTTGAGAACCGATTCTTCAACACATATGATGATGTTCCTGATGGGAGATTCAGAGACAGACTGAAGCTGGACGATCAAACTGGATCTCTGACCATCACAAACATCACAACTGAACATGCTGGAGATTATAAACTAGAGATAAGAGGAGTGAAATCATCATCAAAATCCTTCAATGTTTCTGTCTATGGTGAGTAGAGATCATTTTTCCTGTCCTTTACATACAGTAAACTTGTTTTATATCAACATATTGAATCATTGAATCATTTTATTGTTTGAGGAAACCGACTGACACTCACACGATACACTGAACTGGAAACTGATGTGTAAATTTGTCCATATTTTTGTTTATTTTTCCATTTTTTCAGCTCGTCTGTCTGTTCCTGTCATCAGCAGTAACTCTTCACAATGTTCTTCATCATCATCATCAAATTGTTCTCTGGTGTGTTCAGCTGTGAATGTGAGTCATGTGACTCTCTCCTGGTACAAAGGAAACAGTTTATTGTCCAGCATCAGTGTGTCTGATCTCAGCATCAGTCTCTCTCTACCTCTGGAGGTGGAATATCAGGATAAAAACACCTACAGCTGTGTGCTGAACAATACCATCAGGAACCAGACTCAACATCTGGACATCAGACACCTCTGTCACACATGTGCAGGTACGACAGAGATGATGTATCCATGCATTTACTTGCTTGTATGTTGTTGTAGATCACACTGATGCATTCCCTTTATTTATCATCACAGAGTCGGATGCACAGTCTTCTTACCCTTCAATTTACTCTTCAGTCGCTCTGATGGTGTTGATCTCTGCTGGATCTCTGATGATTGTTGCTGCAGTCGTCGGGATCTTCTGCATCGACAAGAAATGTAGAAAAACTGATCAAGAAGGCAAGTGTAACATAAATGACATGTAGCTTATACCAAAAATATTATACCAAAAAATCAGTCGTGGGGTTGCAACTAGTGTCTCTCTAAGTAAATTTAATGGGAAAACATGGAAGTAGTCCCTCATTTGAATTAGTCTTTTTTATTTACTTGGTCAGAGTTCAATTGCTATTGTATGGAACTACAGTCATGAAATCCCCCATTTTTTAGCCTGATCGTTCACACCTCAGAGCTGGAAAAGTCCAGTAGCTCCTCAAGCTGAAAACACGAGATCCAGGAGGTGGAGACGGGCGGATTTAGGGATATATAAAGCGGGAGGAGTTGGATCTGGATCCAGCCTCGCTCCCTGGATCTCGTGTTCTGAAGTCAGGACCATCTCGAAAAGTCTGAGAAAGTGGGAGTGGGGAACAACCAATAAAACACAGACCAACAATTATCAGGGCTGGTTATTGACACAAATATCAAATTCGATTTGATTTCGATTAACTTCAATTCGATTCAATATTGATTATTTTGGATACGTATCAGGAACAGTACATGGCAAATTTTTCCAAGGAATAAAAATCTCTCAACTAAAGCTGTAAACTACACATGGGAATCAGGAACATTATAATATTGAAGGATAAAACTAACTGATTTGTATACAAACACTTTAATTGCATCCAATGAAGTTTTTATAATAATAAAGTTAAAATGCCAACTTTACAATTATGTAATTATATTTCTACTCCAATTCGTTTTTCTGAAATACATTCATTTAATGGAGGCTGTCATAATAAAACTTGACGGATTTATTCAAACATGCATTAAATATCGAAGAACACTAAAAATTATAATGAATATGCAATATGGTACTAATATGTTATGTAAAAAAATGCTCCTCTCTAGAGTTCATTTTTCTAGCTGACTAACGAATTATAGTCAATATGGTTTTTCTGAGGTAAATGTCACATGACATTGCTTACACAAGCTGATTTATTGACGTGTTTCCACGGTTGAAACACTGATTGAGCTATTCCATGAGACAGGAAGATTTGGTAAGTTGTACTGTATCTTCCATCATAACTTCAGGTGTTCATTCATGTCTATTTCACACTGTAACTGGTAATAAAGCAGAGGAGATGATCAGGCTGTGAACTGAGGCGCTACAGAGATCTGTCACACCATCACATCGTAAAAATGAGAATCGATTAAAATCGAGAAATTAATATTTTTTTACCCAGCCCTAATATTACTATTAAATTCATTATTAATTATACATATAATTTCATTTATAAATTGTATTTAAGTAATGTCTCTTTAAGTTTAATGATAAAGACATACTGTGTTGAACTTGTATGTGTGTGTGTTAAACAGTTGTCTAAACATCATACATCAGTGCTTCCCAAACTGTGAGGCGCGCCCCCGGTGGACTGTAGCGGTATTGCAGGGGGGCCGTGGCTAGTCCAAATCAATACATTAAAATAATTCAAACATTTAAATTGTTCTAAAATTTGACTTTTTGTAAGTATGTAAGGTTAGTGTTATGGATTTAAATATATTTGTAAAGAATGTTTGCATCATAATTCACATGAAATTCTTACAAACTTGTTAATAAATGTATTTGTAGGTAAATGTCGGTGTATATTTTTAACGGCGGGGTCGTGGAGCTTTTGCAATGTTTTTGGGGGGCCTTACCCCTCTTAAGTTTGGGAAGCTCTTGCATACATTAATGCTTTAACTTTGACATCCCTATAAGATAAACAGGTCTATTTAAGATTGTGTTTTAATGCATCTATTACTGTTTTTGTTGAAACAGTTCAGACTCACGCGGTAGAGATCAATTACATTGAAGCAGAATTCCACAAAAGAGAAGCACAGACATCGGTAAGATTCCATAGGAACATAGTTCCAGAAAAGATCAAGTTCATTTATTTTTTACATTGTTGACCATTTCAATTCACTATGAAACCATCTGACATTAAAATCACTTTTTTAGTATCATCATCTCTTTTTTTCAGGATATTAAAGAGGAGGTTCATGTGGAGTATGCACCGATAGCCATGAGCAGATGATGAATCTTCATTTTTATCCAATCACAAAAAATGCATAAACTATGATGGAAACACAATTACCCGAATAAATTCATTGACGCGCATTAAAAAAGTCACGTGAATTGCACGACATAATCTTGTTGCAAAACATCTGAAAAGTTGTTTTGGTCATTTTGAGCAAAGTTTGTCGTCACAGTGTTTATGTATAATTACCTCCCAGAATATCTAAGAAAGATGAATAGGTAAATATGTGCTGAGCACTTCTGAATAACAAAATACCCCCCCCCCCCACACACACACACCCACCCACCCACACACCCACACACACTCACACCCCCCCCCCCCCCACACACACACACAAACAGCAGTTTTTAAAGTATATCAGGGTAGTTAATGAGGGACAGGTGAAGGCGATTAGTTGTCATGGCGATAATGCAAGACCGCAATGGAAACAAGGAAACAGGAACTAAACACACAGAAATATCCCCAGGTGTGTCTTGTTTTCTCGATTGCTTGTTGGTCTGTGTGTATATAGCCCTTGTGTTTCTCTTGTAGCTTTGTCAGTTTTTGCAAGTTATGGTGTTTTTGTTCCCTGTGTTACTATTTTATTATTATTCGACTTTCATTAAACACCCACAGTTAGATCCTCGGCTAGAACCTCCTCATCTGCTGGTTCCTGTAATACACCACCCTAGCCTTTTCCCCATTGTTACGTCTGATGTGTTTTTGAGTGTGTGTGCAGGAGGCGTGGCCTGCACCAGAGTCCACAGAGCTTCTGATTGGTCGATTCTGGATTCTGTTTGGACTCCCTAAATGTGTGCCATTTGTTTGCTCTGCCTGAGTTTCTGATGAGCTCCTGTGTTTTAAATTAACCTTGCTCTTGTCTTTGATTTACGATACTCAGTTAACCTTTGATTATAGTCCTATTGTTTAAAGATTATTTTGTAGATATTTAATTTAAGGGAAGTAGGGAGTGCGACGCCATTTCTTTTATACTCATTGTTTGTTCTATGTTTTGGGAGTTAGTGCGTTGTATTTTTATTTTATGTGTTTTCTTTTCAGGTAATTTAGAGGGTCCTAAAATTAGTCGGTTTTGCCTTATTTTTTAGCCTGGTCCACTCCTGATTCAGTCCCTTTGCTTCTGTTAATCATTATTTTTTTGTGAATAAATATCTTCTGTTTCAGCATCATCCATTATGAGCGAGCACACACTCATTTACGTTGCAGCTGGCCATAGACTCGTCAATTTACAGTGACAATCTGATCATTAATAATACAACATTGTAGCAGTTGCTACCAAGCGTTTTGCTCTGTTCATGACTAGAATGTGAATATATAATTAGTTGAATGAGGACATCCAGTTATTAACGTCTGTTAACTGATAAAAGAATGAAATAAAAGAATATGTGCTTTAAAAAACAAAAAAAAAGTCACTGCTGTATTACTGTAATGAGATTTCAGATACCGGATTTGTAAAATTCTTGTAAAAACAAAAATTCTTCTTGACTTTTTGAACTGAGTGTATTTTTATGGTCAAGTATTGATGATCTTTGATGAAGTAAGTTATTCTTTAAAAAGTGACTACAGATTCAATATATATAGTTTGTTATTGTTAAAAAATAATAGGCAATTTTAGCATGAGCCTGTTTTGCTGTATGCATTCCAGTTGTTTCTGCCAATTGCAGCTATCCATTTACTTTTATTTTCTGTTTCAATGACTTCATTTACCTGTTTGTATATAATTCCCCCTAGTTACTACAGTTATTGTTCCTGCTATAAAATCAGTTTAATTTGGCATCTTCTTCAAAGAGTGTCTGATAGACAATGATATATACTTTACTAGAGCACCATCTAGTGTCATAATAGGAGTTCACCTTTCCGAGAACATCCACCAACCGGTGTTACCAGACTTTCGGTTTCTGATATTTTCGAGAAGGGTCTGTCTGCGTCCTTCAGAACTACAAACCACATCCCTCAAGTTACACCTACTACAAGTTACTTATAGTGTCTGGTGATCTATGACAGTATCACACAACTGACCCTAATACATATTTTAACATGTTTTAAATAGTCTTTTCACACTAAATCTTATTAAATAAGCAGGCCTTATATATATATATATATATATATATTCTGTCATGTTGTTGTAGTCTAATATGAAGACTAATAGCTGCTGGTGCTGATGTTCTTTAGCTGTTAAATCTTTAATTTATTCATGATTCCTCACGTGTTTGAGCTTTGGAGTACAGGTTGAATTTGCACATGGTTTGTCTTAAGACAAATTTAAAAAGCCATATAGACATATGTAACCCCTCTACCCAGGTCCTACTCGGCTCGCTCTGAGTGGGCCTCGAATCCCAGTCTTCCAGCATGAGAGTCGGATGCTCTAACAAGGAGGCTAAAGACTGCAACCTAACATCTGTCGCTAGAGCGTTTCTTGAGGTCAGAGGAGTGAGATTTTCTCGCACAGCAACTACTAGCTGGCCTCCGTTACACTCACCCACCTAAAGCTCACTCCCATCCGGGTCACGGCACCAATGTAACCCCTCTACCCAGGTCCTACTCGGCTCGCTCTGAGTGGGCCTCGAACCCTGGTCTTCCAGCATGAGAGTTGGACGCTCTAACAAAGAGGCTAAAGACTGCAACCTAACATCTGTCGCTAGAGCGTTTCTTGAGGTCAGAGGAGTGAGGTTTTCTCGCACAGCAACTACTAGCTGGCCTCCGTTACACTCACCCACCTAAAGCTCACTCCCATCCGGGTCACGGCACCAATGTAACCCCTCTACCCAGGTCCTACTCGGCTCGCTCTGAGTGGGCCTCGAACCCTGGTCTTCCAGCATGAGAGTTGGACGCTCTAACAAAGAGGCTAAAGACTGCAACCTAACATCTGTCGCTAGAGCATCTCTTGAGGTCAGAGGAGTGAGGTTTTCTCGCACAGCAACTACTAGCTGGCCTCCGTTACACTCACCCACCTAAAGCTCACTCCCATCCGGGTCACGGCACCAATGTAACCCCTCTGCCCATGTCCTACTCGGCTCGCTCTGAGTGGTCCTCGAACCCCAGTCTTCCAGCATGAGAGTCGGACGCTCTATCAAGGAGGCTAAAGTCTGCAACCTAGCACTTGTTGTCAGAGCATCTCTCGACGTCAGTGGAGTGAGGTTTACTCGCACAGCAACTACTAGCTGGCCTCCGTTACACATATAAACAACAGCAAAAACTTAATTTTCACCACAGGGGTTTTCAAAAGCTGTTCATATAGAACGACCCTGACTTACTAAACACACATGCACTTAAGAGACACACACAAGATGTTTGTAGATGCAACAGATCAAACCACATCTCTGAAGAACACCGACCACAGCAGGATTCAGTTTGACTCAGAGGACGAATGTCACTGAAACTACGTCTTCAGTAAAAGCAAAAGGTCAGTTGGAAAGGTGTCATTTATGTTAATAATGAATTTTCACAGTGGAAGTGATTCAATCAAAAACCTACTTTAGCTCAATAATCATATTTTCCAAGAGCAAAACTATCTCTGTCCATTCAACTTCCTATTATTGCTGCTTTGAAACAATCTGTATTGTGAAACACGGTCTTTTCACTTTTTACTTTGGTTTTTCCATTCACTAAAACTAAGAACTGAATAAATATGCACAACTATTTTAAATCACATAGAGTTAAACTAAACGCTAGTCACACTTCTATTTAGCCATTTAACAAAGTCAGGCAACAATCTTACAAAAAGTAGGTTAAACGACAAAAATAAAGAATATTTGTATCCATTAAGAACAGTTAAAGACTTATTAAAAGCCAGATGAACTATAATATTATATTTTCTGTAAATGCAGCGAGTGAAACTGTAGGAGGGTCAAACTCTGGAGTGGGAGGATCCGTATTTAGACCGAGTCTTTTTAGTGTTTAGTATCATGAGACACTGAACAACTGAAGAAGATGTTTCACATGCTCGTTTTGTTCTGTTTGTGCTGGTGGCGTCTGATTGGTAAGATATAAAAACATTTGTACGGCTTAATTTCTTTCTGGAGTAATAAAGCTGCTGCTGTTCCAAATGAATCTTGAATAACTGTGAAATCTGCATACTTAATTCAGAATTTCACTCTGAAATTCTGGGAAGGTTTCATGGATAAAACATTAAAGGTCATGGAAAATAATAGATGAAACTTATTTTTCTCCACGGATGATAACTTAAAACAAATTCAAGTTCAAAGTTCACTCATCCGTCTCATTGTGTGTCTCTGCTGCTGTTGAGAATGTTCTTTAGTTCACATGTACAGTCAATAATTAAACGACAGCTGATTTCAGGATTTGTAAACCAATAAAATCATGTTCTCCAGGTGTGTTTGGAGATTCAGTGTCAGTGACTGAAGGAGATTCTGTCACTTTATACACTGATCTGACTGAAATACATGAAGATGAAGATATTCTGTGGAAATATGGAGTTGAAAACTCTCTTATCGCTAAAATCAGCATTGAGAACCTAATCTTCTCCACATATGAGGATGTTCCTGATGGGAGATTCAGAGACAGACTGAAGCTGGACGATCAAACTGGATCTCTGACCATCACAAACACCAGAACTGAACATGCTGGAGTTTATCAACTACAGATAAAGGCTGCGAAACAGACATCAAAAACGTTCAGTGTTTCAGTCTATGGTGAGTAGATCATTTGTTCAAACTTTCACATGTTCTTGTTTTATTTTTAGATATTGATTTGTTGAATAATTTGAGATCACGGAACATATAAAGCTGAATGATTCACTGAACTGAAAATAATATTGTTGCATAGTCCATTTTTCTGCTCGTGTTTTTCAGCTCGTCTGTCTGTTCCTGTCATCAGCAGTAACTCTTCACAATGTTCTTCATCATCATCATCATGTTCTCTGGTGTGTTCAGCTGTGAATGTGAGTCATGTGACTCTCTCCTGGTACAAAGGAAACAGTTTATTGTCCAGCATCAGTGTGTCTGATCTCAGCATCAGTCTCTCTCTACCTCTGGAGGTGGAATATCAGGATAAAAACACCTACAGCTGTGTGCTGAACAATCCCATCAGCAACCAGACTCAACATCTGGACATCAGACACCTCTGTCACACATGTGCAGGTACGACAGAGAAGATATATGTGATTATTCACTGACCTGATCTCTGTATTTTGTTTTAGATCAGACACATTTACGTCCATTTTATTCATTACAGATCAAGGCCTCTCCTTGTTGTTCATTGTGTTGATCTCTGCTGGATCTCTGATGATTGTCGCTGCCGTCGGGATCTTCTGCATCTGCAGGAAATGTAGAAAAACTGATCAAGAAGGCAAGTGTCACTTACTACTTGTTAGAAATGGCATGTAGGTTTTCAGTTGCAAAATATCGTATTGGAAAAGTAAACTGCGGGGCGGCCGTGGAAAGTTTGTGTGCATGTGTTTCCGCACTGTTTTGCACTGTTAAAAAATTACTGTAAATTTTACAGTATAATACTGGCAGCAGGGTTGCCAGCCAGTTACTGTACAATTTACAGTAGTGTTACTGTAATTTAATTTACAGAATTTCCCTGTATTCTCTGATTACAGTAAATAACTGTATTTTTTTAAATTACGAAGGGTCAATTTACAGCAATATTCTGTAAATTTGAGTCAAACCAACACGTGACCCCAGAATGCATTGCATTTTATAGCAATATGCTGTATTATTAAAAAACAGCCAGCGGCTGTAAAATAATGCTGTATTTTTTACAGTAATTCATTACAGTGTAGAGAATAAAAAGTCATTTAGTGGGAAAACCGTGGAACTAGCTTGACATTTTTATCATATTGTCAGTGAAATAACTGAAAATAACTGCCAATCAAGTGTAATGCGGTTGAGAACTTCTTTAGCTGACAGCCCTACTAATGTTTCAAAGAATCAGATGTTGTTTTGTTGTTTTAATGCGTCTATTATTGTTGTTGTAGAAACAGTTCAGACTCTTAACAGAAAGATCACTTACGCTCATCCGACAGTCCTCAAAAGAAACGCACCTAAATTGGTAAGATTATGTATTCCTCATTTATGTTCTGAGAAGTATCTATGATTTCTGATCTATTGCACACACATATCAGATATTTATGAAAAAACATCATCATTCAGTACCAGAGACACAAAATATCTGCTCCGCCAATAAACGCAGTTCCATAAAAGCCAAAGTTATTTATTTTTGAAGCAAATGACATTACCATATACAAAAACATTACCATCAACACTGTAAACTTCAACTTTCAGTCAGTGAATATGATATAGAAAAAAAAAATTACCGTAAAATGTAACTATCTAGTAGAAACTTTTGGTACTTTGCCCAAATAAAATCTTACTGAAAGTTTTTTCTTTCTTTTTTTTTCTGAGATAACCTCGCTTGGATTTATGGCTTTGAGTTTCTCAGTTTTACAGTAAAACATGTTTTGGCAAATACAGGCTATATTTCATATAATTAAAATTATATCAAACATCGTATTTTCATGCACTTTTCACAACAATAAACTTGGACTTTTTTCACTTCATCAGTAATCTATCCTCTTTAAAAACTGAACTCTGAGCTCCAAACCAGTCAAGATTTATGACGTTTTAAGTTGGAAATGTCATTTTCTGGTCAATGCTAAGCAAAATCACATAAATATAATTTAGTACGATAAAACCCTAAAATCAATGAAATAAAAACATTATTGATCTAAAATACAGTACATTCATTTAATTAAAATAACACGGAAAATTTTTGAACAGCACACAAGCAGCATCAGAGGGTTCATTTCAGGTTTATACAACAGAAACACGTGCAAGTTTGTGTGTCAGTTAACTACTAAATATTAGTGTACTAAATATAATGTATTATTGGAGCACAGTTTGTTCTTACTGAGCAAAGCAACATGCACAATAAACACTAATGAACACATTCATTTGCTGGAAAAGGGTTTACTTACATTTACCCTCATAATGCAGTGCAATGAAAAACATACTGGAAATCCATTGTCCAGTTAGTTGTTTCAACAATAACAAGAAAAAATGGCTCATTTAGTCCAAATTCTAAATGATAAAGTTGTATTTTGCAATTGAAAGTGCACTGTGAGGACTCAGGTCTCGCAGAATTAGAACATAAATGCAGTTAAAATAAAAACTGAAACATAAAATGAAAAAAAAACGGGCACTTGTTTAGTCAGAAGCCAAAATGGCACTTGGGGTCTTGTGCATGTGTTTGATTTGAGCAGTGACAGTGTTTGCCTGTATGTTTTAGCAGAATCTCAACCGTCTGACAGGAAACCGAAGCGTTCAGGAAATGAAAGTCGTAACATCGCACGTTTTTCTGATGGTTTGCGCAACAGTTAACAAGAAAATGTGCTTTTTACATCATACAGAGATGTCGAACCTGCTTAATGGCACAACGACTGCATCTTTTTGCTGACATCTGGATTAGATCTTGTTACAGCAAAATCTCATATCAGATTATGTTTTAACGTCCAATATTTTCATATGAATCAATGCCCTAGCTAAAAAAAAAATCTATTTAAATTATATTCACGCTTCAAATCCATTGACATTTATTGACATATCACTTAAGACTGACTGATATACAATTATAATTACACTTTATTTGGAGTATTTCTTTGTTGCACAATGAAATTTCTTAATATTAGGCCTAAAATGTGTATTAATGTCACTATTGATGAGGATTGTATGATATTTCAATGATATCAGCCTTCAAATGCAAAATATTTAAAGTGTACCACTTTAGTACAATCAGTTATACATGTCTTTAGTGGGACCACAGTGCAACTTCTGCGCAATTTAAGTTAATTTAGTCCAATTTAGAAAAAGTATATATACTGGTTTAGTAATTGACTCTTCTCAAACAGTTTGATTGACAGGCGATCTGACCAATCATAACCCCGAATCCGCCATTTAGTCCATCAAAGCAGTCAGGGGAGTTAGTAGATTAATGTTGGTGATTAACATTCCTTCTGATGTTCATTCATGTTGATTTGATGCTATAAATGAACTAGTATGAAGAGATGATCGCTTCACGAGGAGCTACAGACGCTATTTATTGCTTAAAAAAAATACAGTATTACAGTAACCTGCTCTGTCTTGTCTGTCGACGTGTTGTCAGTGTCCTCTTTGCTCCACAATGTATTTTTCACTACGTGAGAACATGATGTGTGGTGTGAGAGCGCATGGCAACAGTAACTGAAGTGGGCGGGTCTTTGTGAAGGTTTTTTTTATTAAGTGCATAACATGTAATGTAATTTCAAATACACAAGGAATCTTTCTGACTAAACACAGATACACTGTTAAAAAATTACTGTAAATTTTACAGTATAATACTGGCAGCAGGGTTGCCAGCCAGTTACTGTAAAATTTACAGTAGTGTTACTGTAATTTAATTTACAGAATTTCCCTGTATTCTCTGATTACAGTAAATAACTGTATTTTTTTTTAAATTACGAAGGGTCAATTTACAGCAATATTCTGTAAATTTGAGTCAAACCAACATGTGACCCCAGAATGCATTGCAGTTTACAGCAATATGCTGTATTATTAAAAAACAGCCAGCGGCTGTAAAATAATGCTGTAATTTTTACAGTAATTCATTACAGTGTAGGCCCAGATCTGGTACGCATTGAATCCACATGTACCAGATGTGGCCCAGATCTGGGCCGACACTATGTCGCTATCTGGAAAAGATCGTCACGCTTCTTTGTTTTTCATTATCTCTGGTGTGCTGTTTTTCTACAGAATGTTGAAGAGGAGAGTCAGGTGGAGTACGCAGCTGTTGCCATATGATGATAATCGTCAATCTGATTCTAGTATCAGATCAGCGGCTGTGTCTTCGCTTTCACTGGGAACCTCCTGCGACAACCTCAGACTCGATGAGGCGAAGATCGAGTTTTGGGATCGTGAGACATGAGGAAATCGCAGCGGACATGCAGCAGGGGGTTCGACGTTTGATATGTAAAGACTGATTAATGAAATGCACTCCTAAAAAAAGAATTCGCCTTGTAATACAAATGACCTGAATCATATTGATCATTGGAGACTTTTCAAGTTTGACTCTTTGAATGTTAAATAAACGTCGATGTGTGTGAATCTCATGAATACGTGCCTAATGTCGATGAAACATACTCGTTGAAAGGAGTGAGCGTTGCTGTTATAAGTACAGAAATGTGGCTGTCGCCAAACAGCTTGTGCAGGAGCACATGTGAGCCGCTGGACGGTTGTGTTTGATGTCTGTAAGCGTCTCAGAGGTGTGAATAGCATGTCTGAGGGAACGCAATGCGGTTGAAGGGCTTTTTTCCATTGCAGCTCACATGAAAGCATTTGACTTCTTTAGACAAAAGTTTTACTGCAAAGCACTGGATCTCACAGATAAAATCGCTCGAATCAGATCTTAGTATGTGTCTGCGAAATATTTAGATTGATATTCAAGGGCAGATGCGTTCCAAAATAGTCAAACCAAAATTTATTCAAGACATTTTTGATATATTTTTACTAGTGTGTGCAGAACACTATAGGTCATTTATGTGAAGATAGTAAAATAAAGTAAACTGTGACATATTATACCCCCAAATTCTTCTTACAGTGGACTACCAGTAAAAATTTGGCACCACATTTCTTGGAAATGCATATTTGACAGCGGTCTTATTTTCTTATTTTCATTGACGCCATCTTAGAGGAACGTAGAGGATTGTGGGATATCAGGATAAATCTACGCTGCCTTCAGAAATCGATCAGATGAATCTTGTGAGGCAAGAAGTAACATTAGATTCGAACTGCCTTCCTCACTTTATAGTGATGTAGATAAAAGTGAAAATAAGATTTCCATATTCACTGAAAGTTTTCATTTAGGTAATTTGAATTACTTAAAACATGCAGGCTGATTGCAACACCAGGTGCATGAAAATATCCCGCACATCCACAACTCTTCGCTGCTGTGCTCATCCTTCACTTTTCCAAGAGGAATCCTCAGATTACAGTCAGATGATCATTCATGATACAACATTAGCAATCAAGCGTACACTTACAGAAGTGTTCGTGAGTAGTATGTGAATTTGTGTTTAATTGAATGATTTGATTGATAACGTCTGTTAACTGCCAAAAAAAATACAATAAAAGTAGGCGTCTGTGCACTTGTGATGGGTTTGCAGGTGTAAAATATTTGTAAACACACAAATTCTTGACTTTTTCAACTGAGTGTACAGTAGGTCAAGTCTTGAATAACATGTAAACTTGCTTTGATGATGAAGTTAATAATATTGTTAGTCATTTTTTTAAATGGCAACAATGAATCAGATTTCCAAGGCATAAATATAGCCTGTCATCAACTAAACCATTACAAAAATAAAGAACGCAATTTTAGCAAAGTCAACTTGGTTTTGTAGTTTTAGGCAATCTGGAGAAAGATCGATGTTTGCACAGTCGCTTTCAGTGTGACACTTCTCACGCCGCACGTCCATTTTCTCATGCAGTGGAAAAAACCTCAAGGAGCAGAGAGGAAACTGACAACGTGCAGACAGACCCCAAGACCCCTCTCCGACATCCTTTGTCACAGCCACCACAGCGCTGCAGAGCAGCCTCCACGTCTCTCTGACCTGCTTCACTGGTGACAGTGTTTGGCCTAAATTTCGGGTCTGTTTGTCACCCCTGTGCAGTGGCGGACTGGGACAGTAAATCAGGCCGGGAATTTGACTCCACCCCAGGCCACCTCTGCTGCTGCAGTCACCACCACAAAATTCATGAGTCCACCAGCCTGTTAAACTTATAGAGTAACCCTGATAGTTGATGGAACAGGTAGACTACTATTCATAATATGAATGGATAAATAAAGAATCCCTCAAGACCATCTATACTACCACACCAAAGACAAATATAAAATTGGCTTACACATTTTAAGAAGGGATAATAAAAGATACATATTCACATGTTAAAATATTTATATTTTATATATGCTCTATGTATCCCCATACAGTATATAAAACAATGTGCTAGTTTGTCATTAAGATGCGCTTTTAAAACTTCTATCATTTTATATATATATTTGTATTTTTTTTAAAATAAAGAATAGATTTTATCTAAGTTGCTTCGAATGAAAGCGTCCATCTGCCAAATGATTAAGTAAATGTTAGGGGTGGAACAGTTCAACTTTTTCACGGTTCGGTTTGTTTTGTTTTTTCCATCGCTGTTGTTGTAATGTCTGGAAACCCAGAATGTTGATCCATCAACAGAAACATATATTAACTGAACCCTGATTGTTTTATGTGTTATTTATAGTAAACCATATTACAGATGCTTTGTCAGATTTAAGTTGAACAGCGGACCGTCCGAGCGCGTGGAGAACCGAGAGTGGAGAAAACGAACGGATCGATATTTTTTTCCACCCCTAGTAAATATAATGTAAATGTAATTCTGACCGACCTGTTCCCTTACCGGCGAACATGGCTGGGATTTTGTCTGTGTCCAGGGCTTTTCTCCTTCTTATGCGTTCCCTCTCTGCTCCTCCTTTGTTTACGCTCCATTTTTTGCACTATTTTCCAAGATAAAGCCTGCCTCTGGATATAGCCAATTAGGCAGTGCTTCGCTGATGTTGGGTCATGTGGTGGTGTCATTCTCACTCCGCGATCGCCTGATTAGTAGATTCATAAGTGCGTCAATTAATTCGCAGTTGCACACCAGCCTATTGCACGTCAGTATGATCGACAGCGGCAGGCCAGAATGACCATCAGGCCACCGGGGATATGTCCCGGTGCTCCCGATGGCCAGTCCGCCCCTGCCCCAGTGAAATTAAACCCCTAACAAAACATCTCAACAGAGCTAGCCTAACTTAGGCAATAGCCTCTGCTAAGACCTTAACAAGCAAACTAGTCCGGTTTTGACGTGAAATTGCGTCGTGCAAGGTTGGCAATGCCAGCAAGATTAATAAAAAGGCCTCCAAAACTCAAGAAATGAATTCTGCTGGTATGAGATCTTGTATTTTGGCTTTATAGTTAAGCAATATCATAGATCCATGTGCATCATTTTCTGACATTATATGCCCATGTGTGCACACCTCATGGTTTGATATCAGCAACTAAGCACCAAAGAACATGTAAATGTTGAACTATGTCTGGAATGTTTCGCTCTAAACCAATTCTTCTCTATCAACACAGGAGCATTTTCTGAGAAATTCTGCAACTACTGATAAGTAACTCCACCAATGTCAAGAATCAAGAGCTCAACTAACGCAAACACTATGATGGTGAGCTCAAACTAAACATTTTCAGTAAGACATCAACATCTAAACCGATTTATCTCAGTTCAAATTGGTTTTGAGATGCAGGAGAATCAAGCAGACGAGTTTAAGGGTAGTAGAGAAGTTGAGGATTAGACAGCTGGAAAAAAAATCTGTGTTTTTCTTCCCTCAGGTGTTTTTGTGCGGACACTACTCCCATTAAAAAGTTTAATGCTGAAAGGGTTAACAGTACTTCAAAGTTCAGACTCGCTGAATTTTGGACAGAAGCACAATAACAGACAGAGACATGCAGAATATACAATTAACTTAAATGACATTAAATTAACAAACTTCTGATTTCTAAAACAATGCAGTGTTTTAAAGTGCATGTATAAATCTTGACACTGTCGTCATTACAGCTCATGTGAAGAACTGCAAAACCACTGCAGATTAACCTCTAGAGTCACTGCTTTTTAAGAGAAAAAACAATCAAAAACAACAAAACAAACAAAGAAAGGCTGAAGAGAAGTGAACAAATGATTAGCAAAATATTGTAAATCTCCGTGAGGCTCTTCTCATCCGGACTTCCTTGCGGCACCAGGTCTTCATAATCCACAGGAGATGCTTCACTAGGCACAGGAGAGTCTTCATCATAATCCACAGGAGACTCTTCGTCTCTAGGCACAGGCCTGCCTTCTTCATAATGCACAGGCCAGCCTTCTGCACATCCCAACACTATGTAACGAGCGTCCCTCTTCCCTTTATAATAGTCACATTTCGGAGGTCTCTTCCCACTTTGTAATTTGCACGTGATCACAGGAAAAGGGTTGAGGCTCCGATACAGGCTACCGCGGACTAGAATGCCTCCTTCTCCACAAACTGCTCGAATTTGATCTGAATTTGCCTTTATGAAGGTATGGACATCTTTGCAGTCACCATCAGATCCAGCAATCTCTCTCTTTCTGATTTCACTGGTACACTTCTGCACTGTCATTTTAGGACCGTAATGCCGGTTGAGGAAATGTTTATAACGCTCCTTTATTTCATCTGGTTGACCATGACAGGAGAAGGACACACTCAAGATCAGCAGCAGAATCACAGCAGAATGATGAATCTCCATGACCTTTGAACAAAACACACATTAAAACAGCTTTACTGACATTTGACTCACTAAAGCAGTTTAGCTGAAAACACTGAAGAGACCCTTCCTTTATTTTTACTCGCACATCTTAGTTACTCTACATTAACCCAGATCTGCACATTTTTGTACAAAGACCATTTTCTGCACCATCTGCACCAAAACAGATTTCCTGTACATCTTGCGGATTAAAGTTTTTTACATTTAAAGGTAAGTCACAAACCCCAGAAAAAAAAAAACCTGTTGCTTTTTTTATGCTTAATACTCAAAGTATTAATAAAGCACCTTTTTACACATTTCATCCACTTACAAAAACAATCTGCAGTGTAAAATGAGCTTGTATGAAGAGATACTCACAGGTCTGTCGTCACAGCAAAATCCTCAGTGTTGAATTCACACTCCTGGGGTTTCTATGAGGCCACACTCAGAGCGTTATAAGTAACACTGATCAGTGTTGAAGATGATGAGATAATTAAGTGATTAATTAAGTGATGATTGAGCATTAATTATGAACACCTGATGATAACAAGCAGAATCTGAAGAGTTAGTTGGGCACTCGACTCTGAGCATTTATATGTTTGTGCTCTTTTTAACTATGTGTGTGTGTGTGTGTGGCTTCTTTTCCAACAAATTATATGTTTTGATCAACCAAAACATAATCTGTTAGAAAAGAAGCCACACATAATGATGAATAATTTTTATCATAAAGTAGTTCCAAAATAATACTTTACTGATCATGAAGTGGTTACGTATTCTTTTATTTTTCACTGTCAATCACGGTTCACTAAAGAACAGACACTCTGAGTTTTGATTTATAAATATATTAAGGATATAAATGCTCAGACACACACAGACCTCAAGAATCAGCAAATGAATCTCAACAATAGTGACATGTTTCCTAAATCAGAGCAGCAGAACAACAACATAATCCTGCGATTGGACTGTTAAACAGATCTGAATCTGTCAATATCATCATTACAGGTGATAATCGGGTTGACTGACATTTTTGACTGATATTTACACTGTACTTCGTTGCTTTTATGATATTGATTTACTGGGTAATTGGCGCCATCTGGTGTTTCTATAACATCATTTACAGGATCATTTGAAAGCCTCATGGGCAAAAGAGGGAGGGGTTTTCCTCTCTGTGAATAAACTAAAATAAATGATAGTAAATGTACATATACTTTACAAGAGCCCCATCTAGTGTGCTAACAGTTCACGTTTCCAGGAACAGCCTCCACCTTCATCTGATCAGTACACTGAAAACAAAGCTTTAAAATTAGTTGATTAGACTCGTGTGTTTATAGAGTTGAACTGTTAGTACATTCCAGAAGGTAGAGAGACAAACTGATCACTTCTCAAACAATTAAATGTTAGCTCAGTTATAATAACTTATGTCTATATATACAGTCATCAACATTTGAGGTGTTTCAAACCTTCTTTTCTCAACTTTTTTCATCCACTTCAAATATAGACTACTGTATACAGTTAACAAATTAAAAATCATCACGTGACAAACAAACACCATTTAATAGCATTTATTATATTAAAAACAGAAAAAAAAATATTTTTAGTTTATTTCCATTCTAGGAAAATAGTATTTCATTAGGATTAACTTTCAAATATGAGGGGGAAACTAATAATAGGCACAGAAGTGAGAGAGATTTGCACAATTAGACAAATTTTCCATTGTTCAGACAAACAGATGATGTTTAAAACAAGTTAAACGCCTGTAGTGAATGTCTTTTCAGCGCCGATGTGAAGTTTGCTTAATTTTTAGAAATTAGTTTAATTTTACTTCAGCTGCGCACTGAATCTGACTCCAGTTTCAAATTATTGTAACTTTTAGATCGCGTTTCTAATTAGGAATTAATCAGTAGTCATGTATTAATTTAGGTGTTTGATTATTCTGGGTATCCTGTACTTTCAATTATTCGTTCATGAGGGAGAATCATATGAGCCGGTTTATGTTCTCACGGCACAAATCCTCCACTTCTGATTCTCAGTCAGAGGGTGCAGAGAGTTAGTCAGTTTATTAATGCGTTCGAGTCGAATCGTTTCATGCTTATTCATACAAAAACACAGTTTTCTTAGTCATTTGCAAACTCAGTGACAGAGAGATGTGCCACATGCTCCTTTCACTGAGCCTTTAGTTTGACTGATCCTGACGCAGATTTTTGGAAACGCCAGACTTCACTTAATCAACTGGTCATAATGATTTTAGGAGAGTCCAGAAAGAATCAAATATACATTTTATTTGTCAGACCATTTTACCAAATCGCACTGAGACATTTAAAATGACGCTAAACACAAAAGTGAAAAAACAATAGATTCACCAGATACGTCATACGTAATTGTTACGGTGCTGGTGTCCAGGAAGGAAGTGCACAACACAGAAGTTCAGAAACATAGAGCTTTTATTGATTTACCAGGAGAATAATGACACATAACACCATGGGAAACAATGTTCACGCTAGACAAGGGACAGACTGACACTCAGGGCTTAAATACACTGAACACAATGGGATGACTAGTTAACAAGACAACTGAAAGGAATGAACTAATGATGAACTGAAGAAATGTCCATTGGCCTTGGTGCAATAAATCAAAAATAAATAAATAAATAAATTATAAATAAATAAATAAATAAATAAATAAATAAATAAAGTGTTTTTTTCTAGCAGCGTACAAAATTTGTGACAAAGTGTCTTTTTGACCCCTACACCCTTCATTCCCTCGACCCTCTCACTCTGGAGGGTAAACCCTTTGAAGGGATTAGGGCATAGGGATGTGCCCTTCCGAATGGAACGCAGGGTTAGATGAATTTGGGACAGAAATACTCCATCATACATCCAACTGTGCACATGGTCTGTGAAGAGCACTTGTATCTTGCAGTATGACAAAATAAATCAGTGTGTTCTTGAGTCTCGCAGTGTAAATGCTTCTGCTAATGATTGAAGAAAAGGCAATAAAGGCACAGAAGAGATAATCCTGCACTGTTCCTGTCTGGATCTTTTAGCAGCTGTAATAATTCCTTCACAGATACATCCTGGAAACATGCTGTGGGTGCCGTAGGGTTCCGGTCTTACTGCACAATGGCTCCAGGCTTTGCAGTCCATGACAAAATACCTTGCTTGATTGCAGGCAATACGGTGGTTCCTTATATCCTCTTCTACTTGCCTCAACCACATTTTCTTTGGTGCCATTCATGGACTTTTTTTCTATTGGGAAGGTCATGTTCTCCAGATGATAATGTATGGTAATCTTTTATCAGTCATGGCCTGGTTTGAGCAGGGTCCATGTTTCTGATCTGTAAGTATCCGGCAGAACTAAGTGCCCGGAAGAGGCGAATCTTGGTTTTTGAATTGGAAATGTTGGTCCTCTTCCACAGGCACCATTTGAGGCAAGTGAATGCTTCGGCTGCCTGTCCAGTTCTGCTATGAATCTCTACAGTGGATGCCATTTTCTTCTCCTGGACTAGCGACCCTAAGTATCGAGGTAGACAATGACCTGCGAGCCATCCGTTGCCACCACTTTGGTTCTGTCTGCATAAGAACCTTGCTGATGATGGAGAGCAGGCTGATGTTGCGATAGTTCTTACATTGTCTATTACTGCCTTTTAAAAAAAAAATAATAATAACCATGATGATGGCTTTCCTCCATTCGTTCATTAAACCAGATGGTTTGGAGAAGTGTGTGAAGCTGATGATCACCTCAAGGCTTAATAGATTCCACAGCGATCTGGGATTTAATGATCATATGGCTGACTTCACTTCAGGAGATGATCACACAAAGGTACCATTAGCCATCCGCATGTGGTTTTGGTGTCTGGATGCTGCTTGTTCAAGATCAGCTGCCACGTGATTCCAGTGCGACTCTCGTTCCACTTTTCTCCTCAGTCTGACTTCTCGATTCATCTGGCAGTAACACGTTAACCGTCCTCTATGCACGATGCACAACAGCCGTCAATGGAGTCCCAGCCTGATTAAGTGCCTCTTCTTCTGGAACATCAGTCTCCTGAAAGAATGAAACAGATTCACAGAAGGTAAAGCAAATGATCAGGATTGATTAGATGAATATGTAAATATGTGCTGAGCACTTTCCTCTCAATAACAAATTAAAAAGTCAACAAAAATCACAGCAGTTACACTTGGAGATGTTCCTGTCGACAATGGTGAGAAAACCACAGTTAAGAAAGCACAAAGTGGAGACACACCTGCATACAACAATCACCATGGAGGAATGGTATTTCAAAGGTGTTTACCAGCCGGAGCCAGAAACTTTGTTTTGGTCTGACTTTGTTTGAAATCATCTCATTAAGCCATAGTTCTCACAGATGTAAATCTGTTGTCACTTCACAGTTTTTTGCAGACAGACAGATTCAGAGCTCAGAGTATCTCACCTGAAGATCATCGTGCGGTGTTCCTGTTTGAACAATAACAACAAACTCTTACTTCAATCAATTCGAATAAAAATACACACGTGCAATAGATATTCTGTTTACATTTTGAACGATCAGCTGTATGGAATACTTGCCTTGTTGTCTTGCGTTCCTTTTCCTAGATTTCCTGTAGCGACAGTAAATCACACCAAAAGTAACAAGCAGCAGAACAACAGCAGCAACAATTCCTGTTACAGCACCTGAAGACAGACCTGAAATTGGAACAGCTAAAGACAGACAGTCATTATTACTAGAGATCAACTGATAATTTCAGTAGAAAGACATGCTATTGATTTCTTTGATAAATCTGGTCGGTTTTTTTTTTTTAACAAATGCAGTTAATTCAACATCAGCACTGTGAGCTCAACAGGCAACAATGTTCACAGGAAAACTGACTGATATTATGCATTGTTGTTATTCTTTTATAATAGACTTTGAAATGTCAGTTTGGATAGAGATGATCTCAATTATAACATGGACTCAAAGCTCACTTTCTTAAACAGGCCAGACTGAAATCATTTACAGTTTTAAGTATACTTAAAAATTGCTTGAGGGAAATTGCACTGAATGATTAAATGACACTCACCAGTGACAGAAACACTGAAAGTCCTGATGATTCTGAATCTGCTGCTGTTGATCTTCAGTTTATATTCTCCAGAGTCTGTGTTTCTGGTGTTCATGATGGTCAGAGATCCAGTCTGATTCTCCAGCTTCAGTCTGTCTCTGAATCTCTCAGTGCCTTCATTACACTGAACATCTGTACAGATCTTCCTGGGTTCACCTGCGATTTCAGCGACGTGAATCTCATTAAAATACCACGCCATTGAGTCATTTAGTTTTCTTATGACACCAGGATCTAAAGTAACAGATTCTCCCTCCTCCACTGACTTTCTCTTCATCTCATCTCGTTCTGCAGCAGAAACATCTGAAAGACAAACCGACAGATGATTGAAGAATCTAGATTCGCGGGGAAAGACTACAAGTATAGAAATACCCATTTTTTAGATCTGATTCAGAACAACCGAGATGATGAAGTCAATGAAGCAAGTATTGCAATAGAGATTTCCTCCAATTATGTCCACACGACAGATGGTGTGTCATCACCTCTGAATGCCAGCAGAAATATCACTAAACACATTAATGGTGTGATTTGAATGTACAAGACTTGCTTTTAAACATAATGACTCACCATATAAAGCAATAAAGAAGGTCTGTTCACTGTCGGTGCTGCCGCTGCTGATCTGTAGTTGATAAACTCCAGAGTCTGTGTTTGTGATGTTCATGATGGTCAGAGATCCAGTCTGACGATCCAGCTTCAGTCTGTCTCTGAATCTCTCAGTACCTTCATTACACTGAACATCTGTACAGATCTTACTGAGATCTCCCCTGATTTGAGCGATGCGGATGTCATTAAAATACCATCTAATTCTGTCTTGTAGGTTTGTTTGAACACCAGTGTGTAGAGTGACTGAATCTTCCTCCATCACTGACACTCTGTCTGGATCAACACCTGATGCACCTGAGAAAGAAATGAACAGTTAAAGACTTCAGACTTCACTCAGACTTCCGATGAAAGACTTGTGAAGATCTGGTAGAACGACACAGGTTGCCATCTTGTAATTACAGTTACAACATGGCGTGAACGCAGCAGAAGCTCATTGTTTTGCTTCCGGAGAAACTGTTTGTTTGTGGTGCTCAGCGACTGACGTCTGTCTACACCTTACGGAGCGCACTGATGCCGTGTCTAAGAGAGCAGGTGAGCAGAGGATATGAAGATACATATGTTGACTCACAAGTAGGACATCGTATCGGACGGAATGCAACATTTTTTGGTCCTGAGACTACCACAGAAGATATTTGTACATGTTTTGATATTTATACCGCTTCTATTATTGATTGCTATCAGGATGTGAAGAGAATTTCAGCCAGAAAATAATTGCCTACTACCTTTAAATGAACAAGACTTGCTTTAAACATGACTTACTATGAACATCGACATTGAAGATCTTTTCACTGCTGCTGCTGTTGATGATTTCTAGTTCATAAACTCCAGAGTCTGTGTTTCTGGTGTTCATGATGGTCAGAGATCCAGTCTGATGATCCAGCTTCAGTCTGTCTCTGAATCTCCCATCACACTGATCATCTGTACAGGTTTTACTCTGATCTCCACTGATCTGAGTGATGCAAATGTCATTAAAATACCATTTAATCTGTTCTTGTAGTTTAATTTCAATATCAGTGTTTAGAGTGACTGAATCTCCCTCCATCACTGACACCGACACTCCATCTGATACAACGCAGCGAAAAGCTGAAAAAGAAATGAAGAGTTCATTATGCGCCAAACAAAAACATTTACACATAGTCCTCAAGATGAAATAACTTTAACTGTTTAAACACCCTTGATGTGACATTACTTCCCAGCATTTCTTGCATATTTAAAACCTTTCCAGCAGTGAATGTATAACTATGAGATCCTGCTTTTAACACCAAGGACTAATGAAGGACTCATAGACAAAAGGTGAAAACATTCACTGACACTCACAATGCATTAAGAGCCCTTTTGAATTGTACTCGTTTGTCTTCTGGGAAACATGAAAATAGATGTAGCTTATGAAGGGCAGTACTAAATAAATAAAAAAAAAAGATCTTGATCTTTAAAATGTTGAAAAGTTTACACCTCAGCTCTTAATGCATTGTGCTTTCTTCTTGAGAGTCACTGAGTCCCTCAATTGTCCTCAGTGTGAAATAATAAATAGACTTAAGCCAATGTTTACCATACTGATTCATGTGTGAAAAGGAAACAAAAGCATTTTTAGTGCAATAAACAAAAGCATAATTTTCCAGATATTTAAGGGGGTTACCGCTGGACTTTTTGTTGCTTTAACTGCTCCTATTGTTCTCCTCGCTTCAGAGCTCCGCCACATAAAGTTATAACAACGTTTTCATGTACATTTATGCATTTGACAGTCGCTTTTGTCTAAAAACTACTCACGTTGCAAGGTATATTTGACCATTTTAGGCAACATTTACTCACTCTATGATGCCATAGGTTACTTGTAGATATATCAAATCACATGACTTACGTAACGATGCCTTTATTTTCACTACGATTTTCTTTCTTTCGTCACGATTTGTTAATCACGCCTCACAAAACTACATACGCCATTGTTGCAAACGTCACATTCGTACTTTTATTCGTTTATTTTATTTCACTTTTATTCGTTTTTTATCGCTGACTGTATGAAACGTTAACAAATAAATGTCTTGCCATGTTCTAGCAAAACACAGACAGCGAAACACAAACGATAAACACAATTCTGTCGAAATTAAAGCGATACAAGTTACTTTCGGTTTCATCGTGGACCGGAAGAGAGAAAATTTAAGCCTAAATATCTCACCATGATCGAGTAAACACCAGAGCAATAAGGGCAAACTAAAGAAAAACTTCATTTTTCCCAACCTAAAAAAGACGAATACGTAAGTTAGTTACTGAGTTGGTTCGTGTTGGAGACGTTGTATGGCAAGCCGTTTTAAACTTTGTTCTGACTATAAATATATTTAAAGATAGTAACAATTGTATTTTGACGAGTGATAATTATAGAGATATCTGCAATTATAATTGCACTAGTAAGAAATCCGATTTGAGATATCTGTAAAATGTTTTTTACTGGTCAAAACTCATTTATGACTAGTACGGGAAGGAGTATTTAATGCTAAAACGGCTTGCCATCGACGTTGACGTTCACAGCGTGATGACGTAATTTCGCGTCCGCCTCTCAAACAGGTGTTGTGCCGAAATCGGTGACCTATCGAAAACTGTGACCAGGGGTCGCTGTTGAGTAAATCTTCGCGCGAGTGCGCGTTCACGTGCAGAGAGCAAACACTGAAGCGGAATGATCCTGCAAAAGATGTTTTATATATAAAAGAAAGAAACGTCCAACGCTTGTATACAGAAGAAACTAAACATTAATGCTGCGCTGTTATTGACTGATGCTGGTATATATATATCAAACTAACAAACTGTCATTTTAGTTTGAGTAATTGTAATTGATATAATAAGAAGTCTACGTGTATCAGACAATGAGAATAGAAAACGAATCCATTCTTTGTACAACGTCCAGCATAAGTCAATAACAGCGCAGCATTAATGTTTCATTTCTTCTGTATACAAGCGTTGGACGTTTCTTTTTTTTAATACATAAAACATCTTTTGCAGCATCATTCCGCTTCAGTGTTTGCTCTCTGCACGTGAACGCGCACTCGCGCGAAGATTTACTCAACAGCGACCCCTGGTCACAGTTTTCGATAGGTCACCAATTCGGCACAACACCTGTTGACCCGGGTTTCTCAGAGCGAGTCCAGTAGGACCCGTGTAGAGGGGTTACACCAAATTCAATTTTTTTTTAGCCCTGTGAACTTGTTTGCAAAATAAAATATTGATTTTTTTTTAGCTCCATCTTTTGTTTATTTTGACCCCTTAACACAACAAGTGTTGATGATATTGTCCATAAATAGCTTTGTTTTTATTCAGTGCACCTTGTTGCACATGTGAAGTTGCACTATACAATACAGTAGGTCTATCCTAGCCAGGAAATTGTTTTTAGTGTCTGGAACACTCAAAACACACATCACTGTAGTTGTCAACAGCCTTAACCCAAGCACAAAAACATCACGGACACTCTTCTAAATCGACAACATAATAACTCTTTAACTTTACTGAAACGTGCGTATAACAACTGATTGCAGCAGTGATGCAGTATCAAGCAAAGCATGCTGGGAAATAGATTCACTGTCCCAGTTAGTTGTGCCAACAAAAATTATTCATGTACAACATTTTACAAATTTAGTTGGATGAACAAAATGAAATGAATGTGACAAATGTGATGCTCATCTTAACCAATTGATCCTTATGTTCAGTGTCAATCTGTAGTTAATCAACGATGCATGATGGGTAAGAATCCAGCTTGGAAAATGCCGAACTGTGGCTTTTCCTTCACTGCTGTTTTGATGGATTGATTCAGGTTCATCTATAATAGAGAGGAGAGGACTGTGAGGCGCAAGAGGACAGGAAGAAACTCTTCACCAACAGACTGAACACACATCAAACAAATGGTGTCATGCAGAAGCTGTTTGTCCATCCAGCAGATCAAACCACGTTTCTGAAGAAAACCAACCGCAGCAGGTTTCAGTTTGACTCAATAGATGCGCTGCAAGAGCCACTCCTCAATGAGACATGCCAAAGTGAGGTTTAGTTTTTTTCATATACACAATAATTGCTTATTCAATAGAATTATAAAACGTTCTTAATTCAAAGAGATTCACACAGCCTTTTTCATTTATAGCCTATTTAACATATTCAACTACATTATCAACATTAAAACATAAAAAAGAAGAATTTTTTCACTGTTAAAACATCGGTTTCACAGACAGGGCTTAGATTAAGCCAGGATTAGGCTTTAGTTTAAGTAGCTTTCATAAAATTGCCGCTTTAGAAAAAAAAAAATGACTGGTGTGCATCTTGAGATAAAACAATGGCTTTGACATCTTAATGTTGATTTCTGTTTTAAAAAAAAAAAAAAAGCTCGAATATACATTTTAGACTTAAGCCTTGTCTGTGAAACTGGGATTTAAAGTCGTAATAAGAGCTAGAAACATTTTTTGAATTGAACTCTAGGCTGTATGACATGCTTTCAGGTTGTTTGAACCAGGAGGGTGGACTCTGTTGGGGGAGGATTCACACAGATGTGTTTTCAGCTGATAGTTGTATTAGATCAGACGCTGAACCGGTGGAGACAATGTTTCACATGTTTGTCCTGTTCTGTTTGTGCGACTGGAGTCTGACTGGTAAGTTAAAAAAACATTTTTATGGCTTAAAATTTCAGAACAGCATATGCCGTTCACCTCACGATTTACAGGCCTGGAAAATGTATTAAAATTTTAAAAGTTTTTGAAAAAAATGGACATTTCTACACCGATTAAACTCCGTGAGGGCTCAAAAAGCGCTTTCAAATATTTTTTGTGATTTTTTAATGGGTTAAATTTCAAGGATTATTACAAATAGTAACAGCTATCTAAAAATCTAAAAAATGTTTAGTAATTATTTGGTAATAATCACGAATAACAGAAATAAAAAAATTAACATACTTCCGGTTGCACCAGTTGTAACCGTCCCATACCGGCGTGATCAAAAAGATCTTCAACTAGATGGAACTGGATTATATATTTTGACTGTTGCGATTCCAAATCGGTTTAAAGACCTGTAACTCTGCCTGAGTATCAGACAAGTGTTCACTGTTGGCCAGAGGAGAACTGGCCCCCCGACTAAGCCTGGTTTCTCCCAAGGTTTTTTTTCTCCATTTGTTGGAGTTTTGGCCCTTTGGCTTGTTTAAGTTGGGGACACTTGCTTGATATTCAGCAGTGTTTTTGATATGCCTGCATTGGCGCCATTGTATGCGAACTGAGCCGGACGATTACGTCACTGTTTTCTCCAGTGCTGATATGCATAAATTAACTAGACTAATAACTACTGATATTTGCACAGAATGAATCAATAATATATAGAATAAGCTGCACAATGACACCACTTTTTTGGGAGCTGCTGTGCAGCCAAAATTATTTGCCAAATATTAATGTAAAGCTGCGCTTTGCCACAATTTGCATTGTAAAAAGCGCTATATAAGTAAAGGTGACTTAACTTGACTTGACTTGTAAGATCTATGCTGGGATCAGCGCCGTCCAGCCATTCGATAAAATTTACACCTGTTGTTAACCAGATGCAACTACACCCAGCGTATAGACGATTCATGGTTACAAACGTTGCTAATAATGAAGGACTGAACTGCTCTTTTCATCATAACAAGTGAAGCCACCATTCGATTTTTATGCGTAAACGTTACCGCATAACGTTCTTACAACATAAACGCCCTAAGCTTGTAAACGGTTATTTTTTTAAAGTCCGTAATCATCCCTGCTTATTCAAAGTGTGAGCGAGCTATGAGCCTTCTGCAAATGTCAAAGTGAACTTGATTCACATTGTAGCTTATGTGTTATACAATTATGTTATGTGTTTGATAATGTTGCTTTTTTTAGTACAGTTAAATCGTTAATGGGCTAAATATTGCTTCCCGTGAAAGGACTTGAAGACGTGAAATATTATTTCCAAGCACACTGTCCCTCTGAGCAAATAGTTTCAGCTAATAATCCTAGATAAACTCATATTTAATATTTCTTGCAGTATTACGTACGGACATTTTGCTAAGTTCAGCCGTTACATCTGTGGACAGTGTGCAGTCGGCACACCCATCTCACTTATCCATAAATTAACCATAAACATTACAGACATGATAGTAAACAAGTCATGACTTTTTATAGGTGTAAGATTTAGTCTCAGACGTGCGATACGCCTAGATGGTGCAACTGGTATTAATTCTACACAGGACTTAAGGTGCATTTTATCCTGGTCTTGCGCTGTCTTCATGTGCTCTCGGAATTATCGTTAATATGAGTTTCCTAGGTAAAAATAGCATATGAGCGCTCTTAATGTAATCACGACTTTACAAATGGGAATTATCAAATTTCGCATAGTACAAGAAGGCAGCATACCAGCCGAGTGTACGTCCAGCTGGTGTTTGTAAACCAACAGAATCCTTAATCTGTTCATGTTCTCCAGGTGTGTTTGGAGATTCAGTGTCAGTGACTGAAGGAGATTCTGTCACTTTATACACTGATCTTACTGAAATACATGAAGATGAAGACATACTGTGGAAATATGGAGCTGAAAACTCTCTGATAGCTGAAATCAGTAGAGCTGCTGGAATGTTCTCCACATCTGATGTTCCTGATGGGAGATTCAGACACAGACTGAAGCTGGACGATCAAACTGGATCTCTGACCATCACAAACATCAGAACTGAACATGCTGGAGATTATAAACTAGAGATAAGGGCAGCGAAACTGACAACAAAAACATTCAGTGTTTCTGTCTATGGTGAGTAGATCATTTGTCTCGTCCTTCGCAACTGAAACACTGAGTATTTTATCATTTACAGATCAGACACATTCAGCGCCTCACTGTAACAGATTTTTGCTTTTCAGTTGGACAAATTGAAATACATTTTTCCGATAATCGACATTGTGCCAAAAATAATTCTGAATATTTCTTTAAATTTCTTTGAATCATTTTATAGCCACAGTGAATCAAAGAAAGGCTCACTGACCGTCAACACACACCGAAAATAACTGTAACGATTGCGTGCGAGACAGCTTAGGTGTCGATCCAAGTGCAGGCTTTATTACAAGATAAGCGTAGTCGTACAGGCAGTAGATCAAACACAGTAACGGAGAGAAGACACAATCGCGGTCGTTCAGAAGGCAGTAGGTTGATACAGGCAGCATATAAACACTATCCGGTAAAACAGGCAAGGGTCAAGGCAAGGAATCAAACAACAGGGTCATGACAGGAATTAACGCTCAGATTTGCACACCGTGGTAAATACAATACCTCGCAAAGGACACAAAACTGAATAATAGTCCGGGTAATGACTTGCCGGTTGGGTTGATCAGTGTTAAGGTACGGGGCTGATGGAAAATGTAGTGTGTGTATCCCTTACAAAAGATTACTGCAGTTTTTTAGAAGTAATACTACAGTTTTTGTTACATATAGAAAAATGCAGTTTTTTGGACACGAAAAAACTGCAGTATTGCAGTATAACCTAAAATGTCTGTAGTTTTACTGGAGTACAGCTATACTGCAATACATCTAAAGTACTAGTGCAATACAACTGCAGTTATACTGTTTTTATACTTCATGCAACTTTCAGTTGTACTTCATTTTTACTGCAGCTGTACTTATACTACAGTTTTACTGCAGTTGTACTGTGACTATACTTCATTATACTGCAAATCTATGGTTGTGCTTCATTAAACTGCAGTTAAACTACTTGGTACTGCAGTTTTACTGCAGTTCTACTTCAATATACTGCAGTTCTTTTTTGTAAGGGATGTGAAGTCTGTAACGGGTCACTGATGGAAAACAGGTGAGTGTGTGATTAATAGGGTTGGGTACCGAAACCCGGTGCCAATACGGCACCGGTACCTATAGAACCCGTATGTACCGGATCGAATCAGAATGCGAAGGTCGGTGCCTCATTTCGGTGCCTGAAGTGATTGAAATATTTGTCCTCTGGTGTTTGACACAGACGTAAGAAGCATCAGATTCATCAACACGACTGATCGCTAGTTAAATTTAATTACTGCGTTCAAGGGGTGTCAGAATGCTCGGAAAAATTATTTCCTGACTGAGAAAACTCACGTGAACGTTGAAAAGCTTTGATGATACAAACCCAATACATCATTGTAGTAATGTTACAGTCCATTTTGTTTTCATATTTCGAATTAAAAATCTCAAATCGTCGGGTAGTGAGACCATCCGTGAAGCGCGCGAACGCAGCAACTACACTTGCGTCTACCGTTAGCTTAGCTAGCTAAATTAAACGCGCTTAAATTAAAATGCCTAAAACTAAAAGCTCCAAAGTGAGGCTATATTTCACGAGAAAGGATTCCGACACCGCGACGTGCAGCAAATGTTTTACAACAGTTGGGTGTAAAGGCGTTAACACGTTAAACCTAATGGAACATTTGAGGGCACATGGAATAAACTTGATAGCAGATGGATGCACCGTGTTTGACCGCTTGCGGACATCAGTGTGGATGACCCCAGCCCCAGTGAGCGGGACAGTCTTCCCATATTGTCTGCACTTTCAAACAGGCCTCATCGACACCATCTCAGAGAGTTTCTCCTGTGAAGGACATGCAGTAATTCAGGAGAGGTGTCGTATTTTGCCAGTGAAGGCAAATTATATTTCTGCAAAAAAATTGCTGAAATTTGAAGCTGTTAAATTATTGTAGTTGAGCTAGTTGGCTTAGGTTTTACTGTTGTTGTGTTTTGTATTTACTTATATATTCATGTATACTTTAAACTTTTAATAAATTGTTAAATTTAAAGAACGTTTTTTTGTCCAATAAAAAGGTATTCTTGACCGAGTCATCCACCATCATTTTGTGGATTTTTAAAAAGTATCGGTTTTGGCACCGGTACCGTTTTAAAAGTATCGATTTGACACCGGTATCGAAAAAAAAAAAAACGATACCCAACCCTAGTGAATAGTTCCTGTATGATGAATTGTAGGAAATGTAGGAAATGAGTCCGATGGTGAGGCAATAGTTCGAGGTTGAGTGCCCTCTATGAGATTATACACAGTAACACTATATAGATTTATCTATATTCCTTTTTATTCTCTCATATTTTTCAGCTCGTCTGCCTGTTCCTGTCATCAGCAGAGACTGTTCTTCATCATCATCATCATCATGTTCTCTGGTGTGTTCAGCTGTGAATGTGAGTCATGTGACTCTCTCCTGGTACAAAGGAAACAGTTTATTGTCCAGCATCAGTGTGTCTGATCTCAGCATCAGTCTCTCTCTACCTCTGGAGGTGGAATATCAGGATAAAAACACCTACAGCTGTGTGCTGAACAATCCCATCAGCAACCAGACTCAACATCTGGACATCAGACACCTCTGTCACACATGTGCAGGTATGATGGTGGTGATATTAATGTTAATTTACTAAGCTGATCTATCTAGTTATATTGTGCTGGTGTTTGTTTGTTGTAAATCAGTCGGACAGATTCAGTCACACTAATGATTCATTTCATCCATTATAGATCAAGGCCTACCTTTATTGTACACGGTGTTGATCTCCGCTGCTGCTGGATCTCTGTTGATCGTGGTCGTGATCTGCTGCATCTGCAGGAAATGTAGAAAAACAGGTCAGGAGAGTGAGCAATTAACCTGTATAAATATCTATCTTTTTTAAGACATAAATTTCTTTATTATATTAAAAACTGTGATTGTATCTTTCTATATTATTGTCAATGTAGTCGAGACCCGAGGGGAAGACAGAACTGATTCAGCGTTGTGTACACGAACAACACGACAAAAGGTAAGACGTTTCTGCAGTCAGTCAGTGTGTTTGAAGTTTGCAGCATCAGACGGTCAGCGAACAGACGTTTGTGGTTTATCGACTCAACCGCCATTTTTACCTTCAGTCCAGAGCAGATCAAAGGCGTAAAGGCTACGGTTTGCAGCTCAGAGTAAGTTTTTTTCCATTTTGCAAGGCTATTTCGATTCTGCAGATTAAAAAAAAGTATTTTACAAAGCCATTAGTACAAACAAAAATGTATTAGCACATAGAAAATCTTTTTAAAATGTATCAAAAATGTTTATTTTAAACAGTCATTAACAAATGATTAAACATTAAAGTGTTACTTCATCATTGGATACTAGAAACACCTCCTATGAAAACGTACACATTGAAACATACGGCAGTGTTAAAGGGTCATTCAGTAAAGAAAAGTATCTTTCTATATTATTATCAATGCAGTCGAGACCCGGGAGGAAGACAGAGCTCCATGTGACTCCAGTGGTTTAACCTCAATTTTATGAAGCGACAAGTTTTGTTTGCGCAAAAAAAAAAAAAGTATAATTTACCACTTTATTTACAAAATATTAATTAAAGCACTACATAAAATCGAGGTTAAACCACTGGAGTCACATGGATTACTTTAATGATGGATTACATCTTCAGAACACAAATGAAGATGTTTTTGATGAAATCTGATGGTTCAGTGAGTCTCTATTGACAGCAAGATAATGAACACTTTCAATGTCCAGAAAGACACTAAAACATATTTAAAACAGTTCATGTGAGGACAGTGGATCAACCTTAATATTATAAAGTGACGAGAATACTTTTTGTGCGCAAAAACAAAATAACGACTTTATTCAACAATATCTAGTGATGGATGATTTCAAAACACAGATTCATGAAGCTTTACGAATCTTTTGTTTCGAATCAGTGGTTCAGTTCGCCTATCAAACTGTCAAAATCACGTGAACTATTGAAATTTCGAAACACTTATGACGTAATGAAGCCTTGTTTACTGAAATCATGTGACTTTGGCACCCCAAAACCACTGATTCGTAAAACTTCAAAGCAATGTTTTAAATTTTAGTGTCTTTCTGAAAGTGTTCATTATCTTGCTGTCAATAGAGACTCACTGAACCATCGGATTTCATCAAAAATATCTTCATTTGTGTTCTGAAGATGAATGAAGATCTTACGGGTGAAGAACGACATGAGGGAGAGGAATTCATGACTGATTTTTCAATTTTGGGTGAACTAACCCTTTAAAACCACGATCAATCTTGCTCTGTCAGTCTCATAATATTCAAATAAACAAACAATAAAACGAAAGTAGAAGGGCGGCAGTTCCTCACGGCGACTGCCGCCCACACAAACAAAATAAAACACAACATAAATTCCAGGCCTGGTCCTCTCTCGTCCTTCACTGTCGTTGCTCCTCTTTTATGCTTCCGGAGCTCCTCCGTGAGAGACACGAGACCGGTGTAGCGCGCAGCTGACGCTCATTATCACTCGCGTCACCGGCCTCGTGCCGTTCCCTCACGGCTCTCGCCCGCCCTGCTCATCACACCAATGTAACAAAGGTTGCTGGTTCAATTCCAGTACCGGCAGGAAATGACTGAGGTGCCTCTGAACAAGGCCCCTAACCCCCAATCACTCTCCGGGGCGCCAGAGCATGATGGTTGCCAATTGCTCCAGGTGTGTTTGTTCACTACTCCCTGCTCGTGCTCCTAATGTGTGTGCACTAACTTGGGTTAATTGCAGAGAACAAATTCTGAGTAAGGGTTACCACACTTCACACGTCATCTCTGCTAAAGTCTGTCCACGACCTGCAGCCGCTCTGCGGTTCACGAGTATCTGAGGTGAAGTGCAGCCATTGGATGCTTTGTAGACATTCTCAACACAGGCTGTTGTGACAAACCCTCCATGTTAGCAGCATTTGTTCAGTCGTTTTTCAAAACTAAAGATTAAGCTTTGCATCAGAGAAAGTTCACTCGGTCTAATTATTGACTGATGTTGTTCACAGGAAGCAACGTTCCTGATTGAGTGTATTTTTTTCTTACAGAAATCGAAGACGGATGCTGTGTATGAAAATATTCCCAAAAAACGATGATTAAATAAATATGCACATAAGTTGTTATTGTATTGTTTAAATGTTGTTTCTCTGTATTAGTTTAATATAGTGGCGCTCTATAGCATCCAGAAACTCAACTATAAAATGTGTTATTTTAAGGGAATTTACCAAACTTTCATTATTAAACATTGATCCCATCTTTCACCGTTTATTTGTCAATCAATTACTGTCTTTCCTCAATTATTTATTTTCTTAAATATTTAAATAATCACAGACATCTATATGCTGCATATTTTGACAAATGTTGCACAAGCTCGTCATCGCCCTCTAGTGTCCAAAGCAGAAAATCACAACAGTCACAAAAAGACTAAGACATCTTACCTGATCATTGCGCCTCCTGTTGGCTGTTTGACAAACTCAATTAAACATTATTAGGCATATCGGCTGAACAAGAAGGAACAATCTTGACTCTCCGTCAAGATCGACAGACCTGAATCTGTTGTGTTAAAGACATTTATTGTTTCTACTGATTGGCTGAAATCGTTTTTGAATGAAACGTTTGCTCTCTGTTGTCACTTTTATATTGATTTAAATGGCGCCATCTGTCGGTTGTTCACCAGAATCGTAGCTCTGAAGGGTGTTTCCTTTCCAGGATTTGAAAGCATCGTGGGTTAAAGGAGAAAAAAATATAAAAAATGTAAAATACTTAATATAAAAACATTAAATGTTCTCTATAGAACCTAAGAGGATTCCATCAGGCACTTCTTAACAAAAGCTTCCATATAGAAGAACCTTCAGGGTTCTTTATAAAACCTGTTCAGGGGTTCCAATAGGAACTTTTTTAGCTGAGTTTTTCTTTCCTCATAATCGATTAATAGGCCTACTTCATCAGTGAAAAACTATAATAAATAACCATAGGAATGACAGACTAATAATTTAAGCATTTTATTAGCATTTACAATCATACAAACAATAACAGCAAATCATAGTTTTCTGAAAAAGGAGCTAAAAGTAGCTAAATTATCTAAACGCTTATTAATTTAACTTTCAGATATTTAAACAGTTCAAACTGTGAAGGGCTGCTGAATGAGTCACTGTAAAAACCAACAGTGATTTTAACTCATACTTTTTAGTTAACTAATTGCAAAACTCTTTTTTACTCATAAACCCATAGTAATGATTAATTGATTGGTTTGAGTACCATTTTGTTAAGCAAAAAACAAAAGGTTTTTGAGGCGCAGCTTTTCTTAATGGATTTTCCCCTCATTTCCTCCACTTCAGTTATCCGTCTCTGTTTACATTCACTGATTTGCCAAAGTCATCTAAAATGTTTAATTGCCAATTCAACTGTAAAATCTGAGAGAACATCACATAAGCTGACTGCATAAATTGACATTGATTTTCCTAAAATGTTTTAGTTTAGTGTTTCCTTTGGGCACTTCATTTATATTATAGTATTTCTGAATTGATGCAGTGATGCAACAAGAATCACAGTTCATATATTCATATGCAACTGAAATTCACAATTCATACATGTATATATATACATATATTTTTATGTACAATTCATACATGCATATATATATATAAACATATTTTTAATTGACATATATATATATATATATATCAATTAAAAATATATGTTTTATATATGAATGATGAGACTTTCTTACTTTATTCCAAAGAACGATTATTTATTTAAGTCAATAGAAGCACTATAAACACTTCTGAACAGTTGGTGAAACTTTCATGTGAGTCGATACAAATCTTCTAAATTTGTATTATTTTATAATTGACTACACTTGAGTCACAGACTTCAACATTCAGCGAACTAAACACAATAATGGTAACTATTACATTTTATTTAAAGTACATGATCAAGTACTCTTTTTTAGTCACTAGAACGCACGTGTAAGTCAACTATACTTAGTAAGCTTTTGTCAGTAGTGTTTTAAGGCAGTCGGTTTCCTAATATGTTCCTAGTAATGTGAACACTAACAGAAAGTTAACTCAAACAATGATTTTAAGTCAACAGTACTTAACTATACTTGGTTAACAATTGTCTCTACAAGTTGTGTTAAGTTACACCAACTAATCATTAATACTCCACTTGTAAATTTTAAGGCAATCGGTTTTCTGACTTTTTCTAAGTAAAGTTATTACATTTTGCAGTGTAATGGCTTTTTAATGCTCCATATTTTCTTTCTCTCTCTGTCTCACACACATTCAGAAGAGGTAATGTTCCACACATGGAAAGATAGTCAGGGGCAAGATGCTGACACCTGACCCCTTGATTCAGGCACAGAATGTCACTCTAGATCAAGGCGTCTGCAGGTCTCAGAGAGCCAGTTGTCCTCCAGTACCCATAATGCACCTGTACAGAACACTGAGCGCACATACATAGACACACATGATTCACAGCTTCTTCGAGACTGAAGTTGATCTGAACAGGAAACTTTCCCAAAACATACTGATAAGTTGTACTTCTCTCTCAATGAGAGGTACAGACAATAGACATCATTATTTTCTAGTGTTTGAAAATGAAAAGGAAAATAAATCCTTTAACATGAGTTAGGAGGAGTGAATCAAATTCCAGAGCATGCATTTTTCAAACAGCCCATAACAGCTCACTTTCTATAGAGGCGGCGTACAACTTAGAGCATGTGTACTGAGTTTAATACTTAGACGTGCAAGTGTGTTTGATATACGGACCAAGTTTTTGAAAGCCATTCAAGGAGCCGCCATAGACGCGTCCCAGACTCGTCCTAATGGCCACAGATTCCAATGGGTGTGCAAATTTTCAAGAGTTTTTGAGCACGTTAAGGCCCCCAATGGTTGAAAAAAAAATAATAATAATAATCTTTAGGGTGCGTTCACACTTGTCATGTTTGGTTGGATTAAAACGAACCCTGGTGCGATCGCTCAGTGCGGTTCATATGTGAACACTCCCATCCGAACCCTGGTGCGGACCGAGAACGCTAAAAAGACGGGTCTCGATCCGCTTCCAAACGAACTCTGGTGCGGTTCCATTGATATATGAACGCAACACGGACCAAAGACATGTAAACCAACCAAAAACAGGACGTGATGTCACAAGATGCGACGCTACGAGTCACTGATTTGACGACGCGGGAAGATCGGTGTTTCCAAAATGAGTCGAGGGCAAACGTGGAGCAACGAGGAAGTGAAGTTTCTGTTTCTGCGTACAACGGAGGAAATCCTGCTGCTGTTTTGAGTGTTTTGAACATTTTATGAGCTCTTCGTGATTCTCAGCTCGTAAAAATATGTACACGCATAAAATGATGGCGTTTAATCCAGAACACAGCGTTGTTTTGAATGTTCGGTAAGCGAGCTCCGTCGCCAAATATACGTCATACAAGCCGACCAATCAGATCGTGACTGTATCCTTATGCATTTGGTTCGGTAACTTTAGGTTCACTGTTAAAAATGCCAGTGTGAACGCTAAGCGGACCAGGACTATATGTTTGTTTTTGTTTTTTGGTCCGGACCAAACCAACCGAACTACAAGTGTGAACGCACCCTTAGTGCACCTTAGTGGCCTGGGCCCTAAAGTTATTGTGAAATCCCAGTGGTCTCAAGTTGCGCTAGCAGAGATCTCAGTATCAGTAGCCATCAGCCATCTCCACCAACATCCCTCTGTGGATTCTCAGTCGGATTAAGGGCCACTGCTTCTGGGACATCACGCCCCTGAAAGAAAGAAACAGATTCACAGAAGATAAAACAAATGTGATGTAAAGCTTTTCTTCATTCTGAGAGCAGCTCTCTCTTAAACACGTCAATCATTATTGGGGTTTCTATGTGATTTCTGAATAAATCCACACAAACACAAACACACACCACCTAAGGCTCCGATATACTTCACAGAGGGGCAATTATTATTATTTTTTTAAATATATGACCAGCGATATACTGTGAGGGAACATCCCGAAGCCTTTCACACTGAGAGCGATGTTTAGATGAATATGTGCACTTTCCTCTCAATAACATAATAAACACAGAACAAAAATGACTGCAGTCACACTTAGAGATGTTCCTTTGTTTAAGATTAAACTGCATTTAATCATTTTATGATACAATTTTACATATGGATTATATAATAAATAATGTTACACTGTATATAATTATAGTTGTCAGGATGAAATTTCGCATTTATTTATAACTTCTTAAGTGTTTTCAGTTGTTCCAATAATTTTGTAATTTAGTACGAAATTGTGATTTGTTCTTACTATCGCTCCCATGCACATTTCACGCACAAATTTGTGCGAATGCTTAGTGAATGAGACCCAGTGTCGGAGTCTCTTCCGATTAGAATGACATTTTAAAGAGGCTCTCCGTCTGTTCATGCTTTATCTTGCAGACGTCTGACCTTGACGGACTGAACAAAAGAAACGAACGAGGAGATACACATAATCACATAATCGCCATGTTTGAAGGTGTTAGCCGGAGAGTTTGCTTTGACGAGATGTTTTGAACCCCCAGAACTAACTTTGTTTTGGCCTGATTTTGTTCGAAATCCTGTTATTGGGCCTCGACACACATCTCAGATCATCCAGTTTTCAGACAGCATCTCACCTGATCACGACACTGGTTCCCGTTTTCTGTTTGAACAATAATCACAAGCTCTTACTTTGGTCAGGTACAATACAAATACATACTTCTACAAATTCTTTTTGCACAATCAATCTCATATTTCCATTTTATTTTTAATATACTTGCCTTTTTGTCTGTGGTAATAGTAAATCACAGCAGCAGCTGCTACAGCCACAAACAGCAGAACAGAAACAGTTATTCCTGCGGCAGCAGCTGAAGACAGACCTGAACCTGGAACAGCTAAAGATTTTTTTTTAGTAGACATCAACTGAAAATTGCAGTAGAACAATGTACATTATTATTAACAACAGCATCAGCACTGTGAGCTCAACAGAAAACACAGCAAAACTGACTGAGATTGTACATTTCTCTTCTTTTTATATAATAGACTTTCAAAAAATGTAAAATTCATAATGTCTGTAAATAATGGTCTGTGACTTTGATGTGCATGTGAAGATTATCTAAACTGCATTTCTTTTCTTTTTTTAAGGCCAGAATGAAATAATTTCCTGTTTTTATTTAAATATAGTAAACTGTATTTTAAAATTGCTTGAGGGAAATTGCAGATTGATTAAATAACACTCACCAGTGACATTAACACTGAAACTCCTAATGATGTTGATGCTGCTGCGGCTGATCTTCAGTTTATATTCTCCAGAGTCTGTGGTTCTGGTGTTCATGATGGTCAGAGATCCATTCTGATGATCCAGCTTCAGTCTGTCTCTGAATCTCTCTTCACACTGAACATCTGTACAGATCTTACTCTGATCTCCAGTGATTTCAGCGATGAGAATCTCATTAAAATACCACGTCTTCAAATCATTAGGGTGTTTTATTACTCCAGAATCTAAAGTAAGAGATTCTCCCTCCTTCACTGACTTTCTCTTCACTTCATCTCGTTCTGCAGCAGAAACACATGAAACACAAACCGACAGATGAGAGGACTGAGCAAATGAAAGCAATAAAACATTCTCTCTTGGATTTGTCTGAAAAGCAACATTTATCCACATTTTGCACTTATAAACACAGGAGATGGGTGTGATGGCCCACTTAGTACTTATAGAAGTAATTACTCAAATATAAGTAGTAGTTTCGATATTAATTACTTGACTAAGAGTAAAAAAATAAAATCCAATAAAAAGACTACATGTCACGAAATACTGATTCAGAACAAGCAAGATGATGATGATGATGATGTAGTGAATGAAGCACGTATTACAACAGGGATTTCTTCCGATTATTTCCTCACATGACAGACGTTGTCATCTCGCAGTACCTTTTTAGGATAAATTAAAATGCCATTACTTAGATAAAATTATAATGCTATACAATACTGACCTAGAAATATTTTAATTATATTACATGAGATCTTTCCAAAATGCATTATATTCAATCAACAATTACCATTTTAACAGTAAACAGTAAAAATATATATATCACCAAACCAATTAATGTCACGATTTAAATGTACACAATCTAATTTGATTTTAAACTTGACTCACCATTTAAAGAAACAATAAAGGTTTTCTCATGGTCTCTGCTGCCGCTGCTGATCTTCAGTTCATAAACTCCAGAGTGTGTGTTTGTGATGTTCATGATGGTCAGAGATCCAGTGTGATGATCCAGCTTCAGTCTGTCTCTGAATCTCTCATTATCTTCATTACACTGAACATCTGTACAGGTTTTACTGAGATCTCCATTGATTTGAGCGATGAGAGTGTCATTAAAATACCATCTAATTCTGTCTTGTAGGTATGTTTGAACATCAGTGTTCAGAGTGACTGAATCTTCCTCCATCACTGACACTCTGTCTGGATCAACTCCAGATGCACCTGAAGAAGAAATGAACAGTTCACTATAAAACACCAAATAATACAACAGGAAAGTGTTGAGAAAGTGGACAGCTCCAGGTAGAAGGTCACGGGTTTGACAGGTCATAAACGCAGGATGAGCTTGTTGTTTTGGTCCAGGAGGAATTCGGAAGCTGCTGTTTGTTTGTGGTGCTCGTGACGGTCTGCCTGCATAGATGCTGCAGACACGTGATGATTTGTAATCAAGTTGTCAACATTTATCTTTCTAAAGAGTAAATTATTTGAATGACTTCAACTTGTTAAACCATTTATTTTGATGCACTAGAGAATAATTATGTATATTGTCTGAACCTCTAACTGAGAGAAAAGTACAACTTAGAGTGATTTGGGAAAGTTTCCTATTCAGAGCAGAAATTCTAGTCACATTATGACTCCAAAAATATAATAAAATGTGAATACGTCACTGCAATGAAAACCCTCCCTTCCGATCCTAAACAAACTAATATCGCGGGGTAATAATTTGGTGGGGGTATGATACAGGTGTTACACCAGATTCTGCGACCATCGTATTCTGTGACCGCAGAGGGCGTGGTTATCATTGTGCTGCGTGAAATACGCAAATCGCGTAATTTCTGACGATAAGCCAAAGAAGGTGAAATCTGTTCGAAACTGTTGTTTAGAAATGCTCATTTGCTTGTCCAGATTAAACGCAGTGTGGTTATTTGCAGAGTAGTAGTAGTTGCAGAGAAATGTGTGTTTTCATCATATTGTTCTTCATTAAACATTGGCGCGAACACCTCTGAACCGCTGGCGCGCGTTCACGTTATCGTTTTCACGTTTTTTCTGTTTGTTTTGCAAATCAGAATAATATTTATCGAATAATATATTGTGTATATACTCTATATATTATTATTATTATATTTATATTATATATAAATACAGAAAAAAACGTTCTCGTGCGAATGTCTTTTATCGTCAGAATTTACGCGATTTGCGTATATGACGCAGCACAATGATAACCACGCCCTCTACGGTCACAGAATACGATGGTCACACCAGAAGAGGGACATAAACCTACATGTCTTACCATAGTGGAGAAAACACCAGAACAACAGTATACGCCTACAGAGGAGCTCCATATTTGCATGTGGGAAAACCGGAAGAGAGAAAAGGAACTATGCAGCAAAATTCCCTGCTGTTGGCTGAGATTGAGTCGGTTTAGGGATCAGGATTGGATATAGGGAATCCTCGTCACTGGGACATGACCAACGAATCGCCTCCAGGGCGTAATTTCCACTGAACTGGCTTGAGAGAACAAAACATTTCGCCATTATAAAATTATTTGACAGATAGTTGACCACCAAAGTCAGACTATTAAAAGCAAACGCCTTCTGTGTAATGAAGCCAGAGGATAGATCCTGTCAGAAGAACAGATAGAGTTAAACTGTGAAGATATCTGACTTCAATGCCCGTCATCTACTCGTGGCTCATTTATATCTTTTACCCCAGTTCAGCCAACGAAACCAGGACAACAAAAACCTCAAGGAAGGCTGAAGAAAGCCTGTCAGGAGACCTCGTCTGCCGAATATATATTGTATATATATTGAGCGTCGCGGAACGGTGCTATGCTAAGCTATACCTTGCATCTATTTATCTGTCAGCAACCTACTTCAGCACCCATGTCCCTTACATCGCTGAACAGAGAGTATTTTTTTAACATTTAAGCACACCCAGACGGACCCGACCAGACTATATTATACTATACTATAGAATACCAGAAGAAGGCAATATTGTACTCCTCATTTTCCCATCGCTGAACGTCAGTCCGACTTTAAAAGTTGGGCTATATCAGAATAAGACTCCCCTGCACACCTTTCTCCATGACAGTGAGTCACACTTTTTACACAATGCAATAAATGAACTAAACCCACCCAACCAGCTTGAACATAAATGCACATAACTTTGCTTACACACAAACTCAACCTTAAGTAATGCATAACTCAAGTCTAAACAAACAAATACCCATAATACACCTGGCTGCTAGCGCTGACAGCCGGGTCATTACAATATCATATTATAATACGACTTATTATTATGTTATATTATATTTTATTTGGTATTTTTATTTTATTGACACTATTATTTTAGAAGTTATGATATACTTAGTATCATACGATTGGGTAGTCGTGGCCTAATGGTGAGGGAGTTGGGCTTGTAATCAGAAGGTTGCAGGTTCGATTCCCACGCCGGCAGGAATTGAAGGTGGGAATTGTGAATAAACAACACTCTCTCCACCTTCGATACCACGACTAAAGTGCCCTTGAGCAAGGCACCTAACCCCCAATTGCTCCCCGGGCGCTGTCGCAATAGCTGCCCACTGCTCCGGGTGTGTGTTCACTACTCACCGCTGTGTGTGTGCACTAGGGATGGGTTAAATGCAGAGCACCAATTTCGAGTATGGGTCACCATACTTGACAACACGTCACGACTTTCACTTTCACTTTCATCTGCTATTTTATTAATAGTTATATTACTACATTATACTATATTTTACTGTGTTTATACTCAATTGTATTTTTAGGGTATTTATATTAATAATATAGACTAATAATATGCTATAGAATAAAACCACAGTATGCCACATCCAAGCTGTATATTGAACTAGTACGACTGAACTTATATTTCATACAATTTATATTGTTGTCATGGGCGTGTAGTGTAGAAGATGGGCAGACACGGAGTTGACGATAAACATGAAGACTTTAATTACCAGCAACAGCGAGAACAACTGAACACACATTCAAAATAGATATGAACCGACAAGGAGTGAGGGAAACACAGGAAAAAAATATAGGACATGATGACTGGGGCACAGGTGAAGGTAATGATTACTTAATTTACACACACAGCTGATGACGATGGTGACAAACGAGTGGCGGGAACGAAACCAAAACAAAGAACACATGTGACAAATGTACTGTAACTGCTAAAAATGATCTACAGCATCTCAAGTGTTTTCCTGGATCTATTAAGGATTGTCTTATAATTAGTACAAGCTGTGCTAATAATGTTGTCGACTAGAGAAACATAAGTAAGGAGTCTTTTAATCCCAATCCTTTTATATCTTGTTGCAATCCATTAGAATCAAAATAGATTCATTTATTACATTTGTATATATACATTAAATCTGTGAAATTCAAATGCTTATAGACCTATAGATAATTAACTGTTTAACTTTCTTCAGACCCCAATAAAGTTGCAAAACACAGTTAAATATAATGATGTCCATTTAAAATGGAGACAATTTTACGTATTTTTTTTACTATAATATAACATTTCTATAAAGACATTTATTGTGTAATGAATAATAAAGCAAATATTTGTGTTAAAAGGGCCTTAATGCTTCAGATTAATGAGGTTTTGATAAGCAAATTATCTTCACATTCATTTGAAATTGTCCTGTGACATCCTGTGATGATTCAAGAAAAGCTCAAGGCATGAGGGATGAGGCTAAAATGTGTTGAAAAAAAAAAAGCTAAAGTGCGATTGAAGTTTGCAGCATCATACGGCCAGTGAACAGACGCGACTCAACCGCTATAATTTCCAGATCAACAGTTATAATTTCAGCAGATCAACAGCCTGAAGGCAACGATATTTGCGCAAAAAAATCTATAATTTACCACTTTATTCACAAAATATTAATCTCCAAAGCATGTACAGTTCACAGCGTCAACTCAACACGCATGCAAATTCACAGATTGCAGCCGTAATGAGTTAATCAGAACCGTTTAATGGCATCTAACACATAAATAACAGACATCTTTCAAGCTTTTTTTTCATTGTAAGAAAATAGTGTTTATTTAAGCTTAACATTTTCCTTGGCTGATCCAAACTTGAATAAAACAGTCTGAAGATCTTCTGATCTGAGCACACAATTATTCTCTTACTGTAATTGAGGAGTTTGGCCTGTACATCAACTCTGAAATGTATTCATATAAAACTTACAACATAAAAATATGTACCATAATTACATTAATAAATCCTGCTGTGCTTTTGAGCAGGAATCGTTCAGTGTTCAGTTGAGCTCTTTGAAAATTGACTCTGGAAACGGATACCTGAGAAAGAGAGAGATTTGCACAATTTCAGGTCTTTTCCATTGTTCAGACAAACATGACATTTAAACTGGGGTCAAACATACTTTTTGGTTCAAGTGCAGACGATCATTTCCATCACAAAGTTATTATATTGTACAACACAAACACATCAACAATTCAATGATATAAAATGACACTAAAATACAGCACAGCTCAACATGATTGAAGAAAAGAATCAGTCCAGAACGGAGGAAAACAGTAGCGAATCTTTACCTGGAACAAACGCAGGTCTCCATCACTCCTCACGTTAAAAACATAATATATGTTATCTGTCAATCAAGCATCATGCTTAAAAAAGGCACAATGAAACAAAACTGTAACAACAGAGTACAAAGAAAAACATTAACTTTCAATCCAGTGTCTTTCAGTGCAGTTTTCACAGGTTCAGTTCAAGAAGATAATGGTGATTGAACCTTCGACCACAAACTTTAACCAAACATCAATGTAGAGTATGAAATGTTTCAGTTTTCAAGTATTCCTGGGTAACAATGCCAGTTTAGAGTTAAAGCTGGTTGAACAAGAGAGGTTTGCTGCTTAAATGATGTGTGAAACAGCTTCCTCCATCTGTGGAGTCTAAATCGGCTGAAGGGGGACACCAGTGTCCTGAAAGAAAGAAACAGGTTTACAGGAAAAGGAAAAACAAATTTTCAGGATTGATGATTCAGTTACACCAACACAAAACCTTCTGATGTTTTTTGATCGTAAAGACCCTGTTCTTCATTCTGAAGTCCAACAGATCGAGAGCGGCTCTCTTCAAACATTATTAATGAAACACACTGAACTCTAACAGTTGCAACAAAGTTGTAAGAAAACCCTGAGTTATAAGATTAACAAAGTAAAAAATTTGCAAGAAAAAGCTGAATTAAGTGACGTCCTCAGTGACCAAATCAGCTCCTCAAATCATCCACTGAACGGCTGATTTCATGTTAATCGAGGAGGAAGTACCGAGGTGCATTTTATTGAAAGATATAAAGTAAACTTTAACGGTATGATCTGCTCTCAATCAACATGTATTGTGATATGGAGCACCAGGAGATTTAATAATTCACACATAAAAATGTATATAAATAAATCACTTTTATATAGGCAAATAAATCTACGTTTAAAAACAGGAATTAAATAAACAACTTTAAATATGTCTATTTATTTGCCTATACAAAAGTGATTTATTTATGTACATTTTTATGTGTGAATTATTAAATGAATTAATTGATTCTTCGTTTTATTTTTATGAGTCACTCCTGGTCCTCCATATTGTGAAAGGCGCTTTAAAAATAAGATAAAATTGAATATATGAGCAGCTTTCCACTGTGCACTTGACAGCAACATTTATGTATTATTATTATTTTTGAATTATCTAGCACGCTCAAGTTCAAGGTGGCAGTGCAAAACAGTAAATCTGTGTTTGAATTTATGTATGAAAAAGATGGATATTGCGCATGGAAATTTGGCATACTTTTGCTAGCTGTCAAACAGCAAAATAAACTTTTTACTGATTTTTTTTTTTTTTATGGAAGAAATTTCGATATGTAGGTATGCGTGCATTTCTATCAATGCTGTGTAGACACTCTCCAAGGTTGGGGAAAATGAGAGATGGGCAGGATGGGATGTATGAGTAACGGCTGTGGAGCTTGGAAAGGCAACGGGGGGGGTCGACTCATGACCTGAGAGGTCGTCCCATCCTAAATCTGGGACCTGAGACCTAAAAAGGTCATCCTGTCTTAAATCTAGGCCTTAGGTCATAGCGGAGTGTGTTGTCTTTTTTCCATATGGGAAAAGTAAGGGTGCGCGAGATGCGACCTTGAGGACCAGGGAGAGATATAAAGTAGAAGGAGCCTGTGCCTTTTCGTCACACTTTGCAGTAACCTGTGTTTCTATGACTGTCTGACCTTCCTTTCAAGGAATAAAATAATCATAAAGACAATTTGAACAAGTTTTCATTTCATTTCTCATCATTTAGCAGATGCTTTTATCCAAGGGACTTACAAGGGGAGCAATTAGTGGTCAGGTGTCTTGCTCAAGGGCACTTTAGTCATGGTATCGAAGGTGGAGAGAGTGCTGTTCATTCACAATCCCCACTTTAAATTCCTGCCGGCATAGGAATCGAACCAGCAACCTTCAGATTACAAGCCCGACTCCATCACCACTAGGCCACGACTCCCCCTACGCGTTTGTCTCTTATGCAGTGTGAGAGTTGTTTTACTCAACAATACACAATTTATCCTGCAGCACAAGTACATTAACAATGATTCTGGACAAATATAATGTGATTTAATGAAATTCAGTGGTGTGGCAGGATGATAAGAGCGGTGTTCCACCGGTGTACAACTCAGATTTTAGGACACTTTGTCTTTAGTAATCTCCATAACTCAAATATTGTAGTACAGCTAAACACTTACAGATGTCAGTCTTTTATAAAATCACAGTTTTATCAGAGCACATAGTATCTCACCTGATCATCGCCAGGTGTCCAGTTTCCTGTTTGAACAATAATAACAAACTCTTAATTTGGTCAATTACAATAATAATATATACTTGTACATATTTTAATTCTTTTTGCACAATAAATCTCAAATTTACTTTTTGTACAATCAGCTGTATGTTATACTTGCCTTGTTCCCTAGGTCTCCTGCGGCGACAGTAAATCACACCAACAGCGATGAACAGCAGAACAACACCAACAACAACAACAACAGTTATTGCTGCTGCAGTACCTGGAGACGAACCTGAATCTGGAACATCTGAAGATAACAGTCATAATATACGATGTTGATTTATTTGGTTAATGGTGGCATCTGGTAAAACAGCAGCTAAAACAGTGGGGTTCACATGAAAACTGACTAATATTGTGCATTTTTCTTATAAACAATAGACTTCATTATTGTAAAGTTCACAATGTGTCATAAAATCAAAAAATGTGAACGTTTTCTGTCACTATGATAGAGATGATCCGCAATGAAAACATTCACTGAGAAGACTATTTCAAACTGTTTTCTGAAACGACTCAAGTGAAGATGAAGTGAATGACTCGATGATGCTCACCAGTGACAGAAACACTGAAGCTCCTGCTGATGCTGAATCTGCTGCTGTTGATCAGAAGTTTATATTCTCCGGAGTCTGTGTTTCTGGAGTTTGTGATGGTCAGAGATCCATTCTGATGATCCAGCTTCAGTCTGCCTCTGAATCTCTCTTCACACTGAACGTCTGTACAGATCTTACTCTTATTTCCAGGGATTTCAGCGAGGAGAGTGTCATTAAAATACCACGTCATCACATCATTTGGTTCCCTTGCTTTACCAGGATCTAAAGTAACAGATTCTCCTTCCTTCACTGACTTTCTCTTCATTTCATCTCGTTCTGCAGCAGAAACATCTGAAACACAAACCAACAGATGATTGAAGAAACTAGTTTTGGGGGGAAAGACACACAACATGAAAACTAGATGTGAAAACAAAACATGCTTTGACTTTCAGTTTGAAAGCATCATTGGAACTATTGGAATTGGACGATTCTTCAGCCGCAAAACCTCAACTTTTTGTTGTTCTCACCATTTTTCTAACAAATGTTTTTGTACCATGTGACGAGCAGAGCGGGCGAGAGTCGTCAGGGAACGGCACGAGGCCGGTGAGCTGCGTGCTACACCGGTCTCGTGTCTCTCACGGAGGAGCTCAGGAAGCATAAAGAGGAGCATCAACAGTGAAGGACGAGAGAGGACCAGGCCTGGACCTTATGTTGTTGTTTTTATAATGTTTGTGTGGGCGGCAGTCGCCGTGAGAGATACGAGACCGGTGCGGGTTGATCAGCTCAACTGTTGTTACTGGACTACAGTGAGAGTATCTACATTTGTGTTTACAGCACCTCAGGAAGCGTCCGCAGATAATACTCGCCGCTTATAGTTAGAGGAGTTACATTTCTGACATATGCTGTAAGCAGAAGACCAATCACAACACACTGGGGCCGGCTGACCAATCAGAGCAGACTGTGCTTTTAGGAAGGCAGGTTTAAATGAAACCGAAACTAATACAGAGCATTCAAACAGGGTACTACTAGAAAAATAATACGTTTTTAAAGGTAAAGAGAAAAAACACCTGTGAATGTCGATGCAAAATAATTCAATAAACACATTTATGATGTCATTTAAATGTACAAGACTTGCTTTTAAACACAATGACTCACCATGAACAGAAACATTGAAGGTCTTTTCACTGTCTCTGCTGCCGCTGCTGATCTTCAGTTCATAGAGTCCAGAGTCTGTGTTTGTGATGTTCATGATGGTCAGAGATCCAGTCTGATTGTCCAGCTTCAGTCTGTCTCTGAATCTCTCAGTATCTTCATTACACTGAACATCTGTACAGCTCTTACTGAGATCTCCATTGATTTGAGCGATGCGGGTGTCATTAAAATAATAACTAATTCTGTCTTGTAGGATTCTGTTAACAGCAGTGTTTAGAGTCACTGAATCTTCCTCCATCACTGGCACCAACACTGTATCAACACCAGAAACACATGAAGAAATGGCCAATGAAAATTACACAACATGAAAGAACTGAAAATGTTTTTGAACAGATCATACAGATTCTAAATAGATAAATATGTCTGGATTCATAATGTAACACAAGTAAACAAACAGCAGAAGAACATTGATTTACACATTCACTCAGACATATACGTGCAGCTCACATGTGATTCATATTTCACCCCTTCCCTATCTGTGCATTCACACAGCCAAGTGTTTTCCTACTCAAAATCATAATGAATATTACCCGTTATTAATATTAAACAGATTAATCCTGCTCATAACATTTTCTTTGTCCTTTATTAAAATCGTTTTATTTTTCACCACATTCAGATACAATGTCAAGATTTTATCTTACAAAATATTTATACTCCTACTGTTTGAATGGTGTGATTTAGATCTACAAACTTGTTTTTTAAAACATAATGACTCACCATGAACAGAAACACTGAAGGTTTTGTCACTGTTCTTGCTGCCCCTGATGATCTTCAGTTTATATTCTCCAGAGTCTGTGGTTCTGGTGTTCATGATGGTCAGAGATCCAGTCTGATGATCCAGCTTCAGTCTGTCTCCGAATCTCTCAGTACCTTCATTACACTGAACATCTGTGCAGCTCTTACTCAGATCTCCATTGATTTGAGCAATGCGAATGTCATTTAAATACCATCTAATTCTGTTTTGTTGGTTTGTTTGAACACCAGTGTGTAGAGTGACTGAATCTCCCTCCATCACTGACACTGACTCTGGATCAACACCAGAAACACCTGAAGAAGAAATGAACAGTTCATAATGAGCTAAACAAAATAATACAGCAGTAAACTGCAGTGAAAATGTTTTTCGATAGATCATAATTTTGGGTATTTATAATATAGCACATGTAAACAAACAGCAGAAGAACATCATTGATTCACACATTCACTGAACACACAAACACACGAGTCTCATGGAGGATCTTATACAACTTATACAAGCATAATCATAAAAATGTCATGTTCTTTAATTTGGTACTGTCCTGAATAAGCGATTTCACATTCTGTGGCTATTTTCAAGGTGAAACATGCTTTGATGATTAAGAGTTTTGGATCTTCTCCCAGTCATCCTGGAATGGCGATTCTACAACAGGTTTAAACAATCTGATCCCATCGGTTTGAGATTTGATAGAAACTTCTTACAACCTTGGGGTTGATTTCATGAAGTTTGTACAGATTCTGCCATTTATTTTTAATACATATGAATGAATGATTGGTTTTAGATCCATTGGAAGTACTGCGCTAATTTTGACGTCTGCTGATAACGCCTCTTTCCTTTGATTCCACAGTGTCCATGTACAACAAAACCAGATGATAAACTGACGACCACCTCTAGTTTCCTCAATTAGTCTTTAGCGTATTTGAGCATCTGTTTTCTAGAGAGTAAATTTGCTTCTACATGCAACTTTGTGTTGGTGAGCATCAGAGAATGTTTTCAACTTTTAGTTTGAGTTCCTCAAAAACCACCAGCGTGAAAAAATGGTTCTCAACATCTTATTTTGTCATAAACATCATGCATAATCTGCAAAGATCAACTCATATTCAACTTCATAATGAATATTTACCATTATGCATATTCAAAGAGCCATAAAATATTTGTATTTTATTAAAATTGTGCTACTTTCCACCACATTAAGATACAATGACATATTTTACCAAATATTGACGTTTTAGTCTTGCTGTTTTAATCTCCCACATAAATAACACGTTTTCATTGACATTTTATGCATTTTGCAGAGGCTTTTATCCACAGTAACTAACATTATATTCAAGGTACATTGATCAAATTATACATCATCATTTAGACCGACTCATGAAGCCATATTCTTTTTAATTGACGTTTTATACCAAATCTAAAACCTGAGCGTTTACCAAATTTAAACCTGAGCATTTAACTTTCCATATTTACTTTAATTATTTGTTAAATCAAGCCTCTCGAAACAGATAAGGCGCTATGACGTTAGTTTAATCGAGGAGAAGCGAGATTGTAACAAATAGTAAATGCAGGCAAAATACAACTGATAAATATAAGATTAAAACTTATACAAACTTAAATGTCTCACTTTTGCCTTATGGTTGACTGAAGGAGAGCTTGTAATATATGACATTGGTCAAGTAAAACACACAAAGCAAAATACAAATGATATTTTTCTTTTTCGACTATAAAGCAATGGCCCAATATGTGTAGCGTCTGTAGTTAATATGCAACCATGAACAGCGCTCTCCACGACTACGCGGAAGCTTCAATGGATTTCCATCACCGAAAAGCCCTTGCAGAAGCTCTAGTACAACATTTATTTATGGAGGAGAAAAAAAACAGTGTTTGGGTGCATCACGGAGAATTTCACAAACTTATCCTCCGTCTGGACGATGAGAGATTCAAAGTCTATTTCAGAGTTGACAAGGACCAGTTTGATAATCTTTTAAGAAGAATTGGCCCAAGCATCACCAAACAGAGCTTTTTGCCGCGAAACCATCTCTCCTGCACAACGACTCCGTGTTTGTCTGAGGTGATTGGGCGACCGTTAGGGAAAAGGAAAGAGTGAAGCTGATTGGATGGTTCTTGTCACATGACTTGCGGTGCACTTGCGGAATTCTGAAAAGTTGAGATGTTTTCATCTCGCCGCTGCGCAGGCGCACCAGGACAAAACGAGCACGCCGCACCTCATGGAAGCGACGAGGTGTGGCACGCTCGTTTTTTCCCAGGCGCGCCGAACGCTTTCAAAAGGAGGAAGCGACGCCTCCGCGCTTTTCCACGCTATTTTAGGCGCGATATGTGAACTGACCCTTAGTCGACCGGACTTATTTCACACGCACGTGCACCATGAGCGCGCACATGTTTTTCAATAACTTCCTACAGTTTCATGTCATTTACACACTCATTAAACTGTGAGGCGCTGATAAAAGACACTTTAAAGCGATGGCACTGTGGACCATGTGCTTTTTAAACCATTTTCAAAGGTTTAACACTATATTATCAGCTAAAAAGCTGACTTGAAACACCGGAAATATGAACGGCTGAAGGAGATAACCTACAAGCCTGAATGTGTAACACTGGTCAAATACAAACACACTGCACAATACAAGTGATAAATGCATTTCTGTCAAATAGCCAAAATATCGATTAGATAGAAAACAACTGCGTCGGTAAGAAGAGTGATATATAAGGTCTACGCCTTACCGTGATCGAGAAAAAAACAGAGAAATAACGAAAAACAAACGAGAAGCTTCATTATCACAAATTTTCTGGGGGGAAAAAAGCCAATGCGGATTTCCTTCTTCTTTTCAATTTATTGTCGGTTGGCAGAACAGCCAGATCACACAAAAACAAAAGTGGTGAAAGCACGCGGGGGGGTGTGGCTTTTTCTAAATGTAATGTGACCTCTAAATGGTAAATAATTATTATTATTATAAAAATAATAAATAATAATAAATAAAAATACGCTTATATACCACTGCCACTAACAATAATAATAATAATAATAATACAAAAAATCTTTTGCGGAAGCATTTGGGGGAGTTTCATTTTAGCCTTTTTAGGCACAAGGGACGGGGGGAACATGACCCCTCCAAATTCATAGTGACCCGATCCGTCCCCCGCCCTCACTTTCCCTACGAAAGGCGACAAAAATCGGTAAAACATGATTAACCGGTGTTTGCACTCTCTCTGAGTGACGCCGGGGCGCGAACCTTTTTTTTCATATGATTGTGGGGAAGGTCCCGCCTTTGTCGCCTCTGATTGGCTAGGGGTTTAGAGAGAGAGAGAGAGAGCCCTTCTAGCCAATCAGAGGCGACAAAGACGGGACCTCGTGCCTGTATGAGCGGTAACCATAGTGATCATATACAATTCATGACTGAGCTGAGTCGGTGATTTTCTGAACTGAAAAAAATCAACTGCAAATGCCTCATAAAGGCAATGAAGAGACAAAAAACAATCACCTCGTTTTTTCAAAAAAAAACAATGTAAGTATCCTATGCCTGTTGACTTTCCCAGATGTGGCAGATTAGATTTGTTTAGGGGAATAACTAGTCTGACAATAATGGCAAGAAGGCTTTTGCACTTTATTTATCGTCAGGAAATAATGTTTTATCTTATCATTTAACCCATTGTACAAATGGACTGAGGTATGTTCACTGTCGTGTAAGCCACTATAAAAATAATTATAAGTAAATTTGTGTGTAAACAACAAATAAAGGCCTACATAAACTTTTGACATCCTCTTATAGCAGGAAATCATGTTTTTTTTAATGTAGGGAGCAACAGAGGATATATATTCTTAAATTATGGACTATGAAAAACATTTCTTAATGTGTCATACATCATTTGAAAGATAATTCTAACCTATAAATTGCAACAAACTTGTAACACATAAATTAATTTTTTTAGTTATTGTTTTTTTGCACATAGGTTCTTTTTTGTTCACAATGATAGACTTTGGATGCTGAGATTAGCAAATGTTTAAATAAAACATACTTTGCTGAAGACGTGAAGTTTTGGTGGGTGATTGACATACTAGTCTAATAACAGTCTGATCATGAATTGCCTTTGTTTAACTTTGTTCATTGTTGTTTATCCATGATTTCAAATAAGAATCCCGCAATGGCTTTTTAGTGCAGATCATTAGCCCAAATTACGCAAAGTCACGACTTGAGTTTAAAGAATTTGCTGACAGCTTGTTCCCCCCAGTTAAAAAAAGTCCTATCTAAAGACCGATACGAAACTGAGGGTATAAATAAAGAGAGAACAGGAAACAACGGGACTAAATAATGACACACGGCTGATGGGAACATAAACAATGAGCACATGTGACACAATGACAGCAAACACACGTAACACATGACTTCAACTGAGAGTTGTAGAGATATTTCCTCAAAAATATTAGATATAAATAAAGTGTATATGGTCAAATTATATTATATAGAAATATTTGATTTTTTTATGACAAGGCCTAGACTATTTAAATTCATATAGGTAGCCTATATATTCAGAAATAAGTGCAGTTTATATTACCTAAATCCACCATTTTATTCTTCCTGTTTAACATTTATTAGACTCCAGGTTGAAATAAAAGGATGCTATTTTTAAAATGAGACAACTCACAGTTTATTCAGCAATTTTATAGAATTTTAGTTTCACTTTTTTCCATCAGCAAACCAAAATGAATCTCTAAAAAAAAACGTGTTTGACAAAATCTGAAAAATAAGGATGAATGATGTTTGACAGTCTTGGGAATGCATCTCTAGAGCGTAGACAGTAGCAAATATTAAACATGATTAATAAAATCTGTGTGAGGACGACTGACTACAGCTGTTTTTTTAATTCGAAGACTAGAATCTTCAGACCGACTGAGTTTCCCAAAAGCGTCATAAGTCTAAACTGATCGTAGAGATTGGTGGCAATTATATGTTCTACATCCATTTAGGCGTATGATGCTTTTTTCTCCGTGTCCTGTCCAAGGCAGTAGAAGAGCTCAGTTTGGAGTGGTCTAGACCTGAGGAACCCACTCGCAGCCATCTGGATGAGCCGTTCCTGCCGGGGCGCCTTGTCAGCGAGAAAGTCCATTTTTCCCAGAAGTCCATGACGAGTCCATTGGCCCGCCTGTATTTTCGCTTCACCCGCCCTCACCACGGTCGACGGTGCTGAAGAAAAGGGTGGCTCCCCTGGATGAAGCTGTGGCCGCAAATCTCTGCCTTCACCTCATGGAAGGTGAAAGTCGCTCATCGCTCCAAGCTGTGCAGGAAGTCGTCAGCTCTCACTGGACATTCGTACTCCTCTGCTGGCCCGGCGGCTTCTGCACTTCATTCAGTGGCCGTCCTTCTGGTCTTTCAGGCCAAACTTCTCAAACTCCATGTTTAGAGTCATATGCATCATATGTCCAGTCAACAGTGAGCGTGACGTCTGAGGCTTCGACTGCCCCATCAGCGACATCAACCTGCTAAAGGGCCACTGCTTCTGAGACACTAGTGTCCTGAAAGAAAGAAACAGGTTTACAGGAAAAGGAAAACAAATTTTCAGGACTGATGATTCAGTTACACAAACACAAAACTGTTTTTCCCTCTGATGATTTTTGAATGTAAAGACCCTGTTCTTCATTCTGAAGTCCAACAGATCAAGAGCAGCTCTCTTCAATCATTATTAATGAGCAGCGTTGAGGAGTAACGAAATACGTTACGTATTTAAAATACAAAATTTGAGTGACTGTATTTCATTTTAAATGGGTGGTAATCAGATTACAGTTCCATCTGAAAAGTATTTTAGATTACCAAAGTGATTACTTTGAGTTTTAATGTCATTTAAACAGCGATTGGTGATTCTCTGACTCTGACCGTCTGAAAAAGACGAGTTCAGTTTCATGTTTTCCACTGTTTTCATGTTTTGTGAGTCATTTTATAATTCACTCGTCACTGCAACTTTTTCTCACAATTTGTTTTTTCCCCTCACAATCATGAGTTTGCATTTCACAATTCTGACTTCTTTTTCTCAGAATTGCGAGATTTAAACTCACAATTGCAAGTTATAAAGTCAGAATTGGGAGATATAAACTTGCAATACTTATTTTTTTCTTGCAATTGGGAATTTAGTGAATTTATATCTCATAATTCTGACTTTTCTCAATATTGCGAGTTTATATCTCATAATTCTGACTTTATAACTCACAATTGCAACTTTATATCACGCAATTCTGAGGGAAAAAGTCAGAATTGTGAGATAAAAACTTGCAATTGACTTTTTTGTGTTTGTTTCACACTTATTAGTATTCCAAAGTATTCTAAAGTATTTAGATTAAGTTACTAAACTTGAGTAATGTAACGAAATACGTTACAAATGACTTTTTAAAGCATGTATTTTGTAATCTGTAGTGAAATACATTTTAAAAGTAACCGAAGTAATGAAACACACTGAACTCTAACAGTTGCAACAAAGCTGTAAGAAAACCCTGAGTTATAAGATTAACAAAGTCAGCTTAGTGAAACAGGAAATCTGTGTTTGAATTTTGGTGTATGAAAAATGCTGCAACAGCGATATGGATATTGCACAAAGTTTCCTTAAATCTGGCTATTTTTTTCTAACTGTCAAACAGCAAATTAAACTTGTTACTGAAAAAAACTTCTATATACACAACTTATCCTGCAGCACAGGGTGAAGTCGATGAGTTCATTACAGTGATTCAGGGTTTAAGCAGCCTCTGAGCTGAAAACAATTTGTTTGGATTTTAGGACATTTGAGCCTTTAGTAATCTCCATAACTCAAACATTCAACTAATAAAAGTTAAACATGTTAAAACGTAAGCGGTTGGTTATGTTATGTTTATGAGAAATGCTCAATATAAACACTTGAGTAAAGAAATCCTTCTTTTTCCTCTCAGGAATACACTCGCTTAAGAATTTTCACCCGACAGGCCCTGATACACCACTAACAGATGTCAGTCTTTGATAAAATCAGGTTTATCAGAGCTCATAGCATCTCACCTGAACATCGCCAGGTGTCCAGTTTCCTGTTTGAACAATAATAACAAACTCTTACTTGTCAATTAGAACAAAAATACATACTATTACATATTTTAATTATTTTTGCACAATTTTTTGTACAATCAGCTGTATGTTATACTTGCCTTGTTTCCTATCTCTCCGGCGCAGACAGTAAATCACACCAACAGCGACGAACAGCAGAACAACAACAACAGGAACAACAACAGTTATTGCTGCTGCAGTACCTGGAGACGAACCTGAATCTGGAACATCTGAAGATAACAGTCATAATATATGATGTTGATTTATTTGGTTAATGGTGGCATCTGGTAAAACAGCAGCTAAAACAGTGGGGTTCACATGAAAACTGACTAATATTGTGCATTTTTCTTATTAACAATAGACTTCATTATTGTAAAGTTCACAATGTGACATAAAATCAAAAAATGTGAACGTTGTCTGTCACTATGATAGAGATGATCCGCAATGAAAACATTCACTGAGAAGACTATTTCAAACTGTTTTCTGAAACGACTCAAGTGAAGATGAAGTGAATGACTCGATGATGCTCACCAGTGACAGAAACACTGAAGCTCTTGCTGATGCTGAATCTGCTGCTGTTGATCAGTAGTTTATATTCTCCGGAGTCTGTGTTTCTGGAGTTTGTGATGGTGAGACATCCAGCCTGATTCAGCTTCAGTCTGTCTGTAAATCTCTTTTTACACTGAACGTCTGTACAGATCTTACTCTGATCTCCAGAGATTTCAGCGATGAGAATGTAATTAAAATAACACGTCATCAAATCTTTTGGTTTTCTTGCTTCACCAGGATCTAAAGTAACAGATTCTCCCTCCTTCACTGACTTTCTCTTCATTTCATCTCGTTCAGCAGCAGAAACTTCTGAAACACAAACCAGCAGAAACTAGTTTTGGGGGGAAAGACACACAACATGAGAACTGTGATATGAAAAAAAATAAAACATGCTTTGAATTTCAGTTTGAGAGCCTCATCCACAATCTGTGATTATGAACACATTTGGAGTCAATCACCTTTATTCATAACGCTTTAAACAATACAAGCTTTTACATCAAAACCTGTATTTTTGATTGCTAGTGAACTAATAATTTAGTATTGTGTTTTTTTTCTCCATGTTAATCTCTCTTTAGTGTGTAATGTTGCTGTTTGAGCAAGAAAAAGCTCTACAAATTCGTCTCTTTTCTGAACTCCCTGAAATGCCTCCATTGTAGTCTTGAGTTTTCTTCTGAAACCGAAACTAATACAGAACATTCAAACAGGGTGAAAACAGGCATTACAACACTGTAAGTTATAAGACAAATATGTTTTTACAGGTAAAGAAAAAAAACCTCTGAATGTCAATGCAAAAGAACAACCATTTATGATGTAACTTAAATCTACAAGACTTGCTTTTAAGCATAATGACTCACCATGAACAGAAACACTGAAGATCTGTTCACTGTCGGTGCTGCCGCTGAAGATCTTCAGTTTATATTCTCCAGAGTCTGTGTTTGTGATGTTCATGATGGTCAGAGATCCAGTCTGATGATCCAGCTTCAGTCTGTCTCTGAATCTCTCAGTATCTTCATTACACTGAACATCTGTACAGATCTTACTGAGATCTCCATTGATTTGAGCGATGCGAGTGTCGTCATAATACCATCTTATTTTGTTTTGTTGGTTTGTTTGAACATCAGTGTTCAGAGTGACTGAATCTCCCTCCATCACTGACACTGACTCTGGATCAACACCAGAAACACCTGAAGAAGAAATGAACAGTTCATAATGAGCTAAAAGATATAGATCATATTTTTAGGTAGAGAAATATTAATGGATTTATAATATAGCACATGTAAACAAACAGCAGAAGAACATCATTGATTTACACATTCACTGAACACACAAACACAAGAGTCTCATGGAGGATCTTATACAACTTAATAACCATCATACAAACCACATCCTGAATCATGTACAATCTCCTTATATGTTTGTACAACCCTTGCAGTGTTTATTTTAACAAAAATAATCATAAAAATGTCATGTTCTTTAATTTGACTAATACTGTCCAGAATCAGAGTTTTCACATCACAGATGTTACACATTTGAAGTCGTTTACAGCAGAGACTGTATGATTTTGAGAACACTCTGAAGGTGGAATGAAGGACTCGTAGGAAAATATTAAAAAGGGTAAAAACATCCACTGATGCTCAAGAGAGAAGCGTGATGAAGAGCCTTTTTGAATTGAACGATCTGAGTAAATCTTATTTTGTCTTGTAGCAAACATGTAAATAGATGATGTGGCTTTTATGTGTTTCCTTCCTGTTTGATTGTTTTCGTGGCAAAAACTCAAACTATAGGCTATTTGGTGTAACTGAATAAAATATGTTTCTCACAGGGTTAAATCAGCACAATCTAATGAAACATGCTTTGATGATAAAGAGTTTTGGATCTTCTCCCAGTCATCCTGGAATGGCGATTCTGCAACGGGTTTAAACAATCTGATCCCATCGGTTTGAGATTTTATAGAAACTTCTTACAAACTTGGGGTTGATTTAATGAAGTTTATACACAGCACATAAATCATATTCTGTTTGCCATTTTATTTTATTATAATAATTGGTTTTAGATCCATTGGAAGTAATGCGCTAATTTTGACGTCTGGTGGTGTAAACAGAATGGGTCACTTGACGTCCGAAGCTCTGAGGTAATAATTTGGCGGGATTTCGGCAAAACACCAGACGTGGGCTACGCCCTTATATATAACATAATAAGTTTCGTAAAGAACCGAGATCTTATGACGGTCAGGAAAAACACACACAATGTAAACTACAAAAGATAAATGCATATCTGTCGACTAAACGAGCAACTACAAAACATTAATGCGTTACATTAACCTTTATAGTTGGCTGAAAAAGAGATTGCAACCTCCAATCCTAACACTGGTGACACACACTGCAAAATACAAACGATAAATGCATTCTGTCAAATTACAGTAGATGCAAGAGCGATATATAACGCCTAAATGTCTTACCGTGATCGAGTAACGTCAAACACCAGAGCAATGAGCGAAAACTAACGAGCCGCTTCGTTTCCACCATATTTCCAGAACTCAACGTAGATTTTGAGCCACGTGAGAATAAAGCAAAAGTGAAAGTAGTTAAGAACTACAACACGAGGGAAACGTATTTTTAAAAAAAACAAAAAAAAAAACAAACAAACTACAAAACATGGCGGATATGCGCGCGACCGACGGTGAGAGAAAAGGTTTGAATGACTGATAAAAATATGTATTTAATATTATCCGTGTTGTATTTAACCTGCAATAACAATTATAAAGATTCGTTTGGCCATTCACTTTTAATTAATTGATATGAGGAGAGTTGTCCACATGAAATACCCGCGACTGCATTTCTCTCTTTAATTTATTACTTTATATATTAAATAACACTTTATAAGCAATCATAAGAGGCAACCCCAGTCCTTCAAGTCGAACAAACTATCACGCAGTGCAGCTTTTTCTTAGACAGCAATGTGTGGATCGTGCAAGGCTAATACGGCGAAAAGACTCACAATCCAAATGACTCCAATAGAATCGACTCAGAAACGAGTCAATGAATGCACATCTCGGCATTGCATGATGGGTCAGAATCCAGTTTGACCTCTGGATTGTGACTCTTTATTTGACTGCTTTCAGTTTTGATGGATTGATTTAATACTTCATTGTAAAGCAGGGTTTTGTAGAGAGGAAGTCAGACTATGAGGTTCATAACAGCTTCACCTACACACTGAACACACATCAAACTAATGCCCACTGTCATGCAAAACTGTTTGTCCATCCAGGAGATCAAACCACATTTCTGAAAAAAACCATTCGCAGCAGGTTTCAGTTTGACTCAGATGTCGAGCTATTAGTCACACCTCAGGAAATCTTCTCGTGCGAGATGGCAGATGGGTTGAACTTTTTGTTTTGTTCCATTAAATCAGTATTTGATATATGCATAACTTAATTGAATTATAAAACCATTCAGAAATCTTTTTTTTTTTTTTACCCAGGGGTCTTTTACATTTATAATGGGTAATGTTAAATTACCAATGTTAACGGATTAAAAAAATCATTATTAAAAGAGTTAAAGTCTCAAAAGAGCCAGAAGATTATTTTGAAGTAGGCTGTACATGACGTGAGATTCGGTTGTGAGAATAGGAGCATTAAACTCACTGTGGGCGGATTCACACCAGCCTGCAAAAGTCTGTTTCATCAGTCTTTACGCTGAACAACTGAAGAAAATGCTCCACACGTTTGTTTTGTTCTGTTTGTGCTGCTGGAGTCGGACTGGTAAGTTAAAAAAGGATTTTTATGACTTAATATTTCAGAGTATCAACTACTGTCTGATAAAGAGTTTTAAAATTGTGATTTTCAGGCCTGGAAAAGTATTAAAATGTTAAAAGTCAAGGAACGTGGGTCAGAAAGTGGGTTTTTGTGGGTTTACATATTCATTTGATTGTTACTGGACATACAAATAGCCATCTCTAAAAAAGATTTTAAAACAACAAAGGTAAAATCAATTCATATATAGATAGCTGACTTCAGGCTTTGTAAACCAACAGTAATCTTAATCTGTCTGTTCTCCAGGTGTGTTTGGAGATTCAGTGTCAGTGACTGAAGGAGATTCTGTCACTTTATACTCTGATCTTACTGAAATACATGAAGATGAAGATATACTGTGGAAATATGGAGCTGAAAACTCTCTGATAGCAAAAATCAGCATTGAGAACCTGATGTCCTCTGCAGATGATGATGTTCCTGATGAGAGATTCAGAGACAGACTGAAGCTGGACGATCGAACTGGATCTCTGACCATCACAAACATCACAACTGAACATGCTGGAGTTTATAAACTAGAGATTAATGGAGCAAAACTGACAACAAAATCATTCAGAGTTTCAGTCTATGGTGAGTAGATCATTTGTGTCGTCCTTCACATATTTATAAGAGGAGCTCAAACCACAGCATTTGAGGTATTGTGTCGATCAACATAATTTAGACTCGTCCCTCATTTGGAGGTTATGGTGAGGCACTTAAAATGGACATGAATGAGTCCAATATTTGGAGGATTTACAAGAAAACTTCAGAAACACTTCAGAATTTTTATAGCTATTTTACGGTTTGTGGCGTATTGTCGTGGCAAAAGAGTTAAAATTGGATATAACTTTACACAGAAAAGGTTAGTAGCTGATTTTTCACACTAAAACATTAAAATATTTTCCACTTGGTCAGCTTTTGAGATCTGTCTGTTGATTTTCTTTCTAAATGTGTTTCTAAGAGAAATGAGACGGTGAAAAGACAGATTAATCTCATTGGTTCACCCCACCAATTACCTAAAGTTGGGTCGGTTACCTTAACTGTTCATGGTTCAGTTATGGAGCTTTTGATGCAAATCTAAATCTAAAGCTACCCTAACCCAATTGCTGGTAGTGCAAAATTCGGCTCCTAGAATCCTTCCTGGAACTAGGATAGGAGGTCATATTAATTCGATTTTGGAGTCATTGCATTGGCTGTCTGCTAGGGTCGATTTTTAAAGTTCTGGTGCTTGCTTACAAGGTTTTACATGGGTTGGCACCTCCGTATTTTCTCGAGCTTTTAATTTTCCTGTACTCCAACACTCTGAAACTGGACTTTTAATTGTTCTACAAACTCGTTTAAGACTGATGGGAGATTTTTTCCTCATTGGTTCCAAAATTTACCAGTCAAGATGAGGCAAGCTAAATCTCTTAACATTTTTACATCTCACCTTTTTTTTAGGGTAGCTTTAAATTGAACATTTGCATTTTATAATGTTTTGATTGCATATTCTTTTTTTCCTTTTGTTTATTTAATTATTTTATATGATGTATTTTGTTGTTTTATTTGTTTGTGTAAAGCGATTTGAGATGCACATTTAAAGGCGCTATGGAAAATTACGATTATTATAATTATTATTAATATCATGTTAACATATTGTTCACAACTTGTGGTTGTACTGTTGAAGAAATTAGTATTTTAACATTGACACATTGCCCCCATTCAATGGAAATTTGTTTTGATTACTTAATAAAAAAAAGTTTAAAAAATGTAATTGCCACTTTTTATTTCACAATTCAGATTTTTTTTTACTTGCAATTGCGAGTTTTAAAGTCAGAATTGCGAAGAATTGATATAAACTCGCAATTCTGTGGAAGGAAAAGTCCGCTTTTCCTCAGAATTGGGCTTTCTTGTGAGAAAAAGTCAGAATGGAGAGATAAAAAGATGGCATTTTCTTTTACGTTTTCATTGTGGTAGAAACAAGCTTTCATATCATCCGGTGTCTTACTGAAACTGATTTTTGCTTTTCCGGTGGACAAAATGAAATAAATTTTTGTGGCAATCATCATTGTCAAAAATGCATTAAATTGAGCAGACTTAAAATTAACCGGGAAAATTCCTTTAACTTTTTATATACTGAAAAGTTTCATCATTTTATAGTTTGAGATACACTTACTGACCTTCAACACACTACACCCATATTTATCCATATTTCTGCTTTTTCTCTGATGTTTTTCAGCTCATCTCTCTGTTCCTGTCATCAGCAGTAACTCTTCACAATGTTCTTCATCATCTTCATCATCAAATTGTTCTCTGGTGTGTTCAGCTGTGAATGTGAGTCATGTGACTCTCTCCTGGTACAAAGGAAACAGTTTATTGTCCAGCATCAGTGTGTCTGATCTCAGCATCAGTCTCTCTCTACCTCTGGAGGTGGAATATCAGGATAAAAACACCTACAGCTGTGTGCTGAACAATCCCATCAGCAACCAGACTCAACATCTGGACATCAGACACCTCTGTCACACATGTGCAGGTATGCTGGTTAATCTGATCTATCAAGATACAGTGCTGATTTTTTGATGCGTGCAGCTCGTCTGTTGGCCAAACCAACAAAAATGCATGAACCTTATAGTATAGGACAGATAAAACAAGATTAGACAAGCAAAAGTAAGTGACCCTGGTGATATATAGAAGACTTGGCACCAGTTATAACACACTTTGTAATGAAACACCTCCTATCAAGCGCAAGCTTCACCAGCAGCATGTAAAGAAGCTAAAACACTGTATCTACACCAGACGTGAGCAAATGCGAATAAAACTCATTATAACCAGTGATGCTGTCTACACTGGATACGACACCACAAATTACTACTCCTGAATACAACGAGCAGAGGGGTTTGCAACAGCCTCAAGCTTTTTGCAGGGAGCAGGGCGTGAAAACTGTCACCTCTTCTGTAGACACGTAATATATCACATGCTCCAAACGTCGCCTATCTGAGACCAATTTCCTTACGTTGGTACAATGCTCCATATGTCAATCCGTGAAGTATTTTCAGTGACACGGCTTATGCAGAGTATCACGAGCTATTAAGCTAAAAGACCTAGAAAGAGACCAAACAAAAATAGAAATGGATGTTCATGCTTTAGAGACTTGGGCACGAAACAACAACATGCTTTTAAATGGAAACAAGTCGAAATAAGGATATACTTTGTAAAATTTCCAACACCACTAAAATTGGGAGGTTCCTTTGGTATTACAGTCACTTGACAACCAACTGTAGACGAGTGTGTCAAAAAGACATCCCAGAAGCTTCATTTCTAGACCTTCTTCTGATGATTTAAGACCCGGGCTAGAGAATATGCAAATGTGCTGTTAGGTGGTTGCACTAAAAACCAAGGATTGGAAGGGATATGGAAGAAATCCCAACGTACTAGTGAGTGAACTATGAACACGTCAGTATATGATACCTGAAGAACCCAGCAAACACTGGTCTGACGGCAACTAACGTCGCGGTAGGACGGCATAAATCGGTAAAAATGTGCCCAGAACATTTTTTCTAAAAACACATTCAGATGCGTTTGCACATGTCTACAATTCTCTGTGGTTGAGTGTACAATTGTTATTTTTACTTTTAATTCAATAGTTCAATATATAATAATTACTTACTTACTTAATAAGATCATGTCAACGTTATCCTTCATTTCGGAACTATTTTTCAACCGCGTATTTTCAACGATCATTAAATGTCCAAATGTTGGCTGGGAAATGAAAGATTATCCCCTTCACAGTGTTTTTCCACCAGCTAAAGGACTGGTTAGTTTCTCAGGCCCTGTAAGATGTGTTTCAGTCGATGAATTCTCATTTACAGCAGGGGCTTGATGTTTTCATGTTGCGTACACACAAAAAAGTCTGTGCGAATGCAATTTTCTGGATTTATAAAAATAAACAGGGTAAATATGTGCGGACGCTCTAGACCGTGTTTGATCACTCTTTCACTGGCGTGAGTGAAGTAATGAAGAACACGATTATTTTAAACTCTGTTTTATATATAAACATTTGCATTTCCACATTTAGATGAAAACTGTCATTAATGGAGTCAAGCACTGAAGTGACATGAAGTTACAACATTTTTATATGAATTTAAATAGAAATATATGTTATGAATGCGCTGCTTTTGAACTCTTCTCCTGTGGAATTAAATTCATAATAGTGTTTTGGTTTTAATCGGCCTTGATTAATCATCTTAAAACTTAAAGCACCATTTATTTCATTTGTTTTATTGTATTTGTCTTTGATTTGTCTTATTTTTAATCAACAGAAATAAATTAAAATCAGGTGTTTTTGTTTCACTGGAAGTTTTCGGTTACAATAACTATTGCCAAGTTGAGTTTTTGGTATTTAAATATTGTCAGATTTGAGACATTGATTTTTATGTATTATTGTCATTTTTAAAACACTGCTGGTCATTTTCATAAGCTGTAGTTCCAGAATGTGAAACATGTTTTATTTTAGTTTTGAAGTATTTGTAAAATATCATTTAAATTGATTTTACACACTTAAAGCAATATCGTATCACATGTCTGTGTGTGTGCGTGGATCATTATTTGGTATTGTGTATTCATTTTTAAACTTTTAATTGTAGTCTTACATTTTAATGCATTCTACATAAATTCAGTCCTAATAAATATACTTCATACGTCACACTAATGATTAATTTCATCCTTTGCAGATCAAGGTCTACTTTTATTATACGTAGTGTTGATCTCCGCTGCTGCTGGATCTCTGTTGATCGTGGTCGTGATCTGCTGCATCTGCAGGAAATGTAGAAAAACAGGTGAGGAGAGCGAGCAATTAACCTGCATAAATATCTTTTTAGGACAGAAATTTCAATATAATATTAAATGTTTTTTTTAACACATCTGTGATCATTGTTAATACAGTCGAGACGTGTGAGGAAGACGGATCCGATCCAGCAGTATGTAAAGCAACACGACAAAAGGTGAGAAGTTGCAAGACGTTGCTGCAGTCAGTTGGTGTGACTGAAGTTTGCCGGTGAACAGTCATTGGTGGTTTATCGACTCAACCGCCATTATTACCTTCAGTACAGAGCAGATGAAAAAGCTTGTTTAAAGCCATTGTTTGCACCTCAGTGTAAGTGTTTCCATTTTCCATGCTTTGCAGACGTGCTGCAACAAGTCTTTGCAGTGGCTTTGTGTGAAAGACGTTTTCATTTTCGTTTTCTGCACAAACCTGCAGAACTTAAACCACCTGTTTGATGATTTAACCGTTTTTAAAAGATCATGGTTGATGTCATTTCCTCTTGCTGATCCACGTTTGCATCTGCGACCGGGGATGGTTGTAGCATTTTGACGCCTCTGTCTGTATCTGTCTGGAGTTCATTTAAGCCAGTGTGTTAAAAACTAGCTAAAAGTGACAGATATTAAATGATACAGCTGTTTTCTTTGCAGCACAAACTGAAAATGTGTGGTTTAGTTTCAATCAGTGAAATGTTATCATTCACCCCATAGCCTGAGTTAGTTGTAACAGACCCTGGAGTGAGATGTCACATGAGGTCCACCACCAAAAAAAATCATCACTTTTTAACATGATTGGTGTGTGTGCGTGTATAACAAAAATGAACAAAATGAGCAAACACTCATTTTTCATCCCTCAATTTGTCTTTGTCCTCCACGACTTGGGCCAAGGGTGTCCAAATCTGCTCCTGGAGCGCCTCCATCCTGCAGAGTTCAGCTCAACCCCAACTAAACACACCTGAAGAAGCCGATCAACGTCTATTAGGCGCACTAGAAACTTCCAGTCAGGTGTGTTGAGGCAAGTTGGAGCTAAACTCTGCAGGACAGTGACCGTCCAGGACCGAGTTTGGACACCCCTGACCTGTAGACACACAAAATCTTTTAAAATCTTTTTTTACCAAGGGTAGATGTTAACATGCTTCATTGATGTTACAACAAACCCAGAGTCATGTAGCCGTGAACTAGCCCACCTTACAGCGAACTGGAATGAAAAACATCTACAGACACAAAATAAACATAATTTAACTTTGAGTTTAACTGCAAAGCAAAAATTTGCCATAACAAAAATAAAATGTGTAAAATAAGTTACTTTCTTGCATCAAAATGAGTTTTTCTCCTCTAAAATCTGCTGTCCACCACAGGCCTCTATTGTCTCATGTGTGGAATAAGGATTAAACTGAGCATGTGTGAAGTGAATCAGGTGATTTATAACTTCCTGATTGGAGAAATTGGAAGTGTTACAATTAATCCATGTTACAACCATCCCTGGTTTCTTCCTGGTAGTAGTTTTTTTCACCAAAAAATGTAATTCCCGTCATTAATTCCTCTCCATCATGTCGTTCTACACCCGTAAGACCTTTGTTAATCTTCAGAACACAAATGAAGATATTTTTGATGAAATCTGATGGTTCAGTGAGTCTCTATTGACAGCAAGATAATGAACACTTTCAATGTCCAGAAAGACACTAAAACATATTTAAAACAGTTCATGTGAGTACAGTGGTTCAACACTAATATTATAAAGCGACCACTGATTCGAAACAAAAGATTCGTAAAGGTTCATGAATCAGTGTTTTGAAATTGTCCATCACTAGATATTGTTGAAAAGTCATTATTTAGTTTTTCTGGTGAACAAAAAGTATTCTCGTCACTTTATAACATTAAGGTTGAACCATTACATTACATCATGCTCTGCTTAGACTTAGTTGTTTGTATTTGTGTGTATATCGTATATTCATATATCAAACACATTGTATTCACGCTTGATTGTCTCTGATTGTGACTCATGCATGAACCAAATCCCTTTAACGCTTTGATTTCTTTTCGTGGCCAGTTAGTTCTGATAGTTTTGCTGGACAAAACAAACTAGTCTTTCAAAAAATGAATTCTAAACCTAGAAATAATTTTAGACCATATCTATTCATAATTAAATATAATTCGTTGTAATTGATTATCCATATATATCTAATTCCCTTCGTGGTTGATTCAGTTGTGAATATATTGCACCCATTTGAGCAATTTATTTCAAGAGTCATGCTGATCTTTGTCTGGAAAGCTTTGCTCCTAATGAAAATCAATGCAGAAATGTTTTCTGAGAAGATCTGCAATCGTTGAAAAATATAATTTCGCAAAAGTCAAGAGCTCAACTAAAGCAAACCCTGATCTCCATGATGGAGATGAATTTTCAGTAAGACATCAACATCTAAACCTGTTTATCTCAATATGAACTGTCAATAAGACTGAATTGGTGTTGAATGAAAGAGAATCAAACAGAGTTTAATGGTAGAAGTTTTATTGAGGATCACAGACAGCTGGAAGAAACACTTGCGTCTTTATTCCCTCGTCTGTTTTTGCTCAGTCACTACCACCATTAAAAAGTTTTTTAATGCTCAAAAAGTATCAGAGTGAAACAGAGACATGAATGAAGAAGTGCAGGATATACAATGAGTTTAAAGAAGTACCATACAGTAATTTTTAACATTTTACTATATTAAGATATTCTTATTCATTGATAGACTTTGTTCTCAAACTGTGTTTGTCATGTTTACAGCTCATGAGAAGAACTGGTTAAAAACCACTGTCATGTTAACTGAGGACTCACTGACTTGCACTTAAACAAAGAAAGACTGAAAAGGAGAAGTGAAGAAATGATTAGAAAAATATTGTAAAGCTCTGTGAGGCTCTATTCAGCCTGTATTCAGCCTATATTAACTATGCCTTCATCATAATGCACAGGCCAGCCTTCTGCACACCCCAACACTATGATACGAGTGTCCCTGACCCCTCTGTATTCACAATTTCCGGGTTTCTTCGCATTTAATTTGCATGTGATCACAGGAAAAGTTCTTTTTCCGCTGTTAAACAGGTTACCGCCCTGTTGAGTTCCTGCAGCTCCACAAACTGCTCGAATTTGATTTGAATTTGCTTTTATGAAGGTGTTGACCTCTTTGCAGTCACCATCAGCTCCAGTAATGCCTCTATATCTGATTTCACTGGTACACTTCTGCACTGTCATATCAGGATTGAAATGCTGATTGAGGAAGTTTTTATAGCGGGGCATTATATCAGGTGGTTGACCATGACAGGAGAAGAACGCACTGAAGATCAGCAGCAGAATCACAGCAGAATGATGAATCTCCATGACCTGTGAACAAAACACACATTAAAACAGCTTTACTGACATTTGACTTACTAAAGCAGTTTAGCTGAAAACGCTGAAGAGACCCTTCCTTTCTTTTTACTGGCACATCTTAGTTACTCTACATTAACCCAGATCTGCACATTTTTGTATAAAGACCGTTCCAGTCACTTTGTGTTTCTGTGTTTGTGTTGAAGTGTTTCTGACTGTACTTTGTTTCCATCTGCACCAAAACAGATTTCTTGCATAACTTGCCGATTAAAGTTCTTTACATTTTAAAGCAAGGTAAACTACAAACCCCAGAAAAACATCTCAAAATATGTTGCTTTTTACGTATTACTCAATGCTTTGAAGATTATTGATAGACCATGTTTTCAAAAAAAAATAAAAATCCACTCAAAGCTGCAGTCCGTAAATTTTGCCTCTTTGTCGCCATCTCTGTTTGAAACCTGCAATTGCAGTCATTTGTGGATTTATTTATGTGCGTTGTGCGTTGGCATGGATCCTCAGCACGGATGAATCTAACGTTTGCTGTCAATCACAGATTGTAGTCTTGGAATTATGACCAAAATAAGAATCGTCAGCGTAACATCTGCCACTTGTTCTGACCAACTGAGAAAAAAAAGCATTGCAATAAATTGCGCAGCCAATGTTGACTAAATCTAACAATCGCTTCGCTCGGATCACATCAAACCAAGCAAATTCTTATTATTGTTATACTTTTTTTCTCAAATTGTTAATGTTAACAACGTCAGCATTGCGTGACCGTGTGTATTTAGTGTATTAGTGTAGATTTCGATTTTAGCCGTCTTTCAAAGCCTTTTGCTTTTGTCTACGGTTCAATCTCCAGTTGTCACTGATGATTGTCATTTGGACATTTCTTGATTACAATCCGCCGTCAAAATGATAAGTTTAATTATTGTAGCTACTGTGAGAAAAGGCTATAAATGATCCGTCATCGAATTTCCCGCCAATACCACTCCTATTAGAAAGCATAATGTGAATCTGGCTTAGGTAAGGAGATAGTTTTGAGCACTGGCTGGTTATGTACTTGCTCAAAAATTGATTTTGGATCACTTTTAACTAAAAAAAAGTTACGGACTGCTGCTTTAAACGGAACAGCAACATATTACAAAACTATAAAATGAACAATAAAATGATACTCACAAGTCTGTCGTCTGGGATATAAGCTCGTTGCCTGTATGATGATGCAGCGTTCAAGTGAATGGAGTCAGGCGTGGTGTTGGATCAATTTTCAGGTAGACAGGTAATTTTCCGTATATAGTATATTTTAGATAAAATAATTTGGATGCTATATATTTCAAGAAGATCTTTGAGGTTGAGCAGTGAAGCACAAAAGAGCGGGTACCCGGGTGCCAAACAACAAGACCAACACAGTTCAATCATTGACACAAAGTTTAATGTCCAAAGGGGTGCGTAGTTATAGGTAGAAAACAAGAAGTGAAACCATCCGTTCAGCAACTGGAAATACATATAAGGACTATGCATTCACAATCGCATGATGTCTGAATTTATCTAGGGCTAAGCAGAATGACGTGATGTCTGGATGTTGTTTAGGGGTATAAGCAGGAAAAAGTCTAGAGTCAGCAAAAAGAGCACACGATCAGAAGGAGACAGGGCACAAGATGTTTCTAGAATCTCACAGTATATTAAGAAATATAATATCTTGAGTTTTCATTTGTGTACGTGTGTCCGAGGCCTGGTCTATGATGTGCACATAACATAACGAACAGAAGTTAAGGCCAGCTTTACACAAAAACAGCACTTGAGCACTTGCAAATGAAAATGTGACATTCGCAGTGAGCAGCCAATCGTGTGACTCGTGAAGAGTTTCAGACTGATATACTTCTCTGATGTTTGATACCAAACGGTAGAAATAATTTCAACACATTATATCAGAAACAGGCTAAAGCTTCAGAGAACTGCTGGAAAAAAATAACAAGATGTGTCATTGCTATGGAAGAAAAATAATGACAAATGTGTTTGAAACAAAAAAGCTTGTTGAATTGCTGTAATTGAAAAAAATATGTATCGCATTAACTGTGCTTGCATTTTTATCTGATGGTTCAGTGAGTCTCTATTGACAGCAAGATAATGAACACTTTCAATGTCCAGAGAGACACTAAAACATACTTAAAACAGTTCATGTGAGTACAGTGGATCAACCTACTGTGCACCATACTTTTTGTGAACCAAAAAAACTAAAAAAACGACTTTATTCAACAATATCTAATGATGGCCGATTTCAAAACACTTCTTCATGAAGCTTCATCAGTCTTTTGTTTGGAATCAACAGTTCGGAGCGCCAAAGTCACATGATTTCAGTAAACGAGGCTTCGTTACGTCATAAGTGATTTGTAATTTCAATACTTACGTTATTTTGGCAATTTGATACGCGATCAGAACCACTGATTCGACACAACAGATTCGTAAAGCTTCATGAAGCAGTGTTTTGAAATCGTCCATCACTAGATATCTTTGAATAAAGTCGTTATTTTGTTTTTTTGGCGCACAAAAAGTATTCTCGTGGCTTTATAATATTAATGTTGATCCACTGTACTCACATGAACTGTTTTAAATATAATTTCTAGACATTGAAAGTGTTCATTATCTTGCTGTCAATAGAGACTCACTGAACCATCAGATTTCATCAAAAATATCTTCATTTGTTTTCTGAAGATGAACGAAGGTCTTACGGGTGTAGAACGACATGAGGGAGAGGAATTAATGACTGAACTTACATTTTTGGGTGAACTAACACTTTTATCGTTGCACAGAGAAACCTAATTTGGCCTGCCATTAATTGCCTGTCGGTTCCTGATTGAGTTTGTGTTTCCTTTCAGAAATCAAAGACGGAGGAGGTGTATGAAAATGTCCCCAAAAAAATGATGACCAAATCCTGAATCTGCTGGAGCTGATGTTAGCGCTCATACAGGACAATGCCTCATGCTTTTGGTTTTATTCATTAATTCTTTGACAGGATGTCTATATTTGTTTTTGCTCAAATGCTTTTTTGTTTGCTCAAATGTTATTGTATTGTTTGAAATGTTGTTTCTGTTGTAGTTGAATTGAGTGGTGCTCTAATAACATCCATAAACTCAACTAGAATGAACTATTTTTTTCTAACTTTAATTATTAAACATTTATCCAACCCTTCGCTGTGCTCCTTTTTCTGTGAACTACTGTTCTTCTTTGTTGACTTTGGTTTTCAATATCACACACTCAATGCTGGATATTTTGGCACAAGCACATGATCACTGAAGTCTCTCTAGGAATCCCGCTCTTTTTATCCGATAGATTGCGCTATGAGATGTTTTCATGCTGTTCAGTTCTCATAGAGGATCTGCTGAAGGACTAATAATGACACCTGACCTGATCATTGAGCCGCTTTTGCCTGTTTGACACTGTTAATAATATCAGCTATAGCTGCACATGAAGTTAGTCATTCTCTCCTGCTCGTGTTTCTAGTGACAGTAAATCAGAGCAGTTGCAGCAGAATATGAATATTTATCTCAATATGAACTGTCAATAAGACTGAATTGGTGTTGAATGAAAGAGAATCAAACAGAGTTTAATGGTAGAAGTTTTATTGAGGATCACAGACAGCTGGAAGAAACACTTGCGTCTTTATTCCCTCGTCTGTTTTTGCTCAGTCAATACCACCATTAAAAAGTTTTTTAATGCTCAGAAAGTGTTAGAGTGAAACAGAGACATTAACTGAAAGAAAACAATTGTTTTTAACATTATGCTCATTTAAGGTAAATGATGAGAGACAATAAAGATATTCTGGTTCATACAGAGTCTCATAAAGACGGGAGAAATTTCTTTTATCTCGAGGTGAACTTGCGCGTTCTTCAAAAAGAAATAAAAAACTTTTTTTCTTTTTTTTCAAATATAATTACAGATTGTACAAACATAACAAGTAATGCTGTGTTTTAAAGTACAGGTATAAATCTGTTGTGATTCATTGACAGACTTTGCTCTCAAACTGTGTTTCATTTTTACAGCTCATGTGAAAAAAACCACTGCATGTTAACCTCTAAATATAGCAGAGTCAAGCATTCATCTGTTTTATTTTTGGCTTCATGATTTTTTGATTAATTAATGCATTGATTCATTTTATCCTTTTTTTTTTGCACTTGAAAACAAACAAAAAAAAACAAATAAAGAAAATGAGAAGAGAACAAGTGATTAGAAATAATATTATGAAGATCTGAGGCTCTATTCAGCCTGTCATCTGTACATTACTTACTCATTTTTATAATGTACAGGCCGGCCTTTAACACACCCCAACACAATGTTAGTAGTGGACTTCTTCCCAAGACCATATACACAGTTTGGGTGTGTCTTTCCACTTTGTAATCTGCACGTGATCACAGGAAAAGGGTTGGTGCTCCTAAACAGGTTATCGTACTGATGAATTCCTGCAGCGCCACAAACTGGTTTAATATAACCTTCATCTGCTTGTATGAAGGTGTTGACAGGTTTACAGCCATTTGTAGTTCCAGAGAGAATGATACCTCTTGCTCTAATTTCAGTGGTACACATATGCTCATTCACATAAGGACCCACATGCTGGTTTCGGAAATGCTGATAATCTGCTGAAGTGAAGGATACACTCAAGATCAGCAGCAGAATCACAGCAGAATGATGAATCTCCATGACCTGTGAACAAAACACACTTTACTGACATTTGACTTACTAAAGCGGTTTAGCTGTGACTAACTCAGAAAACACTGAAGAGACCCTTCCTTTATTTTTACTCGCACATCTTAGTTACTCTACATTAACCCAGATCTGCACATTTTTGTACAAAGACCGTTCCAGTCACTTTAGGTTTCTGTATTTGTGTTAAAGTGTTTTTGACTGTATATCTGCACCAAGACTATTACTTGCTGATTAATGTTCTAAAGTTCTTAAATTTTGGACGTTGAATGGTGATTTTTAACATACACGTTTTTTGGCGTTCGTTTTTCGGAATCACTCATACAGACATTTGAGAAATGATCTTAGATCAAACGTAGGACAGTTTCAACACATAATTTATAAATGAGGCCGCAAGTGTGTTGGACTAAAAGCCTGTGCGCCTAAACACTCCAGACCATTAGGTGGCAGAAGTGAACCTTCCAAACCGCCAAAAAAAAAAAAAAATCACCAGAAGAAGACAACAAACTGAACCGTGCCGGTGAGATTAGTTTTAGTTTTTGGTAAACCACTTATAAAGTACTTTTTCAAAGTATGTGCTATCGCTTTTTGAGGAAAAGAAAAGACAGCTTTTTTGTTTTACTGAAGAGCAATAATGTAACCCTCAGTTAGCCCACTAGTTACCCTGCAAACAAGCCTGAATTGACCCTTTGCAGGTCCACTTAGGGCTAAACGTTGGTCTCTTAGCTCTGGTTCTGCACGGACAGCCCTCACTGAGCCTCCAGGAAGCCTTAGCGCTGTAAATCTTGTGATTTAAATATCATGTTTAAGTTTAATTAATCTTAATTCATCGTGCTGTATTATTACCAGTATATTTAATTGTTGTATTTCATTATTATTATTATTATGTAAATTCATGTTTATGTTATGGTTTTAATTTTAGAAAACCACATCCACGATACATATCAGTCTGTTGAGTGGTGACAATAAATTAGGGATGGCTGACGCAAAACTAACGTTTCGACACAGTGTCGAGATCCCGAAGCGTAGATGTTTCGAATCACTGCTCCGAACTGTGATTCAAAATGCCCATGTCACGTGACTATGGCTAAACGAAGCTTCTGCGCGTTCCGACAGGAGGCGTGCTCGCCGAGTCTGCGTTTGATTGACAGGAGCGGGAACAAATCACACAACCGCTCATCGGTCTCAACTCCCACAAAGTTTAAAAGAGTTAATGCACCTTCACCTCGTGGGTTTTTGTGAGAGGAGAAAGATTTTGAGATAGCGTTTACGATATAGTGACATTTATAAAAAAGAAATCTGTAAAAAACAAACAAAAATGAGACCATTGTGGATTTGTGTTTTATTAATTTTCATTTTTCATGACCAAAATAACCTTGTTATTATTATTATACAGGGCCGGTTCTAGACATTTGGAGGCCCTAGGCAAAATTTATTTTGGAGGACCCCCCCCCTCCTAATAAAACACTGGAAACAAATATTATTCCTTACCTTTATAACATCTGTTATTAAAATTTAAATATTTTATTTGCATATGTCCATATTAACAAAGGTAATCTCTTCTCTAAAGGGGATGTTATCATGTGTGTTGTTTTGTTTGTTTGATTAGTTTTTTGTAGTAATTTGTTCAGTAATGTATGTACACTAGCTAACACACTCTACATTACTACAGTAAAATTCAGCAAATGAACATCATTCCTTAATCATTTTGTGGACAGGATTTCCCCCTCCTATTGACATAGGCGGAGTTTGGGGGGGTCTGGGGGGGGGGGGGCAGTGCCCCCCCAGTCCAGAGCCAATTAATGCCTGTCTTGTGCTCTGAATATTTTTTTTTATTACAGAATTCATATTTTCTCGTTTTATTTGTCTTATCTTATTAGTTCTGTGTGTAGAATGAGTAAGATATGGCTAATTAATTTTAATTACTGTAGCTTTATTACATTCTCCCGCGATTTGTGAATCTCAAAGTATCGCGGTATGTGAGTGGACGCTCTTCTCGTTCTGTTTTACGCGCTGAATAAACAAAATGGACATTCGTCGTTTTTTTAATAAATCCACTACTAAAAGTGTGGAGTTTTCTAATTCTACTTCAACTATCAATTCAATTGCTGCTAATACTACCACAGCAATCGCGGCCGCATCAGAGAACAACGCCGGTTCTGCATTAGATATTAATGTCTGAAGTAGTTCTATGACAGTCAAGGGAGGCTCAGTTTATGAACTTTAATCGGAACGAAGAAGAACACACTGTAACCAGTCCCTCCAGAAAAACGCGATTATGCGATCGCTTGATTTCATGCATAATCATCCAAACACCGCATATTTATGCGGGGGTCACATTTTTTTCAAATATGCCGCACTTTCGCCGCATAAATTGCCGATTTCAGCAAGAAAAATATGCTATAATTTCATAAGCCCTGTATTTTCGCTGCAAAAAAGTCTCATATATCTTAGCAGAAAGTTGAAAAATGTTGCGTTTACTTCACACAAGTAAAGCGCCATTATTTTCCCCCTATTGCCATGGGAACCTTATGAAGTGACGTAATTACACGACGTGAACGTCATCTGTAAACCCCGCGGTGAAACCATGATGAAGACGCAAATCATTCTCATTCTCAACAAAAATAAGCTCAAAAGACCGCGCGAAGCAGTTTCCCAGTGTGTCATATGACGCTGTATATTAGTAGTGTGTAAAATAATTCACGTTGCAGTAAGAGATTGCACTTTGTGCATTGGAAGCACTTAATTTAACAGAAGATGTCTGTTTTGTATAGCTACCTCTGTTAAACAGGAAGCACACATTTTATTTTTTTAGATTTTATTTATTCATTTTTACAGAAGTTGAATATTCCTTTTGTAAAGCTACAGAACTTATTTGACTCAATGTTTTGTAATTTTGAGCCATGTGTTGATGAAGGTCTGAAATAAAACAGAATGAGAACTGCAATATTCTGTGATTTAGTAAGCCTGCCTCTTGACATGAAGGCAGTATCTAGTGAGAACAGGGTGTTGGGGGGGAGAATCACCTTTCTTTCCTCTTTTGCATCAAAAACCGCAGTTTTTGCAAGTTCCCGCAATTTCGTCGCATAAAGTTGCAAAAATATCCCGCATATTCCATCGCGTTTTTTAAGAAAACGTGCCGCATAATCAAGGATTTTTGCCCGCAACAATCACAAAAAATCCCGCGTTTTTCTGGAGGGACTGTGTAACAACCGTCTAACACAACTCGCTTTTTTTCGCCGCACTTCTGAACTCCCCGTGTTAACCCTATCACTGCCGATGCAAAACAAAACAGCAACTATAAAGAGTCTGTTCTATTCGCTATTCTTTGTATAAAGTCATTGTTCATTGTAAATGTATTTTATATGTAGAATGTATGATATATAAATATGATATAAAAAAAATCTGAGCTCGTGGTCTGCTGGCCTGGTAGGTGCCCCCCCCAAGCACAAAAGTGAAACTCCGCCTATGCCTATTGATTTATTGCAGTGGCATAAATAACTCAAATCTGTACCATACACTCTTAAAAATAAAGATTCAAAAAAGGGAGTTTTTACAGTGATGCCATAAAAGAACCAGTTTTGGCTCTCCGTAGAACCTTTCAGTGAACAGTTCTTAATGGAACCCATTTTGTTTTTCTTAGTGTGAAGAACATTCTAATATAATAAACTTTTCTACAGTAAAGAACCTGTTATGGAAAGGTTCCATGGATTTTAAAGGTTATTCATGTAACCACAGATTCCAATAAAGAACCTTTAAGCCTACACAAATCAACTGCTGGTGAAAGTGAAAGAGACGAACTACTAAGCAGAAATAGGCCTACTTAATTACTTCGTAAAATTGTACGCTTATTTTTTTCATTAAATAACAAATTTATGTTTTGAAAACTGAAAATAAGTATTACGTTAGAGCAGTAATGCAGAATTTAAAAGATTGAAACAAACAAAAAAAAAAACACTCTAGAGCTGAAATATTCTAGCTCTCTGACTTTGAATACAAACTTTGCTTTCACTTCAGTATGTCAGCTCCCGACGCGATGTCTTTCACTATCTGCACAAATTCAAAGTGTGTAACAGTCTGCCTCGCGCTCTTTTAAACTCATAAACCGGCAAATGATTTATCCAGAAATGACGGCGATCGACAGAACACGTTTATTTTTTTGAAAACATTACAATCAGTCCAAACCAGATGATGACAACTCGCTCATCTACATCACGAGCTGCACTTTTTCGCGTGCCTGTTTTCGCTGCACCCCGCGAAGGATGTTCGTTTTGGCGCCATCATAATTCAATTCAGAAGTCAGTCCGCTGCAGAAAAGTTGCCTTTTCGTATCTTTTTTATTCAGAAGGTGGGACACACTTTGATACGATGACATATGACATTTAATTTCATCTATATCCAATAGAAAAAGAGCCTAGTATTTTGCTCCCTTATGTTACGGTAATCGGAGATAAATAAGAATCGTCAGCGTAACATCTGCCACTTGTTCTGACCAACTGAGAAAAAAAAAAGCATTGCAATAAATTGCGCATCCAATGTTGACTAAATCTAACAATCGCTTCGCTCGGATCACATCAAATTATTATTATTATACTTTGTTCTCAAATTGTTAATGTTAACAACGTCAGCATTGCGTGACCGTGTGTATTTAGTGTATTAGTGTAGATTTCAGTTTCTTTAGCCGTCTTTCAAAGTCTTTTGCTTTTGTCTACGGGTGAATCTCCAGTTGTCACTGATGATTGTCATTTGGACCATTCTAGATTACAATCCGCCGTCAAAATGATAAGTTTATTTATTGCAGCTACTGTGAGAAAAGGCTATAAATGATCCGTCATCGAATTTCCCGCCAATACCACTCATATTAGAAAACATAATGTGAATCTGGCTAAGGTAAGGAGATAGTTTTGAGCACTGGCTGGTTATGTACTTGCTCAAAAATTGATTTTGGATCATTTTTAACTAAAAAATTTTTACGTACTGCTGCTTTAAACAGAACACCAACATATTACAAAACTATAAAATGAACAATCAAATGATACTCACAAGTCTGTCGTCTGGGATATAAGCCCGTTGCCTGTATGATGATGCAGCGTTCAAGTGAATGCAGTCGGGCTTGGTGTTGGATCAATTTTCAGGTAGACTATCAGTTGGAAACAGGCGTCTCAACCTCTGTGATGTGGCAGCGGTGTGAGATCTCAGGAGAATGATCAGACGGACACAAAGATAGTGTAATACCAAAACATTCTCAAGATTATTAGGGAAGAAGGGTCATATTTATACACACAAGATCAAACAGAATCATCCACGATGTCCAGGCCATCCAATCATAGGACTCAGAGGTCAAACCTTACCATATATAGTATATTAAGAAATATAATATCAACAGAGATGAGACGAGCATGTCTTGAGTTTTCATTTGTGTACGTGTGTCCGAGGCCTAGTTCTTGTTTTGTCTAGGTGTGACCATGATGTCTACATAAGATAACGAAAAGAAGTTACACAAGAACAGTCAAAAGTGGAGTCTATAAGAAATATTAACTCTTAGTATTGTCACGTTCCCCACGTCAACTCGGTCTAGGGGAATCGAGGAAAACATGACAAAAAAAAAAAGAAAGATGAGAGGTGAGACCACATGGAGCTTCCCTTCCCAGTCCCAGCACTAAATACTATGCCACTCTGAGAATTATTGCAGAATGTTTTATTATTATACTGATGATCAACCAAAAATGCTGTTACAAACACAAAAGAAGACTTCAGGAGGGGGCATAGCCAACATAACAAACAAAACACAACTAACTCAATTTTAAAATTAACTTACCTATCATGAAGAAAACAAAAGGGAAAAAAAAGACAAAAGAAACTTCCTTTACTCCCTAACTTACCCAAAAACAGGAGAAAATGGATTAAAGAAAAAATGGCACCCTCCTCCCTACAAAAGAAAAGAAAAAGATATAATAAAAAGACTATGAATAGCGTCAGCAACACAGAGAGTTTGACGTTAAACATTTAGGTGCAAGCACAACAGCAGAATCGATTGGAAACTCTATCACAAGTTTCAGTATCTACAACTATCAACCAGTAGATCCACTGGCAACAAATGTCTGGGGCTGCAGGGAAGGTCCATGGGGAGGAAAGTGGCTCTGTCTCTCTCCTCTCCCTCTCTGTCCATTCCTGACTGCTTTGTAGCTGGTTTGTAGTAGGTTGATTCTGGGGAAACGAGCGTCAGGTGCCAGCAATCAGCACCTGTTAGAGCAGCAGCGCAGGAGAAACAAACAACTGCCCCCAAATCAGTATCAAAAAACGTCATTGAACGTAACAATATCACAACACTGGCTTTAAAATGTCCTCAGGGTATAAATTCTTGAGCACTTCCACATCAAAATGTGACATTCGCAGTGAGCAGCCAATCGTGTGACTCTTGAAGAGTTTCAGACTGATATACTTCTATGATGAAGATGAAGAGATAATAACCAAACGGTAGAAATAATTTCAACACATTATGTCAGAAACAATTGCTGGTTCAATTCCCACGCCGGCAGGAATTGAAGGTGGCGTTTGTGAATGAGCAGCACTCTCTCCACCTTCGATACCATGACTAAAGTGCCCTTGAGCAAGACACCTAACCCCTAATTGCCTCACTTGTAAGCTGCTTTGGATAAAAGCATCTGCTAAATGTAAATAATAAAGTAAAAGAATGACAAATGTATTTGAAACGAAAAAGCTTGTTGAATTGCAGTAATGCATTAACTGTGCTTGCATTTTAATCTGATGGTTCAGTGAGTCTCTATTGACAGCAAGATAATGAACACTTTCAATGTCCAGAAAGACACTAAAACATATTTAAATCAGTTCATGTGAGTACAGTGGATCAACATTAATATTATAAAGAGACGAGAATACTTTTTGTGCACCAAAAATAATTTGTGCGCATAACAAAATAATAATCTTTCAACAATATCTAATGATGGCCGATTTCAAAACACTTCTTCATGAAGCTTCATCAGTCTTTTGTTTGGAATCAATAGTTCGGAGCGCCAGAGTCACATGATTTCAGTAAACGAGGCTTCGTTATGTCATAAGTGATTTGTCATTTCAATAGTTCACGTGACTTTGGCAATTTGATACGCGATCAGAACCACTGATTCGACACAACAGATTCGTAAAGCTTCATGAAGCAGTGTTTTGAAATCGTCCATCACTAGATATCTTTGAATAAAGTCGTTATTTTGTTTTTTTGGCGCACAAAAAGTATTCTCGTGGCTTTATAATATTAATGTTGATCCACTGTACTCACATGAACTGTTTTAAATATGATTTCTAGACATTGAAAGTGTTCATTATCTTGCTGTCAATAGAGACTCACTGAACCATCAGATTTCATCAAAAATATCTTCATTATTGTTCTGAAGATGAACGAAAGTCTTACGGGTGTAGAACGACATGAGGGAGAGGAATTAATGACTGAACTTACATTTTTGGGTGGACTAACCCTTTAATCTTTGCACAGAGAAACCTAATTTGGCCTGCTATTAATTGCCTATCAGTTCCTGATTGAGTTTGTGTTTCCTTTCAGAAATCAAAGACGGAGGAGGTGTATGAAAATGTCCCCAAAAAAATTATGACTAAATCCTGAATCTGCTGGAACTGATGTTAGTGCTCATCAGAGGTGTAATGTAACGAAGTGATAATACTTCGTTACCGTACTTGAGTATTTTTTGGGAAAATCTGTACTTACTTGAGTATTTATATTTCTGTCAACTTTTACTTTTACTCCACTACATTTCTTAAATAAAATGTATACTTTTACTCCGATACATTTCCCCAAAGCATTTTCGTTACTTACTACAAAATAAAAAAGGAAGAACACAGACTGTAAGCAAGCATGTGCAAACAAGTGCTCGTGCAAACAAGTGCTCGCACAACCGCGCTTGATTTCATTTTCCGGGTTGCGTCCGTTGCTGGAGCGGCTGAGGAGAGTGCAGCACGAGAGCGACCTCTAGAGGCGCTCTCTGATAAAACTATCACTGAAGCCTCGTACCGTTTGTGTTAACACGTGACGCGAGACTGCGCGGGGACACTTCAAAAATGGATTTAAAACAGACAACAAAGCGGTAGGTTATACAGTACACTACAATATATGTTTTCATATCACTAAAGTAATGAGTTTGTTGACTAGACGCTGCATTAGTGTGTTTGCCGTCGAGGCTGAGAGGATGCTGACGTTAGTAGTAACGTTACCTCAAGCGGTTCAATGTGACAAAAACACCAACTGTTTAATGTCACGATTGTTACCCTCTATTTGCATTAGTTTATGTCCATTTGTTCGATTTTATGCATTCTGTATCCAGCGAAGATGCATATTTAAATTGTATCCTAATCCTGCAGTCGACAGAAACATACATCAGAAATGTGTTCGATTTCAGTTTTTTATCGCACTTTAACACATATTTCATCAAGTGTTCTGAAATAGAAGCCAATAACGAGTGAAAGTATACATATAATATGCCTTTGTGCGTAAATATGGCCGTTTTTAAGCATGATTGTTTGGATTTATGTGAAATGGAAAAAACTTATAATAGAGTTCATTTGTGACATTAAAGGTTAATGAAAGCGTTGTTCATTGTTAATTTCAATATTTACATTTTAACATTTTAAAGTTGCCTCTTACATTAATTATAATACACTATGAATTAACGTGAATGGTCAAGGTATAATTAATGTATTAGTATTTTTTTATATTTAAAACTTACAATAAACATTTTGCCATTTTTTAAAATTCAAAGCAAACAAAACAAGAAAGAGTTAAAACAATCTTGCTGCTCAAACTGTGTATAGAACAATTTTTACTAATATTTTATGCTTCTTTTGTATTTTGCATTTACTTTTACTTTAAATACTTAAGTATGTTTAATCTCAAAAAAATACTTTTCATACTTAAGTACAAAAAATATCACTTACTTTAAAACTTTTACTCAAGTAATATTCTAAACAGTGACTTCTACTTCTACCAAAGTCATTTTCTGGTAAGATATCTGTACTTTTACTCAAGTATGGCTTTCAAGTACTTTATACACCACTGGTGCTCATACAGGACAATTCCTCATGCTTTTGGTTTTATTCACATTAATTCTATGACAGGATGTCTATATTTTTGCTCAAATGCACATAGTTGTTATTGTATTGTTTGAAATGTTGCTTCTGTTGTAGTTGAATTGAGTGGTGCTCTAATAACATCCATAAACTCAACTAGAATGAACTATTTTTTCTTATCATATGGAAATCTAACTTTAATTATTAAAGATTTATCCGACCCTTCGCTGTGCTCCTTTTTCTGTGAACTACTGTTCTTCTTTGTTGACTTTGGTTTTCAATATCACACACTCTATGCTGGATATTTTGGCACAAGCACATGATCACTGAAGTCTCTCTAGGAATCCCGCTCTTTTTATCCGATAGATTGCGCTATGAGATGTTGTCCTGCTGTTCAGTTCTCATAGAGGATCTGCTGAAGGACTAATAATGACATCTGACCTGATCATTGAGTTGCTTTTGCCTGTTTAACACTGTTAATAATATCAGCTTTAGCTGCACATGAAGTTAGTCATTCTCTCCTGCTCGTGTTTCTAGTGACAGTAAATCAGAGCAGTTGCAGCAGAATATGAATATTTATCTCAATATGAACTGTCAATAAGACTGAATTGGTGTTGAATGAAAGAGAATCAAACAGAGTTTAATGGTAGAAGTTTTATTGAGGATCACAGACAGCTGGAAGAAACATCTGCGTCTTTATTCCCTCGTCTGTTTTTGCTCAGTCAATACCACCATTAAAAAGTTTTTTAATGCTCAAAAAGTATCAGAGTGAAACAGAGACATTAACTGAAAGAAAACAATTGTTTTTAACATTATGCTCATTTAAGGTAAATGATGAGAGACAATAAAGATATTCTGGTTCATACAGAGTCTCATAAAGACGGGAGAAATTTCTTTTATCTCGAGGTGAACTTGTGTGTTCTTCAAAAAGAAATAAAAAACTTTTTTTTCTTTTTTTCAAATATAATTACAGATTGTACAAACACAACAAGTAATGCTTAAAAGTACATCTGTTGTGCTTCATTGATAGACTTCTCAAACTGTGTTTCATGTTTACAACATGTGAAGAACTGGTTAAAAACCACTGCATATTAACCTCTAAATATAACAGAGTCAAGCATTCATCTATTTTATTTTTGGCTTCATGATTTTTTGATTGATTAATGCATTGATTAATGTTTTTTTTTGCACTTGAAAAGCAAATAAAGACAGAAAAATGAGAAGAGAACAAGTGATTAGAAACAATATTATGAAGATCTGAGGCTCTATTCAGCCTGTCATCTGTACATTACTTACTAGGGTTCATAATGTACAGGCCGGCCTTTAACACACGCCAACACAATGTTAGGAGAGGACTTCTTCCCAAGACCATATACACAGTTTGGGTGTGTCTGCCCACTTTGTAATCTGCACGTGATCACAGGAAAAGTCTTGGTGCTCCTAAACAGGTTATCACGCTGATGAGTTCCTGCAGCGCCACAAACTGGTTTAATATGACCTTCATCTGCTTGTATGAAGGTGTTGACAGGTTTACAGCCATTTGTAGTTCCAGAGAGAATGATACCTCTTCTACTGATTTCAGTGGTACACATATGCTCATTCACATTAGGACCCACATGCTGGTTGACGAACTGCTGATAATCTGCTGAAGTGAAGGACACACTCAAGATCAGCAGCAGAATCACTGCAGAATGATGAATCTCCATGACCTGTGAACAAAACACACATTAAAACAGCTTTACTGACATTTGACTTACTAAAGCAGTTTATGATAATAACTTTACTACAAAAAAACTTATTTTCAAAATAGTATGTTGCTTTATATTTATTACTCAATGCTTTAAAGATTATTAGATAGATTTTTACATTTACAAAAAACCCCGCAACCTATAAGTTAGATGAATATAAAATGAGTTTGTATGAACTGATACTCACAGGTCAGTAGTCTGAGATAGTAAACCTGTATTATGAAGCAGCTTCAGAAAGTCCAAGTGAATGCAGTCAGGCTTAATCTTGGTATCACAACACTGGCTATAAATGTCCCGGTCCACTCAGCCGTTGATCCTCACGCTATAAATTCTTTAGCGCTTGCAAATCAAAATGTGACGTTGGCAGTGAGCAGCCAATCGTGTGACTCGTGAAGAGTTTCAGACTGATATGCTTCTCTGATGAAGATGAAGAGATAATAACCAAACGGTAGAAATAATTTCAACACATTATATCAGAAACAGGCTAAAGCTTCAGAGAACTGCTGGAAGAAAATAACAAAATGTGTCATTGGAAAAGTGAAATAATATTAACCCATAACAAGGATAAAAGAGAATAAATTAATTAACATGTAATGATTAATTAAAACTATGACTCTCATGTAAATATCAGGGACAGCCAGGGTTTTTGACTATCTCTACAACTGTTTTGACTGTGAAGATACCTGTACTACAGCAGTTGAATTTGATTATGTCACTGTACTCGTGGCTGACATGTCCAATATCTCTATTCAACAAGTTATTCTGAACATAATCTTCCCTTGAGCAAATTTGGTGTGAAGCTTAGCAAAAACTCCAGTGTTAAAGTAACTCTCCTGAAGTACATGAGAGACATCTTGACCCTTGACTTTTTAAAATTAGATTTAGTTTATCTGCAGTAACTGCGTTATAACATCCAGACAAGCAGAGAGAAAAGATGATCAGGTGGTGTTGGTTATGTTTATTTGATCCCTGAACTCATTTAGAGCTCAATCTCTGAGTTGGATTTACATTATTAGTTCATTAGTTCAAATCCTGCTTTTTAATTTTCTAAAAATGCTTTGGCTTGTTTCAGTATTTGTGAGCTTCTGTAATGCCATGATCTCTTTTAGTGTTTTTATGGCACTATTCTCTATTGAAAAGTCATATAATATCTTGAGTATTGTTTGATCATACGTCTGTATTTTCTAATATATTATGACTTTCGTTCACAAAACAAAACATTTTACAGTTAAGAATTTGCTTAAAAGAAAGCAATTTAGTCTGCTTACTAGTTGTGTTTAATCTTACAATAAGCTGTATTAGTTAACATTAGTTAACTAGTTAACATGGACTAATGAACAATACTTCTATACAGTATTTCTTAATCTTAATTAATGTTAATTTCAACATTTACTCATAAAATCAAGTTGTATTTGTTAACATTAGTTAATGCACTGTGAACTAACACGAAAAAACTATGATCAACAGTGTTTTTATCAACTAACATTAACAAAGATTAATAAACACTGTAACAAATTCATTGTGAGCTCATGTTAGTTAATACATCAACTAATGACCCTTATTGTAAAGTGTTAGCTATCTAACACAAAAGCCAAAAAACTGCTTTTAAAATGTTTTAAAAATTAATTAAAGTAAATTAAGTAAAAAAATTAAACATCAAAAATATTAAAATTTATAGATTTTTCTTAGAGTTAAATAAAGTGGATGCGTCTCAATTGAGAAGGAAAAATAAGCACTGATCCGTGGACATTCCCTCACAGATTAAAACACAATAATATGTCGGTATAGTTTGAGGTTTTGTGTGATTGGCATGTTCAGTCAAGCTGAACGGCTCACAGTTGGACATCGTTCATAATTTGTGTTTGATAGCAAAGATCACACACCGTTTCAGTTAGAGAACTTTGCATTGCTGACAGAAGATACTCAAAGAAGATGATAAGAAGCACAATACAGTCTTAGTTCACACACAAGAAACACTCACACAGCTGTGAGATCACTAGCCTTATTCTGGGAGAAAGTCTGAGGAGGAAACTGTGAGCTCTTCAGGCTGACAGCAATCATCGCTTGACACTCGATTTTAGAAAAGACTCTTTTGGTAGTAAATGTTTTTGCGTCTTTGTCACCTCCAAAAATATTTTCAATTGTAATTAAGTAGTTGTGTTTCAGAGGAACCTGTTCAACTATTGTCCAGAAGTTGCTCTCTCATATACACTGACATTTGTTTTCCTTAAAATTCATTCGCTCAACTTCACTTTTTGAGGTATCTTTTAGCACTAACTCAGTTAAGTTGTATTTATGTAGAGTTATAAAGTTTTGTGCACTCAACTTTTTGAGCTACTAATTTCCACTGACATATTTAAGTTTTAATTACTTAGAATATTAAGCATTTTTAACTCGACAAATTTAGTTATTTGAATGTGCAGTTCAATAGTTTTCAATACTGAAGTTAATGTTCATGTATATATATATATATATATATATATATATATATATATATATAATTGTTCTTTCATGTGAATTGTAAGTAATTATCATTCACCCCATAGCCTGAGTTAGTTGTAACAGACCCTGTGAGATGTCACATGATATCCACCACCAAAAAATCAGTTTAGAAACCTTTTTATTCAACACAGACTTTTTAACATGATTGGTGTGTGTGTGTGTATAACAAAAATGAATAAAATTAGCAAATACTCCAAGACTTGGGCCGGGGTGTCCAAATCTGCTCCTGGAGGACCTCCATCCTGCAGAGTTCAGCTCAACCCCAACTAAACACACCTGAAGAAGCCGATCAACGTCTATTAGGCACACTAGAAACTTCCAGTCAGGTGTGTTGAGGCAAGCTGGAGCTAAACTCTGCAGGACAGTGACCGTCCAGAACCGAGTTTGGACACCCCTGACCTGTAGACATACAACATTTTTTTAAAAAAGTAATTTTTTTTTACCAAGTGTAGATGTTAACATGCTTCATTGATGCTACAACAAACCCAGAGTCATGTAGCCGTGAACTAGCCCACCTTACAGCGAACTGGAATGAAAAACATCTACAGACACAAAATAAACATAATTTAACTTTAACTCCAAAACAAAAATTTGCTATAACAAAAATAAAATATGTAAAATAAGTTACTTTCTTATATCAAAATGAGTTTTTCTCCTCTAAAATCTGCTGTCCGCCACATGCCTCTACTGTCTCATGTGTGGAATAAGGATTAAATTGAGCATGTGTGAAGTGAATCAGGTGATTTGTAACTGTAACGTGTAGACTTGGAGGAAGGCATGAAGACCAAGGCTGCTATGTAAAACAGTTTAATTATAATCCACAGGAACGCAAACAGGAAACAGGATAACACTACACATGATACTTTAAGAACTGACAAGGACTGGACTGACACAGAGGGAATAATACAGAGAAACACGGGAGGATAACGAGCAGGGTACAGGTGACGGACATGATGACTGACGAGACACGGCTGACTGAAATGAACTAATGATGAGACAGGCACATGGGGAAACAAAAAAAAGATCTCATGACAACTGATGAAAGCAAAACAAAGGAACACATGGCAGGTGACAGGACTAAACTGAACAAAAGTTCATGGGTGTGACAGTAACTTCCTGATTGGAGAATTTGGAAGTGTTACAATTAATCCGTGTTACAACCATCTCTGGTTTCTTCTAAGTAGTAGTTTAAAAAAAAAAAAAAAAAAAAAAAAAGCTTAAAGGGTTAGTTCACCCAAAAATGAAAATGAAATTTCAGTCATTAATTCCTCTCCCTCATGTCGTTCTTCACCCGTAAGACCTTCGTTCATCTTCAGAACACAAATGAAGATATTTTTGATGAAATCTGATGGTTCAGTGAGTCTCTATTGACAGCAAGATAATTTACACTTTCAATGTCCAGAAAGACACTAAAACATTTTTAAATCAGTTCATGTGAGGACAGTGGATCAATCATAATATTATAAAGCGACCACTGATTTGAAAAAACAGATTCGTAAAGCTTCATGAAGCAGTGTTTTGAAATCGTCCATCACTAGATATTGTTGAATAAAGTGGTTTTTTAGTTTTTTTGGCACACAAAAAGTATTCTCGTCTCTTTATAATATTAATGTTGATCCACTGTACTCACATGAACTGTTTTAAATATGTTTTAGTGTCTTCCTGGATATTAAAAGTGTTCATTATCAATAGAGACTCACTGAACCATCAGATTTCATCAAAAATATCTTAATTTGTGTTCTGAAGATGAATGAAGATCTTACGTGTGTAGAACGACATGAGGGAGAGGAATTAATGACTGAATTTTCATTTTTGGGTGAACTAACACTTTTATCGTTGCACAGAGAAACCTAATTTGGCCTGCTATTAATTGCCTGTCGGTTCCTGATTGAGTTTGTGTTTCCTTTCAGAAATCAAAGACGGAGGAGGTGTATGAAAATGTCCCCAAAAAAATTATGACTAAATCCTGAATCTGCTGGAACTGATGTTAGCGCTCATACAGGACAATGCCTCATGCTTTTGGTTTTATTCACATTAATTCTATGACAGGATGTCTATATTTGTTTTTGCTCAAATGCACATAGTTGTTATTGTATTGTTTGAAATGTTGCTTCTGTTGTAGTTTAATTGAGTGGTGCTCTAATAACATCCATAAACTCAACTAGAATGAACTATTTTTTTTTCTAACTTTAATTATTAAACATTTATCCGACCCTTCGCTGTGCTCCTTTTTCTGTGAACGACTGTTCTTCTTTGTTGACTTTGGTTTTCAATATCACACACTCAATGCTGGATATTTTGGCACAAGCACATGATCACTGAAGTCTCTCTAGGAATCCCGCTCTTTTTATCCGATAGATTGCGCTATGAGATGTTGTCCTGCTGTTCAGTTCTCATAGAGGATCTGCTGAAGGACTAATAATGACACCTGACCTGATCATTGAGCCGCTTTTGCCTGTTTGACACTGTTAATAATATCAGCTTTAGCTGAAGTTAGTCATTCTCTCCTGCTCGTGTTTCTAGTGACAGTAAATCAGAGCAGTTGCAGCAGAATATGAATATTTATCTCAATATGAACTGTCAATAAGACTGAATTGGTGTTGAATGAAAGAGAATCAAACAGAGTTTAATGGTAGACGTTTTATTGAGGATCACAGACAGCTGGAAGAAACATCTGCGTCTTTATTCCCTCGTCTGTTTTTGCTCAGTCACTACCACCATTAAAAAGTTTTTTAATGCTCAAAAAGTATCAGAGTGAAACAGAGACATGAATGAAGAAGTGCAGGATATACAATGAGTTTAAAGAAGTACCATACAGTAATTTTTAACATTTACTCAATTAAGAAATTCTCATTCATGCAGAATCTCATAAAGTCAGAGAAGGAAATTTCCTTTTCACTGAAGGTGAACTTGAATTCTGTTCTTTAGACGGAAATAAAACCTTTTTCTGATTTTGCTCAATTGTAATCAAGAACATGTATGAATCTGTAGAGTTGATGTTCACAGCTGCTTCATTGACAGACTTTGTTCTCAAACTGTGTTTGTCATGTTTACAGCTCATGAGAAGAACTGGTTAAAAACCACTGACATGTTAACTGAGGACTCACTGACTTTAAAAAAAAAAAAAGAAACTGAAAAGGAGGCTCTGTTAGGCTCTATTCAGCCTGAATTTGGCCTACATTAATTTTGCCTTCAGCATAATGTATAGGCAAGCTTTCATTACACCCCAACACTATATAGCGATTGTCCTTGAACCCTCTGTATTCACAATTTGGGGGTTTCTCCCCACTGTTTAATGTACATGTGACCACAACAAACTGCTTGTTGCTCTTAAACCGGTCACCGCCCACTGGAGTTCCTTCACCGGCACAAACTGCTTTAATATCATCTGAATTTCCTTTTATGATGGAGTTGACTTCTTTGCAGCGACCTTCATTAGATTCAATCTTTCTCTTTCTGATTTCACTGGCACACTCCTGGTCAGTCATTTTAGGACCGAAATGCTGATTGAGGAACTTTCTATAACTGACAATCGTTTCGTCTGATTGACCATGACAGGAGAAGAACACACTCAAGATCAGCAGCAGAATCACAGCAGAATGATGAATCTCCATGACCTGTGAACAAAACACACATTAAAACAGCTTTACTGACATTTGACTCACTAAAGCAGTTTAGCTGAAAACACTGAAGAGACTCTTCCTTTATTTTTACTCACACATCTTAGTTACTCTACATTAACCCAGATCTGCACATTTTTGTACAAAGACCGTTCCAGTCACTTTGTGTTTCTGTGTTTGTGTTAAAGTGTTTCTGACAACTTTTGTTTCCATCTGCACCAAACACATTACTTGTATAACTTGCTGATTAAAGTTTTAAAGTTCTTAAATTTGGACGTTGAATGGTGATTTTTTACATACAAGTATTTTGGTGAACGTTCGTTTTTCAGAATCACACATTCACACATTTGAGAAATGATCTTAGACAAAATGAAGACCAGTTTAAATGCATAATTTTATAAATGAGGCCGCAAGTGTGTTGGACTAAATCCTGTGTAAGTGCCTAAACACTACAGACCATTAGGTGGCAGAAGTGCACCTTCCAAACCACCACCACCGATAAAAAAAAAAAAAGAAAGAAAAAGAAAATCACCACATAAAGACGACAAACTGCACTGAGCTGACAAGATTAAACTAAGCTTTGGTTAAAAAGAAGAGCAATGAAGAAAAACCCAATTATTGAAAAACAACAACAAAAAAATTATATATATATATATATATATATATATATATATATACACATACATATATATATACACATATATATACACACATATATATATATACATACATATATAGATAGATATATTTACATACATATATATATATACACATACACATATATATATATACACATATATATATATACATATATATATATAGATAGATATATATACATACATATACACACACATATATATATATATATATATGAGAGATACTTACAGTCTATAGTTTGTGGAAAGAGACTTCAGTCCTGTGACAAAAAAAATACTGATCAGCTGAGTCCGTTAACCGTTAACACCTTTTGCTTTTAATACTCAGACATGAGCAAATAAAAGTGTAATGATTGCAGTGAACAGCCAATCACTGAACAAAAAGAGATTAGATAAGAGTTTATCAAAGAATTTAAATATTTTCACAAGGACGCAAACTTTTGTAAAAGCAACACAGAAAATAAATGTTTCAAACAGCACGTCTGAACATGCTTCATAAAGAGAACTGAAAGACACAGACATGAAATTGAAATTGGCCCTCAACAAGGTTAAATATTTTATAAGCTTGAATGAATTTGTGACATTTCCTACAGAGCTAGTAGTGGTCTAGTGGTGAGGGAGTTGGTTCGATTCCCATGCCAGCAGGAATTGAAGGTGGGGATTGTGAATGAACAGCATTCTCTCCACCTTTGAAACCATGACTAAGGTGCCCTTGAGCAAGACACCTGACCCCTAATTGCTCCCCTTGCAAGTTTTTTTTGGATAAAAGCGTCTGCTAAATGAATAAATGTAAATGTAGAATTTCAATCAGAAGCTAGAGCTTGTTTCTCTTTCCATAGAGTGCACTACTCAAGCTCATGGTGGCAGTCCCAGCCACCTGTGGAAGTACCTAATGACTTTATTCTCCACGATCTTCACTGTTGACACCTAACTGATTTCATTTAAATCCTAAAAACAATCAGTCACAATTTAAATCCTTTCATTTCGTACCACGAGCTGCAAGAACATCTTAAATTTCCAAAAACCTACAATAATCTGACAGGGAAAAGTGCTTGAATCTGCTCAGACCCCGGCATGACGCTATATGCTTTATCACAACAAAGGTATGATCATTGGCGTTGATTTAATCAAACACTCGATTACTAAATAAAGCCCCAGCAAACCCCAGCGTCTCAAAGCAGAATGCTGTATGGGCATGTCTAGACCTTAACTCTAGTCTGGTAGACGAGACTTTTTGACTGTGGTGAGCCAAGATTCAGTCTCGCTGATGATGACTCCCTGAGTATCGGAATTGAACTTCAGTGGTTGATGATGACGTAGAGCGAGAACACAAGGACACAAGATCGCTAAAGAACGCATATTGAGAAACGGAAAGACTCATTCATGACTCCCAGTATGCATTGCAATAAATTATGCCGCTGAGTTGTCCTATTATTTTTTCATAATTCTTACTATTTGCTTTTGTATCCGCTGTTGTTTTTGTCAGGACTTTTTGTAGCTCGTTTTGTGATGTTCATAGCCAATCTGTTCATCTATTTTGTTGATTGTCACCATTGTTAAGATTCATATGCTTATTCTTGATGTCTGTTGTTGTTATTTTGCAAACAAATTTAATTGATTGCCATAGCTGGATTATTAATATCAATTCATGGACAAAAATTTTATTTAAGTGATTTCAATATTACAGATTAAATGTTAGCAGTTTAAGAAATAATTCAAATGAAATGAGTTGTCAGTTTATTATAAACATTGGCATACTTTTTATCTGTGTTACCATGATGGTGTTTAGTGTTTATGTGAATGACACACATTCTTGGAAAGACTTGTGACGAACTTTGATTCATCACGAGATTATCACTGCATTAAAAATCAAATCAATTATTAGCATTTCATAAGGTTGGTAATTAACATTACATTGGTTAATGAAATACAGGATTTTACTGTGAATTTAAGTTAAACCTTTAAAAGTTAAAGATTGCCCGAGCCTCCTTGAATGTGGAAGGGAAAGTGCCTGTGCAGAGAGATGTGTAGATAATGTGTGTAAGTGCTGGAAAAGAGTGTGAGAGATGGCATCTAGAGTGCAGGTGGTGGGATGACTAGAGATGAGAAGGTTGGATACTTCTGCCTCAGTGAGAAGAGAGAAAGAACAGAGAAGGTTAGAAGATGTGGATGGCCCGAGTTCCTGTGTGAGTGAAGCTGAGAACTGACTGCTGTTGGTAGAGGTCAGTTGTCAGTCAAGAATTTAGCGAATTGAACTGCAGTTAAAGAGGTGGTGGGTGGTGGTGGAGGGGGACATAGGAGAGGGTCGAATGTCTTGAAAAGTGTACATGTGTTGGCAGCGCTGTTGTGGAAGTATAAGGTTTTTGCTACAAGGATTCCTCCATAAAAAGATGAGCAGAGATTGACAAGTACCTAGATCAGATGGGTCTTTCGATTTGCGCCATTTCCTTTCTGCCCTGAGTTGGGTCCGGTGTTCACGAATAGCATCTGACAACCAGGGGTGCTGGCCTGGATGACAGAGGATGGATAATGTCTAGAGCAGAAGTTAAGGTGGAGCATGTGTTTTGCTGTATTTACATCCAGAGATGAGAATTGTGAGGGTGAGGGAAGGGAGGAAGACACATAGGAAAGATGAGAGAGGGAAAGAGAGCGCTGGTTTCACCTGAAGATAACTTGTGAAGTGATTGGTGGTGCACAAATAGGGAGTTGTAGATTAAAAGTAATGAAGAAATGATCAGAAATGTGCAGAGGTTTTACCAGAATGTTGTCAGTGATACAGTTACGCATGTAGATCAGGTCCAGTTGGTTGCCAGATTTGTGGGTGATCAAATGAGGCTAGGAGGGCGAGGAAGTCTGAAGCATAAGGTTTATCAAGGTCAATATTGAAATTGCCCAATACTACAAATGGACTGCCATTCTCTGGAATTGAGGACAGCAGCATGTCCAATTCCTCGACAAAGGTACCTCGTTGGCCTGGGCGATAAATGACTACAAGGTGAATTTTGACAGAGGTTGTGATTGTAAAAGCATTGTGAAACTCAAATGAATTGTTGTTGCATACACTGTAAAAAGTCATACATAGATCTAACTTATAAAAAGTGAGGCAAGTGGCTGCATTGGATGTTTTAAGTTGAGTCAACTTGCAGCCTTTTTTAAGTATAATAAACACTGTAACATTACTTAATACAAACGCAACAAAATCAAGTTGAGTTAACTAATAATACTAGAATTACTCAGTTAGATAAACCTACTTTTCTTGGTTCAGGTAACTTATTTATGAGTTGCTACAAGTAACTTGTACTCATTTTAATTAGATTTTATGAACATTATTTTTATAGTAAAATTAACCAAATCATATGTGATTAAACATTTTAATTAGCTATAACCTCAAAAGAAATCTAAATGTCTATCTTCTAAGCACTACAGTGATTAACTTTACATAAACAGACTGTCAATAACAATTACAAATTCAATTGAAGAAGAAAGAGATGGGAAGATAGATTGAAGACAACAACATTTATTCAATGTCAACCAGTGTGACTTTTAATATTGACTACAAAGAAGCCAAGAAATGTGGCCACACATGTACACAATAATATACAACAAACACTGTATAAGTGTATTTTCAACCTGTTCTGAACAGTGAAGAGAAATATCCAAACTGCCCAATCTCTAATGATTAGATTAAAGTAAATGTGAGCCACAACATCACATTGTATCACACTGGAACTGCAATGTCAAAAATGATTACAGTATTTCTATATTTTAAACTACTATTATTTTTAAGAACTTCCAAATTAGGACGCATGGGGTCCAATCCCACAAAGAGCCTCTGATATACCTCTAATGTACACACCAGTTTTGATGGATACTTGAGGTCGAGGGCATAGGTAAGTCCAAATGTCCATAATGTAAATTTTCAGGGGGCAACTGCCATGCTCAGCGTGCACCTCTGTTTCATCACAACTCTATTGGTGGAGACAAGAGAATCAAGAGTTTGGTCAGACAAACAGTAAATAACAGAAGGTAGAAGACAGATAAGACACAAAGTCAAAATTGTACTTTTGTTGCTAAAATTGGTGGATACTAGACAGAAACTGTGACTAGAGAGAAGTCTACCCTGACAATGCCATAGAGTGTAGGTACTAAACTATAATGATCTACTGTAGCATGAGTGTTCTACTTGTTGATTTTTACTGTTTGTTGTGGGGAGGAGGAGACAGAAAGGTGATCATATCTGCCTTCTATTGATGGTTGGTACATAAAAATGTCTTCAGAAATGTAACTGTATAGAGCCCACACTATTGTTTGGAATTTTACTGATGTTTTACTTCCCTGGGAATAGCTGTAATTGTATCTATTCTGAAGTTTTTCTTACCTGGATGTGAAGCTTGAAGACCCCAGGTAACAAAAGCGCTTGGGTATCTAAAGACCAGGAAAATACATGTTAGAATAAGGTTAAAAATCAGTGGTAAGTGTATCTTATTTAAGTAAAAGGTTAGAAATAGTTTTAGGGTTTTTTCCAACCAAAAATCTGTCATTCGTTGACTATATGCAACATTAAAAAACATGGATCAAATTTCGAAAATCAGACAGACTAACGTTTTTAACACGTCCATCCTAAATGTTGAAACAGTGGCGATGATGTTAGGTTAGCAGGCGAGCCAGTGCTATCTGCTGCTGATAACGCGAGCACCCGCACCGGAGACCGTGTTGTTAATTTGAAATTAAATAAGTGCTGTAGTCATGCATTCAACGTGTTTTAAGGCTACGTTGGCTTTAATTTTATTAATAATGTCACTTTTAATCGTTAGTTAGCGTTAACTTAAACTAATATTTGACATTAAACGGCAAAAGTCCTAGTAAAAACATGTTAACTTTAGTTAAGTTAACGCTAACTAACGATTAAAAGTGATATTATTGGTCTTAAAACATATAGTAGGCCTAGGCATGACTACAGCACTTATTTAATTTCATATTAACAACACGGTCTCAACCGCCGTTGTCTGCCGATCGTTGCCTACAAGACCACATTACACTACTGCAGCCATCTTAGCTTGCTATGTTTGCTGGATAGTTAGCTATACAAGACAACCTAACTTAAGCTCCATTGTGGAGTTAGCGATTTCGCGTGACTTTACATCACCAATCATTCAGCTAAATTTGCTCAACTTACCGTGTTAATCAGTGTCTGAAATTCAGATCCGCTGCAGCGAACAAACAGTTGAAGCGCCGAGGAAGATATAGCGTCTGCCTGGAAGTCCCGCCAGTGAAAAAGGGATAATGCCAACTTACAATTTTTTTTTAAAATATTTACGTTTGATGAACACACACCTGCCACATCGACAGCTACTCTAATAAATTGTGTATGTCAACTCACTTTTATAACATTTCTTGTACACAACAACCACATACAGATAACTACTCAAATAAATTGTGTGTGTCAACTCACTTTTATAGTATTTCTTGTACACAACAACCACATACAGATAACTACTCAAATAAATTGCAATAGTTTTATTTAAAATATATTGTTATAGAAAAACTGATATATTTTAAGTAAAGAGGAAGTATTTTGATATTTTTTAGTGTAAAACAAATAAAATAAACTAGATTACAACTATTTAAAGTAAATTAAAACTACTTTGTGGGTGTAGCACTTTTTACAGTGTAGAGAAGAGTGAGTTGAGTATTTCCAATTGTTAGAAATGAGGAAACCTATGCCCCCTCCTCTTCCCTGCCTGGCCTCGGTGTCCCCCCGGTAGAGCTGGAGGAAGTGTCTGGGGAGAGGGAAGTCTGGGCATCTCTGCTTAGACTGCTGACCCAGCCCCAGATAAGCGGCAGAAGATGGATGGATGGATGGATGGATGGCGTTAGAAGAGGAGTAAATAGGATGTGGGTTAGCAGTATTGCACTGCCTTCTATGGGCAGCTGTGATGTGAACTGTCTGTGGCTGGGCAGGCATGATGTGGAGAACTCCAGACATGACGATCGGGGAGTGAAGACTCTCTGGTGTGGATACTGTGGAGCCCCTCATCTGTAATTCCCACAGTAAAGGGTGAACCAGCCAGTAAAAGTGCATAGTCAATGTACTTTTCTAAAGTCCATGCCACTGTGCTCTCAGGCATCAGGTAACTTATAAAGTCACTGAGTCTATTATGAAATATACCCTTAACGGCAGCATCATTGAAGTCCACTTCATGATATAATTCACAGAATTCTACCATATAATCCTCAATGGGGCAATTTCCCCGGAATAAATGTAGCAGGGGGACTGCTGGGTTCATTGTTGATTGGTCTAGTATGCTGCAATGCCTTCCACTGAAGGCAACGTGTAGTGAGAACCTAAGTGCGGTTAATTTACTTCCATCAAACATAAAACAAAGTCTTCGCGTGGCATGGCATGGCATGGCATGGCATGGCATGGCATGAACAAATAAGGACGTGGCAATCACCAACGTGGTTACAGGGACAATACTAGATAAGGAACAAGGGAAAAGTGAGGGCTTAAATACACAGGGACTAATGGACAAACAAGGAACACCAGTGAACAACACAGTAAATTCCCAGGTGTTAAATCAACACTGCTCAGAGCACATGTGGTCCCATTCTACAGAGTGAGAAGCAGAGTTAAAGTTAATAAGATAATAAAGTGATTAATTAAGTGATGATTGAGCATTAGTGATGAACACCTGCTGTTAATGTATTCGTTACTTCAATGAGCTCGTTGTTTCTGCCTTAAATTAATACATTGTTTAAATTAAAGCACCATTCCAATAAATGCAGAATCACTGAAGAAAAGAGAAACACAAGAACTTTCTTCAGCCACAGCTATTCCATCTCACAAGACATTCAGAAGATCAGTAACTCTTGCTTGATTTGACCAACCATGTAAAAGCATTTATGAATGAAATCCATGTGAATTGGTTGTTTGTCGAGATGGTTTTCATTCGATGGGAATGAGGGAAGACAGAGTGCGAGTGGCAGCAGAGGGATTTTGGTCTGGTGACAGTGAGGAGGACAAGTTGGGAGACATTATTACACATTACTTTATTATCACAAGTGTTTTAAAGTACAAGCCTTTTAAATCCAGTGTGGCTCCAATATGAACATATTATAATTAAAAACTTTGGATTAAGAGCAAAGTTGGTCCTTGTGTCTCCTTCATTCCAAAAGGACAGAAACAAACTCCACAAGAGCACTGAAGAGGCTAAGGGGCAGTATGAACAAAATCCAGAGCGCTTCAACACAACCAGTGACAAACAACACACAGATCTTAAAAACATGTACAGTAATATAACAGCTAAAGGAATAAAATGCTCAGGGTGAATTTACCATCCCATTATATAAAACTAAAATCAAAGAGAGGTAAAAATTATAAACAAAGACTGCAACATGCAACACTTTAGGACGTTTACACAGTTTGACCTTGAGCCTGATTCGTTTTGGCAAAAGCACCTGATCTATGACGTCAGAAGCTTCGTTCGTACCAGCCTTCGCCTGAAAACCACGTGATTATTTCAGATCATTTCTAATTCAGAAGAAACAAACCCCAGCGCCTTTTGACACATTTATAATGCAATATAATGTGTTTTGTTCCCCCATAATAACGTTATTTATATATAAAGCCCAAATAAACTTTGCTTATAAAATAACAAATATAGAACCAGGTTGAAAAGGAACAAAGCAGTTTGGTAGGTGCAATTCCTCTTTATGACAACTAGATGGCGACAATGTATACCGTGTTGAAAAGTGAAAGTGAAAGTGACATGAGGAAGCCAAGTATCGTAACCCTACTGGTGATCACACATTAGGAGTAAGTAGTGAACACACACACACACACACATTGCAAACCATGAAACACCAGCCTGGTCTCATTGTTAATACATAGGTAAAATATGCAACTTTCAAAGACACAAAACGTACATTTTTGTATGTTTAGAAAGGTGCTGAAACCTACAATATCGACGTATTTATAACACTAAAACGTCAAAATCTTTCATTTCATAAAGATATATATGTAATCCCTAAACCACATCCCGAACCTAAACATACCCACACAGAATGTTAAAAGAATAAAACATGATAGACAGGAATGTGTAGGAAAATGACAATTTTAGTAAAAATGTAACATTAAAACGATATTTTGAGTCACTAATCCTACACCTACCCCTAAACCATACCTATAACCATTTCTTAAAACTATACTGTTGTAAATAAAATAACAGACAAACAAGCGTAATCATTTATTTATTACGAAAATGTCAAAACCAAAAGCAGATCAAGTGATGATGAGCACAATTTATTAATCCATGGAAATATGAATCCAGCTTCTCTCCGTGAATGCGCGCACTCGTTTCAAATGCCAATCCACTGAAACGCGGCATGTCGCAATCTGTGACGGAGCAGGTGAGAACCAAGCGTTCGATATCATGTTGTAACGCTTCTCGAGGCGCAACTTTCAAATTTGAATCGAATCGAGCGCGGGCTTTGACTGTGACCGTTGCTGCTGAGAATGAAGATGAAGATTGACGGATAAAGGGCTGAATTTGGATTTGTTCCTTAAAAACATATGGATTCGAAAGATTTAGAGTAAAGCGAACAAATAAAATTGATGTAATTTGTGAATATGTTGTGTTTTGGTGTATCTTAGGGTTGTATTGTCAGTCGCTGCAGGAGAAAACACCTTTTGTGTCTCACAGCAAACAAACTAAATAGAAAATGCTTAAACAATTACAGAAATTGTATTCATTTTTAAGGTTTCAAAGAGTAGTTCAGTTTAACATGATGTAATCCGCCGAAACGAGTTTGCAGCACGAGTCACGAAAAGACTAAAAACATGTATTGAAATGACAATTGAATACAACAGATTCAAAACTGCCACGATTTTAATGTTAATTCAAGGGATTTCATACACATTCACACTTGGATATGTAAAAGATTTAAGTTTTATTACTGTTATTTTTTTAATTTTAGCACTATAAATATGTCAATATTGTACATTTTTTGTGTGAATGAAAACGTAAGTAATTGCATGTGTGGCAAAACCTTTCCACAAAAATACACACTCTGAGATGATGTTGGACACACACCAGCAGTTGGCAGCCATTTTGCTGTGGCGTCCTAACCCTAACAATGCTTACTCGAGGAATGGTGGTTCCAAAAAACACATCAGGGAGTAAGTTCAGCCAACCCAGAGGATGTTCCCGGTTAACACACAAGACCTTCTCAACCGAGCGACGAATCACCATGGAAACAGACGCTGAGAGAAAGCGCGCCATACTTCCTCCTTTTGTTTAACCTACTTAGTGCACATCGCCACCTATTTGGTGGTTGTGTAATAATTTTTTCAATCTTTTCATTAAATAAGTAATCTTTATTCACTGAGAATAAGAATTATATTTTTTGTTTGATGCTAAATATTTAATAGGATGTCATATACGTATTTTATTATAGAAAATAGAAAACGTCCTGTTATAAAAGGGGGAAAAAACAGATCCATTCTATAAATTGAATAAATGTTTAAACATAATTGCACATATATATATAAAGCACTTTTATACATATATGTATTGTGTGTGTATATATATATATATATATAAACAGTAACTAACAAATTTAGAAATGTAGTTACCTTAGTAAAACTATATTGAATAACACACATTTACATTTGCATTTAGTCATTTAGCAGACGCTTTTATCCAAAGCGACTTACAAGTGAGGAAAACAAACAAGCGAATCTTCATGAATTGGCAAATAACACAGGAAGTGCTCACAATACAAGTTTCATACATTGCTCAGTACCATAAGCTAGAGTAGGAAGGGAAAAGGGAAGGAAAGGGTTTTTTTTTTTATGAGGGGATCAAGTGTTCACGGAAGAGGTGAGTTTTCAGCTGTCTCTTGAATATTGCCAGGGATTCTGCGTTCCTGATGAAAGTAGGGAGATCATTCCACCAGCAGGGAGCAGTGAAGGAGAATGTTCTGGAGAGTGATTTTGTGCCTCTCTGTGATGGTACCACAAGCCTTCGCTCCTTTAGTGATCGCAGGCTTCTGGTGGGGACGTAGAGTTGTATCAGTGTGTGGAGGTAGGAAGGTGCAGAGCCTGTGGTGGATCTGTAAGCAAGCATCAGCGCTTTGAACTTGATGCGAGCAGCGAGGGGTAGCCAGTGCAGAGAGATGAAGAGGGGCGTGACGTGGAACACACTTCTACATGCGTCTTAATCAAACTAACCTTGGATCTTGAGCTGCTCCAGAGCAGGTTATGTTCGGAGAGTAAGTTGCTATGGTTTCTTATATACCCTGAAAGCTAACCTCAACTTTCGGCTCCAAAAACGGAGGTATCAGCTTACTTACTCTGAAACATACCTGGATATGTCACAAAACCTGCTTTCTGGAACATCCCCCTGATGTCAGAAAAAAAAAAATGGTTTGTTTTTTTTAAATGAGCTTTCCTAGAAGTTTGATAAACTTGTAGAAAAAAAAAAAAACTTCACAGTAACAGGGGCCTTGTTATTTTCACAATCAAAGAAAAATAAAAACCGCACACTTTGGGGTATGGTTGGACCCAAAAGTACAGTGACATCTAGGACAGCAATACTGTACAGTTTTGTGGTGTCAGGGAACGGCGCATCCAAGAGCAGGAGGTTGTGACGAATACAGGCTTGTGCAACACATTCCTGTTTTCCATGTACTGGCATTGATAATCCTGGTGTCCTCGAGCAGGTCAAAGCTCACCTCAGTTCACTAATCGACATTCATCTGTAAAATAGACACCAACTGATAGAAATGTCAGTGAACTAATCTTATGACATATTTAAAAAAAAAAAAAAAAAAAAAAAAAAAAAACAATCAAGCAAAGGGTTTTTTTTTTTCCCCTTCAAACCAGTGTCGAGATGCAACAGAATCAAGCAGATGAGTTTAAGGGTAGAAGAGAAGTTATTGAGGATTACAGACAGCTGGAAAAATAAAAAACATGGAGTTTTTGCTCAGTCACTACTCCCATTAACAATTTATGCTGAAAGTGTTAAACACTGTTAAATTCATTAGACTGTCTGTAATTGTGCTTCTGATTCAGCTAGAGACATGAAGTGCAGAATATACCATTAACTTGAAATTTAAATGAACAAACTTTGATTTCGATCAAACATAAGATTTTAAAACACAATGCCGTGTTTTAAAGTACATGTATAAATCTTGACACTGTCGTCATTACAGCTCATGTGAAGAACGGCAAAACCACTGCAGATTAACCTCTAGAGTCACTGTTTGTTTTGTTGTTTTTTCACTTAAAAAGCAAAGACTGACAATAAGTGAACAAATGATTAGCAAAATATTGTAAGCCTCCACAGGAGACTCTTCGTCTCTAGGCACAGGCCAGCCTTCTGGACATCCCAACACTATGTAACAAGTGTCCTTTATCATATTCACATTTTGGAGGTCTCTGCCCACTTTGTAATTTACGTGTGACCACAGGAAACTTCTTGTTGCTCTGACGCAGGTCACCGTCCACTGGAGTTCCCGCAGTGCCACAAACTGCTTGAATTTGCTTTTATGAAGGGGTTGACAGCTTTGCAGTCACCATCAGATCCAACAATCTCTCTCTTTCTGATTTCACTGGTACACTTCTGCACTGTCATATCAGGATTGAAATGCTGGTTGAGGAATTTTTTATAATGCTCCTTTATTTCATCTGGTTGACCAAGACAGGAGAAGAACACTCAAGATCAGCAGCAGAATCACAGCAGAATGATGAATCTCCATGACCTGTGAACAAAACACACATTAAAACACCTTCTAAACATTTGACTTACTAAAGCAGTTTAGCTGAAAACACTGAAGAGACCCTTCCTTTATTTTTACTCGCACATCTTAGTTACTCTACATTAATTTTTGTACAAAGTCCATTCTCTTTGTGTTTCTGTAGGGGTGTTAGGGTTTTTGACTGTACTTCAAGACCTTTAACCAGCAAGACACACAAAATCAGTCTTAGTACAGATTGAAACATTTAAAGACAAGATATATCACCAACCCCAGAAAAAAAAAAACATTGGAGTGTTGTTTTTTTATACTCATTATTTAATGCTTTGAAGATTATTGATAGAGCACTTTTTCACACATTTTATCCACTTACAAAAACAATCTGCAGTGTAAAATGAGCTTGTATGAAGAGATACTCACAGGTCTGTCGTCACAGCAAAATCCTCAGTGTTGAATTCACACTCCTGGGGTTTCTATGAGGCCACACTCAGAGCGTTATAAGTAACACTGATCAGTGTTGAAGATGATGAGATAATTAAGTGATTAATTAAGTGATGATTGAGCATTAATGATGAACACCTGATGACAACAAGCAGAATCACTGAAGAAAAGAGAAACACAAGAACTACAACTTTCTTCAGCCACAGCATTAGATGAACTGAAGATAAAAGATCTGATTCATCAACTCCACAAACAGCATTACCAGCTTCACTTATTACTGACTCAGACTCTCAACTGAGCATTTGTATGTTTGAGATCTTTTTAATTGTTTGTTCATCAAAACATTATTTGTTGGGAAAGTATCCATACATAATGATGATCAGAGGATGTAAGTTTTTATCATAGTTTCAAATAAATACACTTCTGATTAAGTGGTTACTTAATATATTTTTTATTTTTCACTGTCAAAGTTAGTTTGCCAGAGATCAGATAATTTGCCCTTTGATTTCAAAAATATTTTTAAAGTATAAATGCTCAGACACACAGACATCAAGAATCAGCATATGAATCTCAACAATGGTGACATGTTTCATGCTGCAATGCATGATGGGAGACACCATAGTATCATATAGGTTCAACGGGTTGAAGGTCCAAATGTCAGTTTCAGTGCAGCTTCAAAGAGCTCTACATGATCCCAGATGAGGAATAAGAGTCTTAACCAGCAAAACGATCAGCCATTTTATTAAAAAAATACATATTTTAATCACAAATGCTCATCTTGCATTAGCTCTCTTCTTGTAGAATTCCAGCAATGTGGACACTAAGGGTATTACTGCCCTCCACAGGTCAAAGTTTGAACTGAATTGTCATTACAATATGCTAGTGCAAGTATATAAGAATTAGCTCAGTAAAAGGATATTTTTCCTTCAAATTGGTGTTGAAATGCAAGAGAATCAAGCAAACGAGTTTAAGAGTAGTGGAGAAGCTTTGCAGATTACGAACTGGTGGAAAAACAGCGTCGTCTTTCGTCCCTCAAGTGTTTTTGCTCATTCACTTCTCCCATTAAAAAGTTAATGTTCAAATAGTCTTAACGGGGTTTAAAATGTTCATCAGACTAGCGGGATCTTGTACATAAGCACAATTACACAGAGACAAGCAGCAAGAAGTTCAGAATATACCATTAACGTTTAATTATTTTTGACATTGGGCTCATTTAAGGTAAAAGCAGACGGTGAAGATATTCTTGATCCCATCATAAAGACAGAAGTAAAGGCTCTTAAGTTGAACTTACAGGTGGTTCTTCCAAAAAAAAAAAAAAAAAAAATTCAGATTCCAGTCAAACGCAAGTAGAGATTTTTTTTAGTGAACAATGCGGCGTTTTAAAATAAAAGCATAAAGCAATTGACAAACTATCATTACAGCTCATGTGAAGAAGTGCAAAAACCACTGCATATTAACCTTTAACTAAAGGGGTCAATGATTGGTTTTATTTTCATATAAAAAGCAAAGGAAGACTGAAAAGAACAAGTGGACAAACGATTAGCAAGAGATTTTAAAGCTCCTTCTCGGCCGGACTCTCTGGAATCAGTATGCCGTCTTCATAATGCACAGGCCAGCCTTCATCGCACTCCAACACGATGATACGATTGGACCAGACCCCTTTAGCGTAGTCACATCTCGGGGGTATCTGCCCACTTTTTAAGTTGCACGTGATCACAGGAAAAGGCTGGTTGCTCTTAAACAGGTTACGGCCCAGTGGAGTTCCTGCATCGCCACAAATTGCTTTAAGATTGTAAACGCTAGCTTTTATGAAGTTGTGGACGGGTTTGCAGAGACCATCAGTTGCAGTAATCTCCCTCTTTTGGATAAAGAAAGAACACAAGCTCTCAGTGACATCAAAACCGAAATGCTGGTGGAGGAATTTTTTATAGCTGGGCTTTAAAGGCTTCCCTTTACGACGACAGGAGAAGGACACGCTCAAGATCAGCAGCAGAATCACAGCAGACAGACGAATCTCCATGACCTGTGAACAAAACACATTTACTAAAGCCATTTAGGTGTGAACAATTCAGAAAACACAATCCTTTTTTTCACTTGCACATCTTACAGTTTTTGACTATTCTTTGTTTCCATCTGCACCATCATCTCAGTGCTTTGATGACTATTGATAAAACACTTTTTCACACATTTTTTCACTTACAAAAACAATCTGCGGTGTAAAACGAGCTTGTATGAAGAGATACTCACAGGTCTGTCGTCACAGCAAAATCCTCAGTGTTGAATTCACACTCCTGGGGTTTCTATGAGGCCACACTCAGAGCGTTATAAGTAACACTGATCAGTGTTGAAGATGATGAGATAATTAAGTGATTAATTAAGTGATGATTGAGCATTAATGACGAACACCTGATGATAACAAGCAGAATCACTGAAGAAAAGAGAAACACAAGAACTACAACTTTCTCCAGCCACTGCATTAGATGAACTGAAGATAAAAGATCTGATTCATCAACTCCACAAACAGCATTACCAGCTTCACTTATTACTGACTCAGACTCACTTTATTCCTGTCACATGTCTACAGAAGGTCTTATTAATAGTTTGGTTTGAATGCAAAGTTGTGATTACTCTGAGCAGTTATATGTAAAAAAAAAAATTTCATAAAGTACTTTCAAAATAATACATTACTGGTCATATTTCTTTTACTGCTATCGCTAGAAACACAGTTAAAACAACCAGAGAAAAATTATTGTTAAAAAGCCAAGAGTCAAACTGCCTAACTAAAGCAAGCACTAACCACTGTAATGGTGACTTCAACCAAAACTTATTTTCTATAAACCAACATCTAAACCTCTGTTAATTCTCAATAAGAGCTTCTGTAGACGTGTGACAGAAATAAAGTCAGTAATAAGTGAAGCTGGTAATGCTGTTTGTGGAGTTGATTCATCAGATCTTCAGAGATTTCATGTCTTTTAAACATGAACCTCTGTGATGGCAGGGACGTGAGATCTTAGGAGACAGAGACAGAAACATTCTCAAGATTATTAGAGAAGAAGGGTCATATTTATACACAAGATCAAGCAGAATCATCCAAGATGTCCAAGCCATCCAATCATAGGACCCAAAATCAACCCCTACCATATTTGTATGGTGTCAATGTATGTGCGTGTCTTGAGTTCCCATTTGCTTGTGAAAGTATAAGTGTGTCCAAGGCCTGGTCCATGATGTGCACATAACATAACGAAAAGAAGTTACACAAGGCCAGTCTTACACAAAAACAGTCAAAAGTGGAGTCTATAAGAAAATATTAACTCTTGGTATCACAACACTGGCTTTAAAGTGTCCTCATTTAATAAATTATAAATTCTTGAGCACTTGCAAATCAAGATGTGACATTCGCAGTGAGCAGTCAATCGTGTGACTCGTGAAGAGTTTCAGACTGATATACTTCTATGATGTTTGATACCAAGTGGTAGAAATAATTATATCACATTATACACATTATATCAGAAACAGGCTAAAGCTTCAGAGAACTGTTGGAAGAAAATAACAAAATGTGTCATTGGAAAAGTGAAATAATATTAACCCATAACAAGGATAAAAGAGACAAATTTGATTGTATCTTGCTTGTATCATTTTATCTTGAATGTTGTTTGTTTTTGGTAGTCTTGCTGTTGGAGATAATTTGCCTGTATTTTCTAATATATTATGATACGGATGTTGTTACTAGTTGTTATCAGATTTAAAATGTGAAACACACCTCTGAGCGGGATTCAAACCTGGGTCTGTTGGTAGAGCGCCTCTTGATATCTTCTCTTAAATTTGCAAAAGTCTAAATCTTTAGCCACCATCATGTCTTGAAATGATCCTGTGCCTCATCTAAGGACCTACATGAGTAAAAACTATGATAGAGAGATACAGGGGAATATAAGTTCAATATCGTAACAGGAACTGAGAACCTCAAGCAGGTTCTTCAAAGCCCATTCACATTAGCTCTTTATAAATCTAAACCTGGTATAGTTTGGTGACAACGAAAAACAAGCCACCCAAGTAATAATTCTTAATTGGGAAATAATAATTTTAACTAATTGCATTCATTTGCATTAAAATATGCACACATACTTTTTTTTGTATGCCTAATATATCAAAAAGGTAATGTTTCTTGTCTCTTGTCTCGTCACACTCAGTTAGGAATTACATAAATCACGTAAATGCATGTTTTCAGTTCAAAACGGCCATATTTGAGGAAAAAAAAAAAGTAGAGTAGTTTGCATCACTGCATGTAACTGTCAGTCTTCCGTAGCCAGAATGATGGCAGAAGGTCTCGACTCCATCACAGCTTTCATTGGCCAAGGACCGCCCAAGAGGAAGTTTGACTGACATGTCATGCAACCAATCACGGTTCGGTTTGATCGAAAATGAAAAAAAACGAAAATGTAAAGTCAATGTCCCTACATTAACAGACTGGCGTGCATCTAATAAATTATTCATTCAAGAATGTTGTGCAAGTTTACTGCGAACTTCACATACTTTTACAAATACAGTATTTAGTTGATCCTGGTAAGTGCTCATTGTCACAGTTGTAAACTGTGTTGTAAGACTTTCTTCTTCCATGAGGGGGTTTGGCATCACAGCATTTGGTTCCAGGCGGACCGTTAAAGAACACGACACACACGTCTCCTGCACATCCTATAGAATTCAACCAACCAGATAACAACTTCAAAACTCCTGAAGTGTTTCCAGTTAAGTGTACCATATGCATCAGACTTTCAGCCAACGGTCCGTGGGCGTGACGTCTGAGGCTGAGACTACGTCGAACATGACCGACTGAAAGGGAACGTCTCGGTTACGTATGTAACCCTCGTGAAGGAGGGAACAGAGACACCACAGTTGCTGTACCCTTCTGAGTGACCGCGTCTCCTTCGCTCCTCAGCGAAAACCTGAATATGCAATGCGTTTGCTTTCTATTTATATTATGTTTTATTAACAAAGCCAGGAGGAGCAGGTTCAGATAATTAAACCTAATTAACACGAGCGGAGAGCTTTCAGTTAATCAAGTTCATTAACAACAGGAGATATTGAACAGTCTTACCTCTGATCATTTGAGAGTTCATCAGCATCCTTCCTCCACCCCATCTCCTCACTTCTAGTTCTATCTATTTTTACCACAACAGAGGGAGTACTCTGGGTTCGGGCCAAAATTCCGAGCTTTGAGCCCTGGACAGCTCGCCAAATACGCTTAGCCTTTACTCTACTTAATTGTATGTAAATACAAATAAAACTTTTTCCAGAGACTTCGCCTTTGTTTGTCAGTATCGCTGGACTATTTATTGTAAATATAACATGACCTTTAAACACTGGACGGTGCAAACATGACCTTGGCCGGTTTATTTGGTTGGCTGGAATTTCATCAACCCCATTTCTTATTTGCAAATATTCAAAAAAGGAAAACATTAGTGGTGTTTCAAAGTCCAGTGTTTCTACCACACCTGAGCACCTAGCCTTTTAAATGATCCAAAATATCCTGAATGCCTATAAAATATAACGTATAGCTCCCTTAGTCAGACTTCAGCAACTAACAGCATGTTCTCAATAAAGAATCCTGCTGAAGATATAATCAAGTCTCCTGGTCTTCGCTTCTGAAGGTGATGGTGGGGCAATTTTTTGAGCAATGTTGCCGTCGACAGGCAACCAGGTGAGACACAGAGCCCACGACCGATCTTAAGTATCCAGACAGAAATTTGTTGGTCATTCTCAATGGGAAAGTGCCCAAGCAACATTGCTCAAAAAAGTAGCCCTGTGTTTCATCATTTGTTATTTAAAGGTTAGTATGATGTTCCTGAAATATTCAATCATTCAAATATCAGCAGTGAACAAGACCTGAAAGAAAGAGAAATAAACTACAACTGACTTCATCCACAGCCTTAGATGAACTGAAGATAAAAGACATTAAATCTCTGAAGATCTGATTCATCAACTCCACAAACAGCATTACCATCTTCATGAGGATGCCACATTTTTCCAGTAACAGCAACAGTAAAAACACACACAGTGTCAGTAGTGCAGACTGTGGAGAACACTTGTGGTTATACACTGCAAAAAAATTATTTTCTTCTAGTCTGGTTTTCCACTGTAAATGTCTAAATGTACTGTAAGGGTTGTCGTACATGTTTCCTTTGTTCATGTTTTTCCACCTGTTTAATTTTAACTTTTCCAATGACACATTTTGCTATTTTTTCCAGCAGTTCTCTGAAGCTTTAGCCTGTTTCTGATATAATGTGTTGAAATTATTTCTACCATTTGGTATCAAACATCATAGAAGTATATCAGTCTGAAACTCTTCACGAATCACACGATTGGCTGCTCACTGCGAATGTCATATTTTAATTTGGAAGTGCTCAAGAATTTATATCCTGAGGACATTTCAAAGCCAGTGTCGTGATTCTAAGAGTTAATATTTTCTTATAGACTCCACTTTTGACTGTTCCTGTGCAAGACTGCCCTTGTGTAATTTCTTTTCGTTATGTTATGTGCACATCATGGACCAGGCCTTGGACACACTTATACTTTCACAAGCAAATGGGAACTCAAGACACGCACATACATTGACACCATACAAATATGGAAGGGGTTGATTTTGGGTCCTATGATTGGATGGCCTGGACATCGTGGATGATTCTGCTTGATCTTGTGTATAAATATGACCCTTCTTCCCTAAAAATCTTGAGAATGTTTCTGTATTACTCTGTGTCTGCCTGATCATTCTCCTGAGATCTCACGCCGCTGCCACATCACAGAGGTTGAGACGCCTGTTTCCAACTGATAGTCTACCTGAAAATTGATCCAACACCAACACCACGGGTTTACTTCCCCAGACTACAGAGCTGTGAGTATCAGTTCATACAAGCTCATTTTAAATTCATGAAACAAATACGTTTCAGATTGTTTTTTTATGTGGAAAAATGTAGTCTATCAATAATCTTCAAAGTGTTGAGTAATATGTCTAAAAAAGTAACGTGCTTCAGAATGTTTTTTCTGGGGTTTGTGATTTACCTTTTAAATGTAAAGAGCTTTTAATCGGCAAGATAAACAAGAATGGTGCAGATGGAAACAAAGTACAGTCAAAAACACTTTAACACAAATTGTAATGATGAGGTGACAACGAATGAGATCCAAGTGCGGCTTTATTTTGCAGACATGGTCAGACAGGCTTGGGTCAACACAACAGCAAACAATAGTGGCAGGGAACAGGCAGTCTCGTGGTAAATAGTCCAGGCAAAATGTCAGTAGGCAGGCAGGTAAACAACAAGACAACAACAGGATAAACAAAAACGGCAAGAGTCGGTAGGGTAGAGTCAACAATACTTCGCTGTGTGCAAGTGTGTGAGTGATCTATTTATAGTGCAGTGATGAAGTTAATGAGTGTTGATAATCAGGAACAGATGGCGGATGACAAGTGATTGGGTGAGGGATTATGGGAAGTGTAGTGCAGCGTAGGGAGACTACAGTCTGAGCGGGTGACCTCTGGTGGTGAGTGGGTGTAAAAACGGATGGAATACATGACACAAATACAGAAACCTAAAGTGACTGGAACGGTCTTTGTACATAAATGTGCAGATCTGGGTTAATGTAGAGTAACTAAAATGAGTGAGTAAAAATTAAGGAAGGGTCTCTTCAGTGTTTTCAGCTATACTGCTTTAGTGAGTCAAATGTCAGTAAAGCTGTTTTAATGTGTGTTTTGTTCACAGGTCATGGAGATTCATCATTCTGCTGTGATTCTGCTGCTGATCTTGAGTGTGTTCTTCTCCTGTCATGGTCAACCAGACAATATAAAGCCCCGCTATAAAAAATTCCTCATTCAGCATTTCGGTCCTGATGTGACTGAGCAGAAGTGTACCAGTGAAATCAAAAAGAGAGGCATTACTGGAGCTGATGACGGCTGCAAACCCGTCAACACCTTCATACAAGCAAATTCGAATAATATTAAAGCAGTTTGTGGCAATGCAGGAACTCCACAAGGCGGTAACCTGTTTAAGAGCAACCAGCCTTTTCCTGTGATCACGTGCAAATTACAAAGTGGGCAGAGACCTCCAAGATGTGAATATGCTAAAGGGAAGAAGTCCACTCGTTACATAGTGTTGGGGTGCGCAGAAGGCTGGCCTGTGCATTATGAAGAAGGCATACCTGATGCAAAGAATAATAAATATTCTCAATAAAATTTCTCTACTACCCTTAAACTCGTCCGCTTGATTATCTTGCATCTCAACACCATTTTGAATGAAGAAAAACCATTTACTTCATTTTTTGTTTTTATACTTCATAACATTAGTTCATAGACATTTCTATCAGTCGGTGTCTATTTTACAGATTAATGTCGATTAGTGAACTGAAGTGAGCTTTGACCTGCTCAAGGACACCAGGATTATCAATGCTAGCACATGGAAAACAGGAATGTGTTGTACAATGTCTTGGATGCTCAGTTCCCCGACACCACAATATTGTGCAGCATTGCTGTCGTAGTTGTGACTGTGCAACACTTTTGGGTTCAACCGTACCCCAAAGGACCATTTTTACTGTGAATATTTTAATTTTTTTTCTGCAAAGTTCATCAAACTTATAGGAAATGTCATAAAACAAAGCAAAGCAACTCATTCTGACATCTGAACATCATTAAACGAGTCACTGAGAAGCAGTTATGAATGAAGACTGAACCCCCAATAGCTCACAGGGCGCCACAGCAAAAATATGTGTATTTTTGTGAGAATTATGGTACATTTACTTACGTTTTCATACACACAAAAACATACGATATTAACGTATTTATAGCACTAAAATGAAAAAATACTTGCATAACAGCAAAGAAGCCTAAATAAGTCTTCGTATCCAAGAGTGAATGCCTATGAATTCCCTTGTATTAATATTAAAATCGTGGCAGTTTTGAATCTGTTGTATTCAATTGTCATTTCAATACATGTTTTTAGTCTTTTCGTTACTCGTGCTGCAAACTCGTTTCGGCGGATTACATCATGTTAAACTGGACTACTCTTTGAAACCATTAAAAATGAATACAATTTCTGTAATTGTTTAAGCATTTTTTCTCCTGCAGCGACTGACAATACAACCCTAAGATACACCAAAACACAACATATTCACAAATCACATCAATTTTATTTGTTCGCTTTACTCCAAATCGTTCGAATCCATGTTTATAAGGAACAGATCCAAATTCAGCCTTTTATCGTCAATCTTCATCTTCATTCTCAGCAGCAACGGTCACAGTCAAAGCCCGCGCTCGATACGATTCAAATTTGAAAGTTGCGCCTCGAGAAGCGTTACAACATGATATCGAACGCTCATTGGTTCTCACCTGCTGCGTCACAGATTGCGACATGCCGCGTTTCAGTGGATTGACATTTGAAATGAGTGCGCGCATTCACGGAGAGAAACTGGACTTCAATGGATTATGGATTCGCTGCAAAAGCCTAAGTATTTTTACATTTTTGTGTTATAAATACATCAATATTGTACATTTCAGTACCTTTCTAAACGTATCAAAATGTACGTTTTGGGTCTTTGAAATTTAGATAATTATACCTGCATTAACAATGAGACCAGGCTAGCGTTTTAGTTGCAATTTGCCTGTTATCCTCATTATTTGGTATTATTTACTGTATGTTACATGTGTTTTGTTTCCAGAATATATAAAGTGTTGTTTTGAGATTTGTAGAATTAAAGAATATTCTGCTGTTCTTAAATCCTGCCTTCTCATTTTCCTTATTTGCAACCCTGTTGTGACGCATTTATAACACCTCCAGGAGTGTTGCACATTTAAAGTGTGTTTATTCTGCAAAAGAGGAGTTAAACGTTTCAGTTGCGGCTCCTGGCAAACTAGCACACACTTAAACTCACGCCAGACTTAACACAAGTGCAAAACATTGCTTGAGAATATGCAAACATGCAAATATCCTCAGTTATGCGTGAAATAATTGACGTATAATAAGTGAGATAATTGACGAAAATAATCGCGAATAACAACATCTCTGCTCTTTTCTCTCTAAACAATATCCGTGTTATAACATGAACTCATTAACACATGCGCAAACTCATAAATCAACACATAGCACAGTTAATATAACAAATATATGCTTCACACTCTATGCAAATGTAACAGATATTAAAACCACACACCAGAAATCAGTTTTTATGGATTTTAGCCTCCTTGTTAGAGTGTCCGACTCCCATGCCAGAGACCAGGGTTCGAGGCCCGCACAGAGCAGAGTGAGTAGTTACACAAACACTTCGGGAATATACACAAACATAAACATTCATTCACAAGTCTCAGGCATTTTACACCAGCCTCCCTGCAAAACAGGAATTAAACATTTCAGTTGCGGCTCATAGTTTTCACACACCATCACTCACGAGGAAATCTCGCTCTTAAACTCTCGTGAGACTCCAAGTTGACATCTTGGAATCGTGACATAATTTCTAGCAAACTCTGCCTCACTGAGAAACTCGTAGGGGAGTTCGCTCAGTGAGTAACCACTCACTTCTAACACACCAGAGACCTGGGTTCAAGGGCAACCTCTCACTTGTTAGTCTCTTTGGATAAAAGCATCTAACAAATGAGTAAATGTTCTCTTTAGAGTCCATCAACATTATAAATGTTACACTGAGTCATTACAGCCTCAGTCTGAATGCCTATGAAGGAATGTCCCTCAAAGGAACGTCATTTGAATTATGTGGTTGGTTATCATCATCATCATCAACATCATCCTGTAAGAAAATACAGATTCACAAAAGGTTAAAGTGAGGAGAAGGACTGATGTTTCAGTTACACAAACATGATAAAAAATACAGACTTGGAATTGTGTTTTATGTACAGAGGTTTTCCTTTCCTAAATATTTAATTGTCTTAAACTGCATCAAACTGTCATCTATTGTATTGTCAAGTATTGACTTTAACATCACATCTAAAATGTTTAAAATGTAGCATTGGTGTTTTCTAATAAGACACTTGCTCTCTGACAATAGTCGCACTTTATGTTTTTATATGAATTGTTATTTAGTTAATTTGGGAGTTAAACTGTAATGAATCCGGTCTGTCATCTTTCATCCACTTACCACCAGAGGTCACCCTTCCACATCATGGACTCTATGCACCACACACCAACTCAATACATGAACTACATTTCCCAGAATCCCCGCACCTGTCACTAATCACTGCTCCAGCTGACACTCAACATCCCACCATATTTAAGTTTAACTCGCACACACTCAGATGCGAGGTCTTGTTATTCCTAGCATTACATTTCTGAGCGTTATTCCTGATCCTGCCTGTTTTACTGTTTTGTTGTTTATCTGCCTGCCCTCTGACCTGTTTGCCTGGATTATTACTATGAGTCTGCCTGTTCCCTGCCACTTCTGTTTGCCGTTTATTGACCATTGCCTGTTTGACCACGTTTTGTCATTAAAGCTCACACTTGGATCTCATCCCGCTGACTCGTCATTACATATACGTGTTTTTGATTGTTTTGACGCTGCCTCACTGTTGATCTGTAGTGTTAAAAAATAAAGGACAAAACATGACCATTCACAGTTTACATTTATGTTTCTATACATAATCATAATTACAATAATATAAAAATATATTTCATACCACTTTCATATTTTATACATATTTTTCACACAACTCTTTTTAGAGTTTTTTTTTCACTGTAAATTATATTTATTGTTAAATCAGCTGTGTGTACTTACATTCTGTTGTACTAGTGTATAGATCTTGTGGCGATAGTAAATCACAGCAACAGTTACAGCAGCAGCAACCAGAACAGCAACAACTATTCCTGCTTTTACACCTGAAGACAGACCTGATTCTGGAACAGCTGAAGACAGATTCATTGTTACATACAGATCGACAGACAATCCACACAGTATTTAACAATATCTTTCACTCATATTCACACCATTCTACCTTCACCTTCTGTTGTTTTTGACAGCATCACAGCACTAAGACACTCAACAGGAAACATTATTCACAGGAAAACTGTATTTTGCAAGTGAGTGAAAGTGTCACCGAGTCAAAGATCCCTTTTTTAAACAGTCTATTAATAGTTATTGGGTTGATTTAAAAATATCAAACTTTTTTTTTTAATTCCTCACAAGAAAATGCATTGAATGACTGAATGACACTCACCAGTGACTGAAACACTGAATCTCTTCTCTCTGCTGATGCTGAAGCTGCTGGTGCTGATGATGATCTTCAGTTCATAAAGTCCAGAGTCTGTATTTCTGGTGTTCATGATGGTCAGAGATCCAGTCTGATAATCCAGCTTCAGTCTGTCTCTGAATCTCTCAGTATTATTATTACACTGAACATCTGTACAGTTATGACTGAGATCAGTGATTTCAGCGATGACAGTGTCATTAAAATACCAGGTCATCACATCATTTGGGTGTTTTATTACTCCAGGATCTAAAGTAACAGATTCTCCTTCATTCACTGACTTTCTCTTCACTTCATCTCGTTCTGCAGCAGAAACTCCTGAAACACAAACCAACAGATGATTGAAGGTCTTTAGATGAAAACAACAAACTCCACATGAGAGAACTGTGATCACGAATGCAATTATCAATTAAACTTTTTGAGTTATCTTTTTGCATTGATTCAGTTAAGTTGTATGTACCGTATTTTCCGGACTATAAGCAGCAACTTTTTTCCCACGCTTTATATGGATTTTTCCCGCTTTCAATTTTTATTTATTTATTTTTTTTAAAAAACACATTCTTTCATTCTTTACATGCTGTCATTAGACCAATGAAATTGCCGAACAGGCTAAGGTCAAACAACTTTTTTTGTTTACCATTTAGATTAAATCGAGCGCGCTCAAAGTTCCCATCATTCTGATTACGGTAGTCATTGTGTCACCCTCATCATGACAAAGACACGGAGAAATGCATATGATGCAGCTTTCAAGTTGAAGACGATTGATCTGGCTGTTGGAAAAGGAAACAGAGCTGCTTGGTCTTAATGAGTCGATGATAGGACGTTCGAAACCGCAGTGTGATGAATTGACTCGGTGCAAAAAGACAACTAAAGTTTTCAGAGGGAAGAAAAGCAGATGGCATGAACTAGAAAATGAGCTGGAAGACTGGGTCAGCACACAGCAGACGTGTTTCGTTAAAGCCCGTGTAAAGTTAATTTGTTTCAATGTACCTGTAGGCACCTGCGGCTTATTTATGTTCAAAATAAAAAAAAATTTTAATTCAGTGGGTGCGGCTTATATTCAGGTGCGCTCAATAGTCTGGAAATTACGGTAAGTAGAATATTAAGTACGTTTAACTTGCCAAATTTAATGTTGTTTGAACTTTATCAAGCTTAACTTCTAAGTTTCATTGGATTAACTTTATGTAAGTAACGTGAGCTTAACTCCCTGTAAAATGTTTTTTGTTCACTCAACTTAAATTTTTGAGGTACTAATTTCCACCGACTTTTTTAAGTTTCAATTACTTAATATTGTAATTATTTTGAACTTGACAAATTTAGTTATTTAAACTTAGAGTACAATAGTTTTCAATATCAAAGTTAATGTTCATGAAACCTAATGTGGCTTATTTTATTGATTCAATCAAATAAATAATATATATTTTTTTAATTGTAAATTTTCTTTTATGATTTATACATTCTTTCATGTAAATTATAAATAATTTTTTTATTGTATATGTTTAAGGCATGTTTATACATTTCAAAACAAAAACAGTAATAGCAAGGTTGAGGCCCAACTGAATTATGACAATATTCTCTATTTACAAAAGAGAAAGAGCAATAGCACATGAACACTGACAAACTGGTTATTTAAGCTTACGTCAATAATAGGCAGTTTTGACTTTCTTTACCACAACAAATGTGCTTTCTAAACACAGTGTAAAGCCTAAACAAAAAAGTTAAATGAAGCTGGTAAAGCTATTTTTGGAGTTGGTTAATCATCTTCTGCTGAAATCTTGAGAGATTTCATTGAATTTTTTATCTGTTGATGTTTTGACAAAAGATCAGTTATTATTTGCAGCAGAAATGAATTTGAATGGAAAAGTTCTCAACCAAAGCCTGGCTGAAAGATTTGAAATAAAAATGATTTACAATTGACATTTTAAAATAAATTATTTCTTGGTTTAACTAAGAAAATAAGTCAAATTGGGTTAATTGAACATGAGCTGTGGTATTGAAAGCTTAAAGTAGTAAGTTGACTTTATTTTTCTAAAGTTATATCAACTAAACTTTATAAGTTCAAATAACTAATTTTTTCAAGTTGAAATACTTAAAATCAAAGTAACTTTGGTATTGTAAACTTAAAGTAAGTTCACCTTTCTTTCATAAAGTCATTCCAACTAAACTTTATAAGTTCAAATAACAACATTTGTCAAGTTGAAATACTTAAAATTCTACAACTTAACTGAAGCAATGTAAAGAAATAACTCAAAAAGTTTAGATAAAGAAACTACCTTTTTTACAGAGTGTATAAGCACTTTCTGGACTTTTGATCTGAAAAGAAACATTTACACAGATAATAACAGAAGCTGTTCAGAAATGGCGCTCAACTGATGCTCAATTTTTATGACAAAAATTAACTGTCAAAACAATTTGTCAATGGAAATAAACTGTTTAATGATGTAAACTGAGATAATTCTACAAACTGAAAGAGATCATCTGAAGTGAATTAACATACAGGTAAAGAAAATAACTGAATATAATTTAACAAAATCTACTTAGTTTAGAAGTTTAAACATATATAAACTGCATTTAAACGTTCACTAATGACTTACCTTGAACAGTAACAGTGAATACTTTTCCACTGACTCTGCTGGTGATGATCTTCAGTTCATAAACTCCAGAGTCTGTGTTTCTGGTGTTCATGATGGTCAGAGATCCAGTCTGATGATCCAGCTTCAGTCTGTCTCTGAATCTCTCAGTACCTTCATTACACTGAACATCTGTACAGGTCTTACCAAGATCTCCATTGATTTGAGCAACACGAATGTCATTAAAATACCATCTAATATCTTCTTGTTGGCTTGTTTGAACTCCAGTGTGTAGAGTGACTGAATCTCCCTCCTCTACTGACACTACATCTGATCCAACACTGAAAACACCTGGAGAAAACAGTTTTTCAATCAAATATTTTTTAATTTTGCTATTTGAATCTCCCACTGAAATAGTGTTTACAATGTGCAAAATCATCAGACTTCTACTCAAGATGATAAATCGACACCATAGTTACTGTCTTTACAGTGTGTACAATTGCTGAGGGCTGAGGAAACCTCTGGAGCCGAAATTCAACTACGGTAATTGTAAGTGGTAGACCAATCACAACAGAATGGGCCGTCCGACCAATCAGAGCACAGTAGCTCTTGATAAGGAGGGGTTGCATCCTAGAAAGGCTTCATATCTCGGCTGCCTCATCATCAAGCACCTCCAAAGGTAGTAGCCTTTGGGTAGTTGTGGCCTAATGGTGAGGGAGTTGGCCTTGTAATCAGAAGGTTGCCGGTTCGATTCCCACGCTGGCAGAAATTGAAGGTGGGGATTGTGAATAAACAGCACTCTCTCCACCTTCGATACCATGATTAAGGTGCTCTTGAGCAAGACACCTAACCCTAAAATTGCTCCCCGGGCGCTGTAGCAATAGCTGCCCACTGCTCTGGGTGTGTGTTCACTGTGTGTGTATGTGTGTTCTCTACTCACTGCTGTGCACTTGGATGGGATAAATGCAGAGCACAAATTTCAAGTATGGGTCACCATACCACGACTTTCACTTCACTTCACTTCACTTCACTTCAAAGGCCTTCTCGATTGGAAAGATCCTTGGAAAGCAGCTTTCGTTTTGTGTCCTTTATTGAGATAATTTTGGAGGATGCGTTAAATGTTTTCTTCGCATCCTTCAATTATAATTTGCACACATCCCAATTCACAAAAATGAACTGATGGAAAACGAGTGCTGTGCTTGTCTGAGTACTTCATGAAATGTATGACAAAAATAATGTTTTTGGAGATAAAGGCAAACATGTTATCTTTTATTTTACTGTAATTGAATTACTTAATACTAGACGAGTCAAGTCACCTTTATTTATATAGCGCTTTTTACAATGCAAATTGTGTCAAAACAGCTTTACAGTAATAATTTTCTAGATTTTTAATAATGTATTTTTCCAAAATTAAGCTTTAAAAGTATGAGTGTGGGAACATGTGTGATGCAGCCATGCACACATACAAGACCCTCCATAAACAGCTACGCAACTGACACTTAAATTCTACCCCAACATTCCTGTCCAAACTTTCCTTGATTGCTTTATATGATAAACAGATTGAATTTAGGCTTTTATTCACATATAAACATTCATCTACGCACACATCAGTTGTGTTAAACAGAAGCTCAAGCATGTTTGCCTGACATTGAGGTTCAGTGAGGTTCATTATCATGTTGCGCAGCACTTTCGATCTTAATTGTTATGAATCTGCTGTCTTTCACCCACTTGCCACCAGAGGTCGCCCTTCCACATCATGGACTCTATTTACGGACTACATTTCCCATAAGCCCCTCACCCAGTCACTGATCACCCTGCCAGCTGTAACACATTCCAATCACACCTCATTCACATCTCACCACTATAAGAGCACTACATAAACACACACACTCAGTGCGAAGTCTTGTTTATACCTGTGTTGCAATTCTGAGCGTTATTTCCTTGTTTTGTCTGCCCGTTTCCTGATCCTGCCTGTTTCCCATTCTGTTGTGTATCTGCCTGCCTTTTGACCTTTAGCCTGGATTATGACTACGAGCCTGCCTGTTCTTTGCCACTCTGTTTGCTGTTGAGTTGACCTTTGCCTGTCTGTCTACGTCTGTAAATAAAGCTGCACTTGGATCTCATTCGCTGACTCGCCCCTCATTACATTAATAGTAAGGCTAATAATAGTAGCATTAACAAACACCATAATACCATATTTCTACAGCGTTGGTAATGGTAACTGCAGAGTAATATTTTATAGCAGAGGTGCTGTGTGTATTAAAAACCTTGTTCTGTACAGTTTATCTCAACACGGTCTGAGCTTTTCAACCCGGCTTCAGCTATGTTCACCACAGAGCTTTAACGTTCACATATCATGTTGTGCTCTTGTGTCAAATTCAAAAAGCTCAACTGACTGGAAATCACTTCATTAACGGAGAATTTCCGGTGGTGCGGAGCAGAGCGAGTGTATGTTTCCAGTTCATTCATATGGAAGTTGAGCTTCAAGCTTGCACAGTGAATTATGGGATTGACAGCGGACAGTAGAACGCATGGAGGGTGACTGTTCTCAATTTTATGCAAATATCAAGCATAAACCGAGGTTTAGTCTGTCTTGTAGTGGATGATCCGGTACCGACGCAGGGCCAGTATCGCAGATATTGTTACCGATGATACTTTTTACTTTCAAAAGCATGAATTTGAATTTGAATTAAAGTCATGGAACTGATCCTTTAAATTATTTGAGAATAAAATGACGAATTAGATCCACTTAACATTATATTTTAAGCCTTTTTTTTAACATTCTAGCATTAAATGTAAATGATTAGATTATGTGTTTGTTTACACTGTCAAAAAAGTGCTACAATTTTACCTTTAGCTTCTCACTGGAGCAGTAACCTCATAGGTGTGTGTTCTCTACCCTTAAAAGGGTGCATATTAGTGCACGTCCTGATTTTGCAGAGTTCCTGGGTCTACATATTTTGTTGAACCTGGAACAACATTCCAGTCCATAAATTTAGCCCTAAACCTAACCCTACCCCATAAGTTATCCATAAAATCAAAAGGACAGGTCAATAACACTGATGTAGAAGCACCAAACCCTTAAACTTGACATAAACTGTAAACTTGCTCCTCGAATCTGATTGGTTAAATGGAATGTTGTTCCAGGATAAACAAAGATGTACTTTGCGAAATCAGTTGCTGCCATATGTGTACCCTGTACATGCAGATAAGGGACAAAGTACATTTGAGGGTATCCCTTATGAAAAACAGCCATGGTGTTACCGGTAAAGCTGAAGTAATCATGTTTATTATTATTATTATTGATTATCATTATTAATACCATGATTTCACTACAGATATCGAGGTTAAAGTGTGGTTACTGCAGTGGTAATCATTTTAAATGTGTGGTTACTGCTGTTTTACTACATATAGTTTTCAACTATTTGTAGTAAAACCGCAGGAACCCCAAATTTATCATTACTATGAACTATGGTTCATTTTCGTCAGGGTCTCCCAGTTACAGACTGACAGTTTCTGACAGAGTATGATTTATTAATAACAGTTATAGAACATAAAACGATCCATTTAAACTTTTAAAGTTCATTTTGAATAAATTCAATCGCATACACTAATAATTAACGTTACATGTGCACTTTCCATTTGTTTTTGTGAAATAAGTCCAGTCAGGATTGCTGCATTGATCTGGGCTCCAAACGCACAGAAATCCTAAGATGTTCACAGAATCTAGTGATTGTAATGGTCTGAGTTAACTGGAAAAGAGACTGTAGCAAATAAAGGACTTACCGTTGTCGAGGAAAATCAAAATCACAGAGAGAAAGATGAAGAGAAGCTTCATGAGCACGTTCAGGTCCTGTGGACTTGTTTGACAGACGCTGCGTGCGTCCGTGAAGTCCAAGAGTCCAGGGTGTCCCATTTATCATTTTAAATGTGCTATCAAATTGTGTTTTATTAACATCTACACCTAACCCAACCCTAAACTATTAAATAAATAAGTAAATAAATAAATAAAAAGACGCAATATTGATGTGCGCATGCCCAGTGGCCAGCTCTCTCTTCCAGTTTTGGGACGCAGCCGATAGTGGGTATATATAAAGACTAGAAGGGATGCAGCCACGACCACTGGGCATGCGCACATCAATATTGCGTCATTTAATATTTATTTATTTATTTAATAACTGTATTTTCAGTATTGTAAGGGTTTAGGGTTGGAGTAGATATAGATGTTAATAAAACACAATTTGATAAGTTGCACATTTCATTTACTGCTATTTATCCTGAGGTTTTGCCTCACTTCCGATCGTAGCTTTATCCCTTCTAGACAGGTATCTGAGGTGTTTTCAAACCGGATTGGTGCTTTTTAACTATTTAATCAAAAGAATAGAGAAGCTAGAGGCTATTCATTATTATTATTATTATTATTGTTATATTAGATATTGATAAATAAAGAAATAAAAAAAAACAATGCTACATACTTTTAGGCTTTCTATAAAACAGGGAATATTGGCCTATCCGTTGTTTTCCGAGTGCCCGCATGGAAACATTCACATATTCTGAAGAGCATCAATAATTATATAAGACTTGTAACTTATAGGAGAAATAGTTTATGAAAACTTTCTATATTAAAGATCACTCAGTAGGTTTTGTTGTTGTTGTTTTTGCAAAGACTACACAGAATTATCATTTTGTCACAATAATATTGGCTGTATAGCATAGGCTATATACTATATAGATATATACAGTAATATATATTTATATACATATTTCACATGAGCACAGACTGAGTCCATAGGTGTCACGAGTTGAAATGATCTCATTCCATTCAAGACTTACAGCCATTTTAGTAAAAGTGGCCAATCCCATTCTAAACATTTTGGTGTCCTGTTGCATATGCAAATCAAAATGTCTGTGACTCACAGTTTAGGAATTATGAGTGAATTTGTACTTTTGATCACTTCAGAACCACTGCCAGGGCAATTTGGGCGAGCCTTGGTGACGTTGTAGACGGTGTGAGTACCACCACCCCTCAAAGTTTCAAGTTTCAACGACTTACGATTTGGTCTGCCTGATCACTTTTATGGCAGAATGCTTTAAAACGCTAGCAATAACAGTACTGTTTCAGTGTTATGTGCTTGAAACCATAATTAAAAGAACAACCGCAAAATGGCCATCTCACCAGAGTAACAGGAGAGAGAAAAGGATTACAAAAAAAGGCACTCAATTCCCAACAATTTGAATAATAGAAAATATTTAACAAATTAAATTGTCAGCAAATTGAAAACCAAAATTATTTTTTGGCAGAAACACTCCTATAATTTTAGTTCAACAAACACTTAAAGGCACAATAATTCTTGCCACTAGAGGTCGCTTATTCAAAACAAAGGCATAGCTTGATGACGCAGTAAAAGAGGGAGTTGTGGAATCTTGGGAGTTGCCGTGAAAAGAATCTGGCAGGACTCGGGGAGAAATCATGTTTATGGATGATCTAATGTATTAAAGAATCGACGTTACTATAGAATGAAGCAGGGAGGGGCTAAAAGCCATGGGAACGGAACGGGGCTAATGAGAGACGAGCGCAACACAATGCGCTCAAGAGCAGTGGAGCTTTTATTAGCTGACCACTTCCTCTCCTTCTGGAGTGGGGTAACGCAGCACTGTTTTCTGTCTTATGTAGGCAAACAGTTGCTCACCTGTCTAATAATACATTAAAGCGTCTTTGGTGTTTCCATGGTTTATACAAAATAAAATCGAGGGTAACGCAGGCATGACATCATTAACAAGGGAAGGTACACTAGTTAAAATTTCTTATTTCTCTCGATTTGGGATAATGCATTTACATTTACATTTAGTCATTCAGCAGACGCTTTTATCCAAAGCGACTTACAAATGAGGAATGTAATGTAAGTACACAAGTCAACAAAATATATAACGCTGTTCTAGCTTTAATTTAAAAATCTGACATATTCTGCCTTTAAAATCAACTGATTAACATCAAGAGAAAAAAAGCAACAGCAGCCAAACTGTCTGGGACAGAGGAGAATGAGCGCACATGTAGAGGGAAAACATCCAACCGTCAAGGAATGTAACAAGCATAAAATGAAAGTAGGTCATCGGGGTTGAAATCATTTACAACTCACTTATTCAATATGACCTTACTTCTTACTTCTGATTACACACAAATGTTTTGGAGACACACAGATGCCAGTCGATATGAGTGAATCATATGTTTTAATACAAAATAACTGATATGTCAAACCAGAACAGCGAGAAACTTCAGTTCAAGCTCTAAAACATCAAGAACTCGCTGATCTAATGCTGGTGACGTGTTTGCTTAGTTTCTTACTTGACTGCTCATATACTGTTTAAGGCTTAGGGTCAGATTGACTAGACAGGGCAAATTAGCATGAAAGCGCTAAAATCTCATTAAAGATTATGAGAAATTAACAAAAACAGAGGCAGCCAGATCATTTCCATAATGACCAGCATCTGCCAAAGCAGTGCAAATTAGCGTCTGCTTTAAAGATCAGATGGCCCTTTAACAAGATGTAAAATAAGTCTATAAGAGTGTTGTGACGAGCACGGTGGGCGAGAGCCGTGGGGGAACGGCGCGAGGCCGGTGACGCGAGGGTTAACGAGCGTCAGGTGCTCGGCGCACCGGTCTCGTATCTCCCACGGAGGAGCTCCGGAGGCATAAAGGAGGAGCGACGACAGGGAAGGACGAGAGAGGACCAGGCCTGGATTTTATGTTGTGTTTTATTTGGTTTGTGTGGGCGGCAGTCGCCGTGAGGAACTGCCGCCCTTATACTTTTTGGTTTGATTGTCTGTTTATTTGAATATTAAATATGTTAAATGTTCGCCGGTTCCCGCCTCCTTCTTCCCATATTTATGAACTTTGTTACAAGTGTATATGTTGTTTTAGCTCAAAATACCCCACAGATAATTTTTTATAGCATGTTAAAATGGCCACTTTTGGGGGTTGTGCAAAAACGTGTTTTTGTGTGTCTCTTTAAAGGCAAACTATGTGAGATTTTGGGGTTAAAATATCCAAAATTCACTCGAACACTTTATTTTGTAAAAACCACAGAAACACCAAAGATGCTTAAATATATTATATCTTTTATTAGTTTTATTAGGTGAGGAAGAGTAATTTGTTACGTTCATTCATTCATTCATTCATTCATTCATTCATTTTCCACCGCTTATCCGGGGCTGGGTTGCGGGGGCAACAGTCTGAGCAGAGATTCCCAGACTTCCCTCTCCCCAAACACTTCTTCAAGCTCTTCCGGGGGGACACCGAGGCGTTCCCAGGCCAGCCGAGAGACATAGTCTCTCCAGCGTGTCCTAGGTCTTCCCCGGGGCCTTCTCCCGGTGGGACATGCCCGGAACACCTCCCTAGGGAGGCGTCCAGGAGGCATCCGAAACAGATGCCCGAGCCACCTCAGCTGACTCCTCTCGATGTGAAGGAGCTACGGATCTACTTTGAGCTCCTCCCGAGTGACCGAGCTCCTCACCCTATCTCTAAGGGAGCGTCCTGCCACCCTTTGGAGGAAGCTCATTTCGGCCGCCTTTATCCGGGATCTCATTCTTTCGGTCATGACCCAAAGCTCATGACCATAGGTGAGAGTAGGAACGTAGATCGACTGGTAAATCGAGAGCTTCGCCTTGCAGCTCAGCTCCTTCTTCACCACGACAGACCGGTACATCGACCGCATTACTGCAGAAGCTGCACCAATCCGTCTATCAACCTCAAGCTCCTTCCTTCCCTCACTCGTGAACAAAACCCCAAGATACTTAAACTCCTCAACTTGAGGCAGGAGCTCTCCACAATTTATTACGTAAATTCAGTATTCATTCCGTAGTAAAAATCAATCGTTTTTAATGTAGTTCGCATACAATGGTGTCAATGCAGGCAGATCAAAAACATTTATGAATATAAGGTGTCCCCAACTAAGCAAGCCAAAGGCGACAGCGGCAAGGAACCCAAACTCCAACAGGTGACATCAGGTGACAAAAATGGAGAAAAAAACCTTGGGAGAAACCAGGCTTAGTCGGGGGGCCAGTTCTCCTCTGGCCAACAGCGAACAGTGCTTGATTGATTCAGGGAGCTTTACAGTTCATAAGCCGGATTGGGATCACAACAATCAAAATATTTTATCCAGTTCCATGTAGTCGAAGATCATATTCATCACGCCGGTATGGGACGATGAATCTCTGCCACTGGCTGTCGTGTTGGTAAGGCCTTCACAGCGGATCATCTAGTCGACACAGTCTCTGCTGACTCTTCAGGGCTGCGTTGTCATCGTGTCTAGGCGCAGATTCTCCATCTGACCTGGATACGGCCCGGATCCAACTGACTACGGCAAACCTCGGGATAAACAGAGATACTAATATTAGCGTAGGCGCCATTCTTCTTATGATGTAGCACTTCTGGCTGACCGAATTTATGCAGCATAACAATTTACATGATTTGAATTTTAGAACTAGATAATGTGTTGTGTGTTTGACAGGTTAAAAAGATGTGTTTTTAGTCTAGATTTAATCTGACATTGTGTCTGCTTGCCGAACAATGCTAGGAAGATTGTTTCAAAGTTTAGGTGCTAAAAAGGAAAAGGATCTACCGCCTGCGGTTGGTTTTGATATTCTAGGTATTAACAACTGGCCAGAATTCTGAGATCGTAATAGACGCGAAGGACTATAATGCATTAAGAGCTCACTCAGGTACTGGGGAGCTAAGCCATGTAGTGCTTTGTAAGTAATTAATAAGTTTTTAAAATCTATACGATGCTTAATAGGGAGCCAGTGCAGTGTTGACAGAACTGGGCAAATATGGTCATACTTCCTGGTTCTAGTAAGGACTCTTGCAGCTGCATTTTGGACCAGCTGGAGTTTGTTTACCAAGCGAGCAGGGCAACCACCCAGTAGAGCATTTCAGTAATCTAGCCTTGAGGTCATGAACATCATGGCATAATAAAAGCTCTGCCGCTCTAAAGGAATGTGTCACACTCGTCTCTCATTAGCAATCGCTCCAGCAGCCTCATTCCACTCGCACAACTCGGCCCTGCTCTGATTCATTCTACAGTAACGTTAATAATCTCATCTATGATCATGATTACTGTCCGAGACCCGCTTTCCAGAAGAGAGTGGAGCAGCAACAACCACTGTTTGTTCAACTTCATATTCAGAACATATATAATATTGTTGTGTAAGTATGTTATATGTTGTGAATGTAAGCAAATCAACCTTTGTGAATGTGCTTGTTAGCATGCTTTACAGATAAAAATACCATTGTCTCTGACTGTATTCACAGAGATCAGAGCTATAATGTCATTAGTTTTATTTTTAAGAACTAATTAAAGTGTGCTTTTGAACTGAACAGCCTGTGTTTGGATTAAAAAATAACGAGCTCCGGTGTCAGTGAATACAGGAAGAAACAATGGCAACTTTAGCCACATTAGCACATTCAAAAAGACAATCTGCAAACACACACATTATAAAGTGCGATTCTCACATGTTCTGGATATGAAGTTGGATCTCGAAGAGAAGGAGAAGATGTTTGAGAAGCCAATTTTGTGCAAATCCTGCATTTTACTGACCCTTTTTTGCAAAGCAGTCCAGTGTACAACGAATCACACAAACATAAACAAATGAAGCTCATTGTTGGGCACATTCCCTTCACGAATTAAATGAATCCTCAGTGGTTCAGATACTGGGAGTTTATTATTACAGCCAAAAACAGATAATGTCTAAATAGGCGAGACATTTTATGACTAGCTACTCTAGCAAGGGTATAAACATGGTGGACTGTGCGGCTCACTCAGGGTGGGATCTGTGACAAAAGGGCGGAGATCGTGACCCATAGGCGAGACTTTTCCCTAAAATGAAATCATTGTAGGGTAAAAACTGGAACAGCGTGTTTTCAGACACTGTTTCTGATTCATGGGGACAATAAAAAGATGAGCGGGTGGATTTGTACGATTATAGGGTGGTTGGTTACACACACTTTGCGTACACATTAATGTTCAAACATCATGTTAAAAGTCTTTGAGGCTTTTTTTGGTGTTAAATAATGATGTATATTGACTTGCGCAAACTTTAGCAAATCACACTGTGTGGTTTATTTAAATACTCTCCAATAAATTTTGCATCTGAACAACTCCCGATGTTACTCTGCAAGAGTGTGATTTAAGGATGTGTCCTCTTCCTCAAAGGAATGCCATTCAGCGGTGAATTATCATAAGCCATCATCCTCCTGTTAGAAAACATTTACAAAAGTTAAATATTATACAAATATACCAGTACAACAGAACTGTGTTTTTTCTTGTTGTTTGAACAAGTTTTTATTTAATGCTGTATCTTTAACGACATTAAATGGTCATCTTTTATACTACAGTAATGCAAAACATCACATCTAAAATGTTAGTGTTTTCCATTATTGCTCTCTGAAAATGAACATTGTTTATTAGAGAGTTATTTGTGTTTTTTATTGTTTTGACACTGCCTCACTGGTGAATATCTGCTTCTGTAGTGTTAAAAAAGATAACTTTTCACAGTGTACATTTATGCTACATGCAGAATTACAACAATATAAAATATATTCATACCACTGTTCTTTTGAAGGGTTTTTTGTACAGTAAATCTCATATATCTTGTTAAATCAGCTATAATAATACTCACATTCTGTGGTACCGCTGTATGTCTCCTGCGGCGACGGTAAATCACAGCAACAGTTACAACTGCAGTAACCAGCAGAACAACAACAACAACTGTTCCTACTACAGCACCTGAAGACAGATCTGAATCTGGAACAGCTGAAGACAGACAGACATTATTACTAGAGAGTGAATGATTATACATCCAATATTTATTTACCATGATTTTTTATTGATATTTACATCTTTCTGCTTTGATCATCACTTGAATATTAATTAAACTGATGAATCTAGTGTTATTGTTTGTTTGTTTGTTTGTTTGTTTGTTTTAACCATCAGCACTGTACGCTCAACTCAAAATATCAGGCACACTAATTATGCATTTTTTATGTTAATAACACTACACTGTTACACATTTATTGTGATTGTAATTACGTATATTCCAGGATAATACTTGCATGACTCACAGTAACTCCACAGAAGCACTTCAATGCTGCATGAATAGGTTACGCTGTCATTTTTTGATACTTCTTGGTTTTATCTGTGCTGCTGAACTTATTTGTTGATAACTTTTAGCAGTTTGTGTTCTTTGTTTATTTGGCAATGTTTAGAATTGATCTTTTTTATTATTATTATTATTTGTTGAGTGTCACTGTTGTTGTGTTTTATGTCGAGTATTGAGGTCTGTGCATCATTAGGTGATGGAAGAAAAAAAACCTTATGACGATATCACACCTTTCAAAGATGAATCTCAGCAGCTGCTTTACTATTGTGAAATGTCCATCTAAACAAAATTATGTATTTGAAATAAGAAATAGTGCTTACTACTACCTTAAAATAAACCAATAAGCTTGCTTTAACAAATGTGTTCATTTATCACACTCCTGTCTTGGCTAGATCAGAAATTTGAACAGCAAATGAAACACTGATCACCATAACGGTGACTTCAAAACAATTACAGTAATATACAATATAATTTCTTACAGTGGCATGGTTAAAGACAACTTTATCATGTAAATTCACGGTAAATCAAGCGCAGTAAATTCGATCGGTGATTGCCTCCACCCGGACTATTGCCTCACCATCAGACTACATTTCCCATAAGTCACTGCATGGGCTCATTATCTCTTAACTCATTCACCTGTGTCTCGTTAGGCTGTTTAACTCACTCTACACCTGCTTCATTAAGTCTTGTAAGTGTAGCACTGCATCTGTTTTCCCTGTTTCTTGTCTCTTGGTTCTTTGGATTACCCTTCTGCTTGACATTCTTACCCTGTTTTGTGTTTGTTTGTCAAACTGCCGGCCTGTGTTTGACCTTGTCTGTATTTTGGATTACGTGTCTGGATTGTCCCTATAATAAAAGCTACATTTGCATCTTCATTCATTCGTGTCTTGGAGCAGTTTTGTAGTGGTGGGCAGAGCGAGACTTCATGAAACACTGAAATAGTTGAAGCAAATGTGCTGTATTGTGTCGAGGCTTCGAAACTATACCGACACCGTCTCCACAGTGACACCTAGTGGTCAATTGCACATGTTATCTGAAACAATTTTGAAAACAAACCGTTTGAAAAATTTAAAATGTTGTGTTTTTGTTAATGTGGTGCGTTTTTAACATCCTCACTATATAACTATAATATATAATAATAATTAGGTTATTTTGGTCATGAAAAATGAAAATTAATAAAACAAATCAATCCACAATGGTCTCATTTTTGTTTTTTTACAGATTTTTATTCAAAAATATTAATTGCTTTCTCCTCTCACAAAAACCCACGAGGTGAAGGTGCATTAACTCCTCTTTTAAACTTTGTGGGAGTTGAGACAGATGAGCGATTGTGTGATTTGTTCCCGCTCCTGTCAATCAAACGCAGACTCGGCGAGCACGCCTCCTGTCGGAACGCGCAGAAGCTTCGTTCAGCCATAGTCACGTGACATGGGCGTTTTGAATCACAGTTCGGAGCAGTGATTCGAAACATCTACGCTTCGGGATCTCCACACTGTGTCGAAACGTTAGCCATCTCTACAGTTTTGCTGTTTATTAAAAGAAATTCATTGATTTTACTGTAAATTTCTTACTACAGTAATGTAAATGGTGCTCTTTAATCTTGTAAATTCCTGGCAATTTTTAACATTCCACATCCTTATTGGGTTGATTTTAAAATATCGTTCTGTTTTTAACATTTTCTCAAAGGAAAATGCATTGAATGGCTGAATTATATACTCACCAATGACAGACACATCAGATCTCTTCACTGTGCGGACGCTAAAGCTGCTGTTGTTATTGCTGTTGATGATGATCTTCAGTTCATAGAGTCCAGAGTCTGTGTTTCTGGTGTTCATGATGGTCAGAGATCCAGTCTGATGATCCAGCTTCAGTCTGTCTCTGAATCTCCCATCACCATCTTCACACTGAACATCTGTACAGGTTGTTTCGGGATCTCCAGGGATTTTAGCTATACAAGTGCCATTATAAAACCATGTAATCACATCACTTGTTTTTTTCATATCACCAGGATCTAAAGTAACAGATTCTCCCTCTTTTCTCGTCTCTTCATCTCGTTCAGCAGCAGAAACACCTGAAACACAAACCAACAGATGCAGGAGGATCTATATGCTGAAATAATAAACTACACAATATGATAGAACTGTCCAGATGAAATTCCTTTACTGACTTTCAATCCGAAAAGAAATAATTATGCATGGATTGTGTTTATTTTACATTACATCCTCAATTAAACAGATAATAGAAGCTGATCGAAATCACATGATCAGGCGCTCCAACTGAGTTCAACTGCAGCTTCTTATGATTAAAATTAATTGTAAAAAGACTGATTCACACCAAGGACAATAACCTTATTCATACTGTGGTAGAAATTTTCCCTCATCAATAAAGACCACAGTCAGAGACAGAGTCTTTCAATGTTTTATTCTTGCAAGAAGGTCAGACAAACAGAAGCGAGTTCCTCCATATGTGTGACAGAAAATAAGCAGCTCACACTCCTATCTTTATACCCTTGAGGCTACCCTTGTTTTGAATAGTTGTCTCCCTAACATGGTGAGAGAATTCGTGATAAATTCTTGATAAGCTCAATCCTGCACGTACTATCCCAAACTAAATCCTCCTGCTTCAAAGATAGGAGAGCCAAGATCAAACAGTCATTACGACCCCATTCCCATACACTGTAATGAATTACTGTAAAAATTACAACAATATTTTACAACAGATGGCTGTATTCTTAATAATACAGCATATTGCTGTAAACTGCAATGCATTCTGGGGCGCGTGGCGGTTCGACTCAAAATTACAGGATATTACTGTAAATTTCAAGCATAAACAGGCATTGTAGGATTTTCAACGGTTGAGATTCGGGTAGCAGCAAGAGAAAGTGGTCTTCAACTGTGGTAAGTGACTTATTTAATTAAAAACAATACATCAAATTTAAAAAAAAAATGCTAATTAAAGAATACAGTAAAATTCTGTAAATTAAATTATAGTAATGGTACTGTAAAAATTACAGTAACTGGCTAGCAACCCTGCTGCCAGTATTATACTGTAAAATTTACAGGTATTTTTTAACAGTGTACTCAATCAGAAATAGGCCAGAAGAAGACTTACAGTCCTCAAGCATATAAACTCATATAACAGAATATGAATATATGGATACATTTAGCCCTGGTTTCACAGACAAGGCTTAAGATAGTTCCAGACTAAAATGCATGTTTGAGCTGTTTTAATTGAAAGCAACTTGTACAGAATTGAACACAAGAATCTTAAAATATGATAATGCCATTGTTTTGTTTTTTTCAAGGGTACATTTATAAAAGTTATTTAAATACCCTAATTGAAATAAGGCCTAATCCTGGTTTAGCATAAGCCCGGTCTGTGAAACTGGCCAATATTAATGAATAATGAATGAATGATATGAATAATAACCATGAAATAGAAATTTCCTTCGCAATTCAGAACACACGAATCAGGAATAACACGATGACACTGACCATCTCTTCATCACGGCAGATGTTATATTAGCCACACTGTTAAAAAATTACTGTAAATTTTACAGTATAACACTGGCAGCAGGGTTGCCAGCCAGTTACTGTAAAATTTACAGTAGTGTTACTGTAATTTAATTTACAGAATTTCCCTGTACTCTCTGATTACAGTAAATAACTGTATTTTTTAAATTACGAAGGGTCAATTTACAGCAATATTCTGTAAATTTGAGTCAAACCAACACGTGACCCCAGAATGCATTGCAGTTTACAGCAATATGCTGTATTATTAAAAAACAGCCAGCGGCTATAAAATAATGCTGTAATTTTTACAGTAATTCATTACAGTGCAGCAAGTGAACATACACATATAAATGGGATTTAAACATTCATCACATGACTCACCATGGACAGTAACACTGAAGATCTTTTTAATTTCGCTGTTGATCAGTAGTTTATATTCTCCAGAGTGTGTGTTTGTGATGTTCATGACGGTCAGAGATCCAGTCTGATGATCCAGCTTCAGTCTGTCTGTGAATCTCTCATCACTATCTTCACACAGACCATCTATGCACGTTTCACTGGGTTCTTCAGTTATAATTTGAGCGATGCGAGTGTCATTAAAGTACCATTTAATATTTTCTTGTTGGTCTGCTTTAACAGCAGTGCACAGAGTGACTGAATCTCCCTCATTCACTGACACTTCATCTGATCCAACAGCTGACGCACCTGAAGAAGACACATAAGCCACACAAAAATATACAATAGTGCAGTGAAAATGTTTTCTACAGATCATAATGATTGTAAGTAGAGAAATATTTCTGGAGTAATAATGTTAGAAAACATATCAGACTGTGTTTAAGCCACTTTTTAAAGTATTTCAGGAACAGAAAATGCACACAAAGAAGTCAACTGTTTCTAAATACCTCTCTTTGCAATTTCACTTCTTTACGGACTGTTTACATTACTGACTCAGTTATTCTTGCATTGAGTGTCTTATATCATAAGAAACAGTTCACTGCATTACACACAAAAAACCCAACAAAACGAAAATCAACCATGGTTTTATTATAGTTATGGTTATTTGGCGGATTAATTACCAGTTGTATAACCACCGTTTTAATAACACCATGGTTAAACTACTAGTGTAGCAAAAATATGGTTGATGTGTAGTCACCATGAGTACAGTAACCATGTTTTGTTTATTTTCTGTAGTAAAACCTGGTTAATTTTCCTAAAAGAGTAAACACAACAGCAGAACAAATTATACCGTCTCAAGATTTATTCAACACACAATCCGATATACTTACAAACATTTTAATAGACTCATAATAAATATTGCAATGGCTAAATGAACATAAATCATAAAAGTGCGCTATTTTTTGCCATTGTGTAGAATCTCCCGCGTAAATAAGGTGTTTAGAAAACGACGTTATTCGTTTGGCAAATCTTTTATCCAAGCGACTCGCATTTAAGCGTTTCATTAGTTTATTCAAATGTTTGCGGATATATTTACATAAAAGTTTATGTAAAATATATCCGCCACTGAAACCGATCGGTTTATTATTATTATTATTATTATTAATAATAATTACAGGTGTTGAGGAGAAGAAATTTCGCCCCGCTGTGACGAACACTAATCGTTACACTACAGTACTCCGTCACTACTGTATATGTCACAGAAATAGAGATCGTAAAAAATGTAAATCTTACCGTGTACGCGTAGACACAAGATCACCGAGAGCAAACTAAACAGAAACTTCATTTTCCACCTTCAGTCAATGAACGGATTCTGATTCAGAAAGATTAGATCCTCCAGCTGTTTCTCTATAGTGACTGTCTAGTCATATTTCAGCACTGGAGCCTCCCTAAATGAAAAGCGATGTAAAGCGATGGCGTGGTGGAGGTTCCTGATGTTAAACAGCATATGCAAAGATTGTTTAAAAAAAAAAAGGTAAAATATCATAAATGTATATTTTTAACCCCGAGTCTGGATTTCATGGTTCTATAATTTAAGACTACTGTTGAGTAAAGTGCTTTTAGTTAGACAAGTAGGTAACGTGAGAAGTGTTGTGTCAATAAAATCTTTCCTTATTAATATCATGGCTATAAATATATATGGAAGCTTTATATTAGTTGGGTCATTTCTGGAATTTATGTTTTTTTTTTCAATATAATAAATTTTCTGAATACCATCAAACCTCCAATAAATCCTATTTTCGAGTTTGAGTTTATTTCAGATTTAAACACCTTTTATTCTCAACCCCGTAACGGACAAAATGGAAATGGTTTAAAAAGGATTTTTAAATCCATCTACCGCTCACGTGTCCATCGCAACAACTTTTTTCACATTTAATGGGACTTAAGTTAAAAATAGACAAATTGTGTGCACGTGGGCTGTTTATTTTTGTAGGAAACATTTCTAATTTAGATGTTTGTCTAAAGCCACTTTTATTGTGTTAGTCCTTAACATCAGCAAGAAACGCCTTCATTTTCAAACGTCTCCTGTATATTTTTTTCCAATAGAAGAGTTGAGAACAGTGTGACAGGGTTGAAGACTGTAACCAATTTGAAGGGAGACGTTGCTTTCAATTTTATATTTTAATTTCAGTCTTTCTGGGTCATCAGATCTGCACACACTGCTGCTAATGTGGCATAAGATGTTCATCAATGTATAAGTGGACACATTACATCAAATACTCTATTTATAACAAAATGAGTTGTCAGGATTTTAAAGAAGTATATCTTTACTGAAACAATGACTATTTAATTTTTTATTATTAAAACCATTCATTAATGACATGAAAATATCAACCCTGTCACAAATTTTGAACCCCAAAACAATAAGTAATACTGGTATGTGATAGGGTTGAATTTTTTTTTTTGCACAAAATTCCTCATGTAGTGTAGAAGATTAAATATATATATATATATATATATATATATATATATATATATATATATATATATATATATATATATATATATATATATATATGAATTAAAATAACATTTAATGTGAAATATAACTTCATTTTATGTGATGGGGTTGAGTTGTTAAGCTTGACAGTTCCCACCCGGACTATAATACGCCTCAAAAATATGAATAAAAAGATAAAATCTTCTGTATCACTATTAAAGAGACCTGAATGATGTCATTTCTGTTAAATGATGTCACCTGTGGGCGGAGTCTAAATGATTATAGGAAAAGAATGGTTGACGTCACAGGGTTGAGTTCAGACTGAGCAACAAAGCTGTTTTTTTTAATCAAATATCTTGCTTTTTTTTTAGAAAAAATACTTTTCACAAAGTAACACTAATTGCAAAAAAATTATAGACACTGTGCACATGTTGTTAAATATACAAAGTACAAATTCAGTGAAGTGCCTGAGGGAAAAAAGACAATACTTCATGTTAAAAATGATTCAAATGCAATAATTATTTTTATTTATTATAATGGACATACCAAAGCAGTATTGTGAAAAGCTTTTAACAATTCATTTAGATGAACCACCACTTTAAACAGTCTGGGGGAATGAAATATTACTGAATCCCAGGAATGACCCAGGTGTCTTTAACTTTTATAAACTTACATCAAAAAATAAGTACAATGCATTTATTGGGTTCATGTTGTATCGTACAACACTGTTGCTGCCACTAAGGTGTGATGGGGTAAAGTTAGGGACAGGTTTAGTGGTATGGTTAAGTTTAAGGGTGGGTTAATGGATAAAGAAAGGATAGATAGCTGGCATTTTTAAGATATAAGTACAGTGTATCAGGGGTGTACAATTCTTACACAATAAGTCCATTGTATCAACTGATTAATTTAAATGTTATTACAAATACACTTAATATAAAATTGGACCAAAAGGAGCGATTGCGTTTGTAATATATCACAAGACAATAATAACTGGCCAAATAAAGTATCAAAAGCAAACAATGATATGATTTTATTGAATACCACTGCTAAATTGCATAATCTGCCGTCTACGTGGGCCTTCATCTTCGCTGTAGCTTGCATGCGTTCCGGTCTGTTCTGTTTAAGCAGTTTTTCTTTGACTACCTTGTGAATTGACGCCCTCAGGGCACGGTTGCCACCTTGGGGATAAACTAATTACAGCAAAAACAAGTAAATATGCATATTGCAACCTGTGCATACAAAATATGAGCGGTTACAAAAATCTGAGGTAGTCGTGGCCTAGTGGTGAGGGAGTTGCTGAAGGTTCTGAAGGTTGCTGGTTCGATTCCCACGCCGGCAGATTGTGAGTGAACAGCACTCTCTCCACCTTCAATACCATGACTAAAGTGCCCTTGAGCAAGACACCTAACCCCTAATTGCTCCCCCTGTAAGTTTTTTTGGATAAAAGCATCTGCTAAATGATGAAAAATGAAAATCTGGCAAAATTCCCGTCACTGTACACTGACCCTCACGTACACATTAAAAAAGTTTACTATACTTTGGGCTTAAATGGAGGCACTTGTAATCACGCATGTAAAAAAGCACATATTATGGAGCTAAATTTACATTTTTCATCATTTAGCAGACGCTTTTATCCAAAAGCGACTTACAAGGGGAGCAATTAGGGGTTAGGTGTCTTGCTCAAGGGCACTTTAGTCATGGTATTGAAAGTGTAGAGAGTGCTGTTCATTCACAATCTGCCGGCGTGGGAATCGAACCGGCAACCTTCAGATTACAAGCCCGACTCCCTCACCACTAGGCCACGACTACCCACACTACCCTAAATTGTAGTGTTCACAATAGCACTATGCTATAGTTTGAATTTAAATGGTTTTAATATCTTGTGCAGCACTAGAAAAAGCTCTAATAATGCGCTTCAAGGATTCTCGTCTGTTGAATACACCACCTCTGGTATATTGCCGGTTAAGATGTCAACTGCGTGCCTTGCATTTGTTTCACCACACCTGAGGCTTGTAATCTGAAGGTCGCTGGTTCGATTCCCACACTGGCAGGAATTGAAAGTGGGGATTGTCAATAAACAGCACTCTCTCCACCTTCAATACTATGACTAAAGTGCCCTTGAGCAAGACACCTAACCCCTAAAAAAGAAAAAAAAAATTGAAAGAAATATACAGGATCACTTCTCCACTTCTCCCTTGCACCAGACTTGTGTTTTGTGTGCCTTTTTGCTATCAGGAAGTTATTTTTATTTTCTTTCTAAGAATTGTTTCTGTATTAAAAGGCATTGTAACTTATCTATAAACATTTTTATGTTATAGGAAGCTGTAGGGAGAAGGTTCCACTTTTTCTTTTATAACAGGCTTCTCCCTGTTTTTTGGTTCGTCAGGGAGTGGAGGGAAGCTTGTTTTTTTTATTTCTTTTCTTTTACCTATATAGGTCATTTAGTTCTCCATTCAATAGTTCGTAACCCTTTTGTTTGGTGTTTTGGCTAGACCCTCGCCTGAGGATTGTTTGCTTCCATTTTGTTTGTTTAACTAAAATTAATTTGCATCATCGAGTGGTTGACATTTCTGGGGCAGAATATTAAAGGGAATCCTCCACGTTTACATTTCTTTCTTTCTTTTCCTTTTTGCTTTAATTTAATCCTGTTACCCTCTCCCAACCCTAGACGAGGAGAGCTTGTAGAAGAAGTAAAGTTGGCTTTACTAATAGAGTCAATAATGGAGTACCATTACAACCCACCTGGTTCAAGGCAGCATAGCATAAAAGAGGAGGTCACATGCAAATCAACCCAAAAGTAGATATTTATTAAGACAAATGACTTCAAGCAACGTTGAAACAGGAAAATAACAACAGAACAAACAACTAATGAATGCACAAAAACTCCTAGTGATGGAGAAGCCACAAGCTCAAGCGACAACACTGGAAAAACACCTTTTTACTGTGAGATTACAAATTTAAGAATCGATTTAAGATCTCTTGACACTTGAAAATCTGCATTATATTGAGCAACATAATGTCAGTGAGGGGGTTTGTCAGTCTTAATCTTCCTACAGGACACACCAAGCCAACATCAGTTTTTGAGTTTTTTTCAGTGTTCGGCTCTAGTCAGACGGTGTCGGGCCAATTCAGTGTGGAGAATCGGCGCTGGTGAGAGAGAGAACTCTGATTGGCTGTTGAGCTTAGAGAATGAGTTAGTATATGAGAATAAAAGCAAAACAGAGAGCAAAGAAGTCATGACGGCACAGACAGAAAACTGTTCTAATTTTACGTCACTTTACAGAGTATGGTAAGATGACGTAACATGAGCTTAGTGGAATATAGAAATTGATTAGCTAAAATGATATACAAAACGGTAAGCATGCGCTGCTTTGTGTATCTGCAGCTTGCAGAGTTGGTTTACAACTAATATATCTACAGAAATATCTCCTCCACACGCTGGCGCAGAATGCACGTGCATTTTGACGGGTCGGCTGTAGTCCTTACGGTGTGATCATATTTATATATATATTTATATTTCATCATTTAGCAGACGCTTTTATCCAAAGCGACTTACAAGGGGAGCAATTAGGGGTTAGGTGTCTTGCTCAAGGGCACTTTAGTCTTGGTATCGAAGGTGGAGAGAGTGCTGTTCGTTCACAATCCCAACCGGCATGGGAATCGAACCAGCAACCTTCAGGTTACAAGCCCGACTCCCTCACCATTAGGCCACAGCTTCCCCAGGTGCCGCTTTTTCCCTCGACATAATTGAAGAGAGACGACAACATAGGCTACTTTTATATGCACCCAAATAATCCATTTGTAACCGGATTGAGAAACGCTCATATAAACACCTTAATCGAGCCGATTGAGCTCGATCCGAATGAAATTTCGATCGGATTGGAAGGGGTGGTTTATTCCTTTTCTAATCCGATCCAACAGCAAAAAATTACCATGTACACGCTTGAATCCGACTACTTTCTCAATCGTATTCAGATGTTGACACGTATTACGCAGTGCGCAAGTTCACATTCAGGTCTTTAGTTGTAAAGATTTTTTTGAAGTTCACATGATTAAAAATCGTCTGGAAAGAGCGGCCGCGCCACTTTCTCCTCCTTTCCGCAAGCGTTTGTGCTCCCGTGGCGTCTGTCGTTGTTATGCCACTATGAACTGCGCTCTCCACGATGACGAGGAAGTATCAGCAAAGAATGAATTGATTTCTAGCCCTTGCATTAGCTTTACTACTAGATATTTACGGAAAAGAAAACCCTATACAGCTATGATCAGCTGAGCTTTCGATATTGTAACGGAAAGGCTGAAGCTGATTGGTTGGTTCTCGTCATATGACCCGATTCTGAAAAGTTTAGATGTTTTCATCTTAGCGTGGCAGAAAAAACGCTTGCCGCTCATCTATATTTGAAATAACACGTGATATGTGAACGGCCTCTTATGAATGCTGACGCCAGTAGGGCAAAAATAGCGATGAGCTCCGTTGGTGTCACGTCCATGGTTGTCTTCACGTATGATCTCACACGCAGAGCGAGTACGCAAAACGATTAATCGGAGTGTATATAAAATATTTGAATCAGATTACAATGTTTAAAGTACGTGTAAACAGATCTGCAATCAGGTTCAAGTCATTCGGATTAACGTAAATTGGTGCAAACATTGGCATAGTCGACTTTCGCAACCATTGTTTGGCGTTGGTTTGGTGCGTCCCTATCCTAAATGATTTAGTTCTAGTGTCCAGGTGGGGCTTAAAACATTTGGTTATAAATGTTATAAAATGTAGGGATGCTGGTGCTCATAAGGCTCTAGGCCTTTCCATGCAAATTAGCTCTGTTTGATCTCACAATTAGGAGCCCCTTTTCTCACCTCAGTGTAAAACAAATAAGGATAAGGACTATAATGCCAATAAAACACAATGTATGCTTGCCTCGGTCAGACTTGATGCCTGCAGCAACCAACAGCTTGTTCTCAATTAAGAATCCTGCTGAAGACACACCCAATTTTCCCGGTCTTCGACTTCAGAGTTCCTCACATAAACCACGTCATCTGTCGCTCGACTCCCTGAAAACAAAGCGAGGAACAAACAAAACAAGATAAACAGCACCTTGTGACGGGGAAATGCAAATGAGGGAACAGAAACTAGACAGATCTTAACAGAACATACTGGTTGTAGTCGACCCCATATATCCAACGAGTCTGGAAGAACAGGAGCAGAAGAAGAAACAATATTCTACACTTCTGATCATTTTAACACAGATGAGTCTCCAACAAGATATCCTGAAAAATGGGTTGCACCAATGAAAGACGCACACCAAACTGCAAGTTAAAATAGCAAACTGTCAAGAAAAAGTCTTATTCAGTCAAGGAGAATCATTATGGGTCGTCCAAAACATGAGAAAATGGACCAGGAAATACAGTCAGCACTTTTAGTCTGTACTACTGATACTGGTAATGTTATATCTTAAGTAAGATTTTTTTGTGTTAAAATACATTCTCTTGATCCAGTTTATTGTTCACTGACTGCCATTCATGGGTTTATCTCCACCAAAAAGTGTAAACACTGACCTCTCTGGGCACCATCAAAACACTGAAAGCGCTTCACTCAGATCTGTCAATCACTGTTCAGCTCATCCAATAGCCAGATTTGGGGGCGTGGCTACTGTAGTGGGCGTAGCCAGAGGGTGTTTAGCCCATGACTGACATGTTACATGAGAAAAGACATTTAGAAGGTCATGAACACAAAGTGAACTTGGCATATTGATGCCACAGGCAACAAAGGATGCTTTAGCAAAATTCAAAACTCTGATTTGACAGTTTTTGATGGATTCAGTATTTTATTTGACTGTGGAGATGTTTTGTCAACTGTAAGGTTCATTAAGACCAGAAGAGGAAGAAACTCTTCACCTACTAACTGAACACACAAGCAGCAAATACCCACTTCACCTACAAGAAGTATGTCAAGATCCGACCACTTGTCTGAAAAAATCTTACCGCAACAGGTTTCAGCTTGACTCAGAAGATGAGCAGCTAGTGTCTCAAAGTTAGACGAAAGATAGTAGGGTTTTTTAACATACACTGCGAATGATGATTTATTGAAGGGATTTAAAAGGCCATTTAAAATCAAAAAGCTCAACTTCAGCATGAAATTTAGGAAGATGTTCTAACTTTGCATACTTCATACATGCTTAATGCTTCCTATTACTAAGTCTTAAGACCAGAAAAGTATTTATATGTAACCATGCCTATATCATTCATGCATAAAGCAATGATGAGGGATAAATTCTTTAACCTGAAATAACCTTTAACTGTACACGACGTGCCTCAGAAATGCATTTTTTTACTAGTCAGTAGATAAGAAGGGTTAGTTCACCCAAAAATGAAAATTCTGTCATTGATTCCTCACCCTCATGTCGTTCCACACCCGTGAGACCTTCGTTCATCTTACAGTAAATGAAATGGGCCGAATGAAATACAATGAAAATAGCTTCACTTATGTAGGTTTTTCATTTGATTTTGTCTAGTTTGAATCAAATACGATAAAATTTGCAATGATTGAGGCATATGCATGAGCATTGGATTTGCACAGTTTCCCCTACACATGAAATCCCCTACATGCCAGCAAACCAATGAGCACATGGGACAGGGATGACGACACACAACAACAGAGCGAAGGTGCCAAAGCTGTGGTTGAACCACTCACCCAAAACTCTTCAACACTGGCCGATTTGAAGGAAATTGCCATTGTTTGGCATATAAACAAGTGATAGAATTTTTATAGTTTTTGTTAATTGCTTGGGTACTGTATGCAGAGCATTTGCAGCTTATGTGGACGTTACGCCCATTTGTAGGAGGACTTACACAGAGCTTGACTTGTCATCTAGATCAGAGTTTCAGAATTCAGAGGGTGATAGAAGAGAATGGTTCACATAGACCTTTTGTTCTGTTTCTGTTGGTGGTGCTTGACTGGTGAGTTATATTTTTTTAGTTTAATATACATTGAATGTAACATCAAATCTCAGGCCATTTTTGTTGGTTTAAATATGCTAATTTTAAGAATTATAAACGCAAATCTCTAAACGTTATTTTAAAAACACTTTGGGAGAAGTAATATAAATTAGTCAAAAAGTGCCTGACATTATTTACTGATATAAAGGTCTCATTTAGAAAAATAGCTAGGCATTGGAAATATCCAGAGGAATTCAACTTTTCATGTTGTAATTACAGGTGTGTTCGGTGATCCAGTGTCAGTGACCGAAGGAGAGTCGGTGACTCTAAACACTGATCTTAATGAAATTCCCAAAGAAGGTGACTTACTGTGGAAATTTGGAGCTGAAAAGCTAGTGAAAATAATAAAAAAGAAGCAAATCTTCCCCACACATGATGATGTTCCTGATGAGAGGTTCAGAGACAGACTGAAGCTGGACAATCAAACTGGATCTCTGACCATCACTAACATCACAACTGAACATGCTGGAGTTTATGAACTAATGATAAGTGCAGCGAAACTGACATCAAAAACATTCAGTGTTTCTGTCTATGGTGAGTAGAGATGTCATTTGTCCTGACCATTAAATATTCTTGTTTCGTTAATGAATATTGAGTACAAATTAAGAGTCAGTCCTCAGCATTTGTTGGTTGAAATGTGAAGCTTGTAATTTTTTTAAGGAAAATACAGCCGAAAATAAGATTGACTAGATTTATCGGTTTATTCTCTGATGTTTTTCAGCTCGTCTGCCTGTTCCTGTCATCAGCAGTAACTCTTCACAATGTTCTTCATCATCTTCATCATCAAATTGTTCTCTGGTGTGTTCAGCTGTGAATGTGAGTCATGTGACTCTCTCCTGGTACAAAGGAAACAGTTTATTGTCCAGCATCAGTGTGTCTGATCTCAGCATCAGTCTCTCTCTACCTCTGGAGGTGGAATATCAGGATAAAAACACCTACAGCTGTGTGCTGAACAATCCCATCAGCAACCAGACTCAACATCTGGACATCAGACACCTCTGTCACACATGTGCAGGTACGACAGAGATGATATGTGTTTATTTAAAGAGCTGATCTCCATCTTCTGGTGTAGATCAGACTGATTCATTCACTTACATTAATGCCCGTGTCTCTTTTCCTCTCCTCCAGCTCCTCCAGTCTCTCTGATAGCGTTCATCTCCGCTGGATCTGTGTTGATTGTCGTTGTTGTAGGATTGATGTCCTGCTTCTGCAAGAAATGTAGAAAAACAGGTCAGAAGAGCAAGCAATGAATTCTTTAAGGCATAAAATGTCATTATAATATTGAAAACCATTGTTTTAACATATCTGTTATTATTGCAGTCGAGACACCGGAAACAGACAAGACTGATTCAGTGTTGAGTAAACCAACAACACGAAATATGGTAAGATAATTTATGACTGTGTTGAAAGTTGTTGCAGTCTGATAGTTTTGTGTTCAACAGCATCAGATGGTCAAAGAACAGACTTCAGTGGGGAAAAACTCGAAAAAAATGCTTTTAATCGATTTACTCTGTGTTTGTAATAGAAGTGTTCGTACTGTTTTACCTCAGTGTCAAAACTAACAGAGTTTTTCCATTCTACAGAGCAAAATTTTTTTATTTTTTCCTCAATACCAGTAAAATGTTATTTATAAATTATTATTATATAAAACTGTATATCCACTCACCATACTTTTATAAATTCTAGAACTTTTTGCTGAAGAAAGCAAGATCATCTCCGTCCATCGCGGGTTATTAACGGTTCACTTCCGTGTTCAGAGAGAAACTGACGCCTTCAGACGACCGTCTTTCTATAATCGCACTCTTTTAGTTACCAGCAAAACACCTTTCTCAATTTCAAAATAAGTTTAAAAAAATGTGACGGAAAAACGGGATAAGTTTTACTTTTGTTTTGGGTTTAACCGTTACGTTGTGACGTCAGATCTGAACGATCCGCAGCAGCAGATTCGCGAATTCTCTCAAACTTCCGCAGCATCTCCTTTACAAACGTTTAGTTTTGGTATAATTAATCTATTTTTTGCACCGTCGGTTCGTTCTCGTTACTCAAGCGTTCAATTCCGTGCCGCTCAGGTTCGGATATGGTTTCGTTTTCCACTGAGGGGCTGAAAATGAAGCTCACTACACTATTTACTACTAATGTGTCAGTTATTTCCTGGTGCAAAAGTTAACGGCTCTAGATGTAAATGGATTATCATTATAATTCTTTTAATTTTATTATCTATTTGTGTTTACTTCGCTCGATACTATTGGAGAAAACCGGTGCCAGTCAACGGAAAAATGACCAATCCTGAGTGGTGACGTCACTATTCTCCCAGCACGTTGCAGTGCGTGATTTACGTAAGCCTACGCAACTTTTCTCCACAAAAAGAAATTCTTTGGAATAATTCGAATACATTAATCCGCGGAAAATACCTTTTTATGGACAAGTGTTGTTTTTGTTTTTCCTTTATTTAGAAATTATGGCACTATAACAGAGTATGACGAATTTATGATTTTGCTTCTTGTCTTATTAATCTATTGGACTCATTGAGATAAAATATGCTGAAATACTATCTTAAGCCTTGTGTGTGAAACTGGGGGGCTAGTGTACAACTAATAGAAGTCATCTCCAGGAAGTTGTAGGGCACTGGGTAATTTTTGCCTACTGTTGTTTTTTTTGCATACTTGTGTTTGATTTCAGACACACTGTAGGTCTTTGCAGGACAGTAATGGGAGTTTCCATACTGATAGGCCATAATGGAGGGATGTTTCCGACCACATTACTTGATTTGACAGCGACGGTGATAATTAAACAATCAATTACGATTTTCAACTCATACAACTATGACCAGTCAAAGTTTACAGAAATAGGGCCTAAACAAGGCCTTTACATTTATAGCAAATATATATTGTTGCAAGGCTCCAGATTGACCGTATTTTTCCTTGCAGAAATCGAAGAAGGAGGCTGTGTATGCAAATGTCCCCAAAAGACGATGATCAAATACTGTATCTACTGGAATAAATGTTCAAGCTCATTTCTATTTTTTTAATATTATATTTATGCATAGCGATTTACAGTATCTCACACATTCCCTGCACTGTAACATACAGAACCAATAGAAATCTGCTATCATGTATATTTTCTGTATTTTATCCACATTGTGTAGATTTGATAAAAGTGCAATTCTGTGCTGTGTATATTTCGTATGTGCATATGCACTGCACTGCATAAATCTCGTATTGTATTGTGTACGTTAACATTAATTTTCATTATTATGTGTTACAATCTGTACTATGTGTGTATATTTGTATATTTTATGTAGCCTACCTGTCAAGTGCACTGTCTGGAGTGTGTACTCAAGACTACACTTATATGTAATAGTAGTGTGTTCATAAAGCTTCGAAAACTTTGTTTTGAACCAGCGATTCGGAGCGTGTATCAGACTGCTTTCAGTAAACAAGACTTCCTTATATCTGTTTCGAAATTGACATTTAATGACACATTTGTATAATAAAAAGGAATTGATGTAATTAATAAAGTCTTATTTTTCTGATTTACCAAGCTCTCCATGACGAGCAAATCAAGCCCTACAACATAAAACATAACGACACTTCATATTTAATGGTATTAGATGATTTTATTATTGCATAAATCGCATCTGCAATAAAACATTTGGAATTGACTCATCGCTGTTAGTTTGATTGACAGGCGATCTGACCAATCATAACCCAGAATCCGCCATTTTGTCCATCAAAGCAGTCAGGGGAGTTAGTAGATTAACGTTGGTGAACTTGATAAATTGTGTGTCCTCACGTTTTTCCACGCTTGAAACAACATTCCTTCTGATGTTCATCCATGTTTATTTGATGCTATAAATGAACTAGTGTGAAGAGATGATCGGTTCACGAAGAGCTACAGCGATCTGTCACCACACATTAAACACACACTAGACGCTATTTATTGATTAAACTTCTTTACAAAATTACAATATTTTAAACTGTTTCATATCAAAAGTAACCTGTTGACGTGTTGTCAGTGTCCTCTTTACTCTGCGATGTTTTTTTCACTGCATGAGAACATGATGTGTGGCGTGAGAGCGCATGCTTGTCGGACATAGCAACAGTAACTAAAGGGGGCGGGTCTTTGCGACCGGTCATGTTTGGGCTTAGTCGATTCAGTTTCGAAAAGCTTTGTTTCAACCCATAATTAATGAACAAAATAAGACACCTGATCACTGCGCTGCCACCTGGTGCTTATTTAAAAAAAACTCAATTAAACACACTTTGGTGTAATACGTCTTTTAAAGGTTCTTTTCATTTACATTTACATTTAGTCATTTAGCTGACGCTTTTATCCAAAGCAACTTACAAGTGAGGGAAACAAACAAGCGATTCTTCATGAATTGGCAAATAACACAGGAAGTGCTCACAATACAAGTTTCATACATTGCTCAGTACCATAAGCTAGAGTAGGAAGGGAAAAGGGAAGGAAAGGTTGTTTTTTTGTTGGTTTTTTTTTGTGTTTTTTTTTATGAGGGGATCAAGTGTTCACGGAAGAGGTGAGTTTTCAGCTGTCTCTTGAATATTGCCAGGGATTCTGCGTTCCTGATGAAGGTAGGGAGATCATTCCACCAGCAGGGAGCAGAGAACGAGAAGGTTCTGGAGAGATTTTGTGCCTCTCTGTGACGGTACCACAAGCCTACGTTCTTTTAGTGATCGCAGGCTTCTGGTGGGAACGTAGCGTTGTAGCACGTAATGTGTTTTCGCACATTAAATCTCGAAATCAGATGTTTTGCCCTGCTTAGTAACTTAAGTGATACTAGCAAAACAACAATCATTCCTGCTGTAGGACCTGAACACAGACCAGTGCTGATAAATCTGAAGGTTGCCGGTTCGATTCCCACACCGGCAGGAATTGAAAGTGGGGATTGTGAATAAACAGCACTCTCTCCACCTTCAATACCATGACTAAAGTGCCCTTGAGCAAGACACCTAACGCCTAATTGCTCCCCTTGTAAGTCGCTTTGGATAAAAGCATCTGCTAAATGATGAAAAAAAAAAGATCATAAAAAACAACCACACACTGATTCATACTCACCTCTTCATGCACATCCGGCTAAAGACTCTTCATTACATATTTTCAATTAAACCTGCTATTTTGTTATAATCATCACTTCGTCTCTCTGCTCTTCCTTGGCTTCCTCTGTCAGTGTCTGATTGAAGACATTTAGTTTAAACAATTTTGTGCTTCAAATGAACAAATTCAAAGTAAAACACACTGGATCCCAAGATGCTGTTATTATTGGGAGGAACCAAGTTTTAAATATCCATATTTTTCATTCAAAAACCCATCAATTCTCTTCAGAAGGTCTTTATTAGATTACTTTTATGATGGATGGATGGACTTTATGGGCTTCAAAATCTCAGGCCCCATTCACTACCATTATAAAGCTTGGAGGAGCCAGGATACTTGTAACTTAACGTGTTCATCTGAAATAAGATCAGATACACCTAACTTGAGGGAGAGTAAATCATGAGATAATTTTCATTTTTAAGTAAAAAGCTGTTCATAATAGTAGGAAGACACTCCTTACCTACAAACAAATAGCCACTCTCACCAACAACGTGTTTGTTTGTCTGAAGAAAATCAACCACAGCAGGTTTCAGTTTGAGCCACCAGAGGGCACTCCACATCAGACTATTGTCATT